>OZ059904.1:21538404-21605904 GCA_964057215.1 Oscheius myriophilus | reverse complement strand
ACTTGGAACCACTTTTTGGCCATTTCTACCATAACTCCAGACAGTTCAACTCCGGTTAATTCAACCTGAAATATTCAGTATGTTCGTCAGTACTTGTAACAAACGTTGGGGAAGACAGATTCAATGAAGTTGTACAACAGGCCCCCTCCGAGTCCAACCTGTAAGACTTTGGCTTTGGCGTCATAGCTGGGCTCAACGGCGCCGCTGTAGAACATGGCTTCTGAAGTCGATTGGTTAACACATTTTTAAAACCGAGTTTACCAAGCATTGTAGTGTGAATGAGCGGAGTGAACAATGTTGACTTATCGACAACCCAGTTGCAAGTGTCTTGAAGTTGTTCGAAAGTGGCTGAAAGTTCAAAGATGATGAAGAAATTTGGATAGGGCAACCTGAGGCGGGTGGTACAAGGAAAGTAATTGAAACGACGATATTTTGGCGTTCCGAAATTAGCATTCGAACGACTGATGTGCTGGAATAGAATTTACTGTTGTTCACATGCACACGCTCAAATCACGCTCGCACATGCGCACACGAACACCCGTACACATGTGAAAGCGTACACGTACACACGTAAACACGTGAACACACGTACACAAACGTGCATACACGTACACATGTACACACGCACACACGTACACACGTACACACGTACACACGTACACACGTACACACGTACACACGTACACACGTACACACGTACACACGTACACACGTACACACGTACACACGTACACACGTACACACGTACACACGTACACACGTACACACGTACACACGTACACACGTACATTCGTACACACGCACACACGTACACACGTACACACGTACACACGTACACACGTACACACGTACACACGTACACACGTACACACGTACATTCGTACACTCGTTCACACGTACACAAGTACACGCCTACACATGTACACACGTACATACGTACATTCGTACACACGCACACACGTACACACGTACACACGTACACACGTACACACGTACACACGTACACACGTATATTCGTACACTCGTTCACACGTACACAAGTACACGCCTACACATGTACACACGTACATACGTACATTCGTACACACGCACACACGTACACACGTACACACGTACACACGTACACACGTACACACGTATATTCGTACACTCGTTCACACGTACACAAGTTACCCACGTACCCACGTACCCACGCACACACGTACACACGTGCACAAATATACATGTACACACGTACACACGTATGCACGTACACACGTACAAGTCACACACACGTACAAGTGCACACATTCACACTTACTTGTCTTCTTCTTTGTCATAGATGGCGACATCTGCAACATTGATCAAATCGTCGGCGTCGAAAGTTTCCCTAAATTTTCTGCATTTTTGATTAAACATTACAAATACCAGACTCTCCACCGCTTATCGCACTTTGATCTGATGACGTCGTAGAGCTTCCGTGCTTCAGACATGACTCTAAAACATAGATATATCACTGATGAACACTGAAAATGTTACAAAACAAAATGTTGTGTCAAAATGAGAAATGAAAGATTTATAACGCAACTTGAGTTGACCTTCACCGAGGGTTTTACGCTCAACGTCGCAGATGTCTCTCTTTCTTTGCGCGGTCTTTGATCCAATGTCGCGAAACGTTGCGGAACGGGGAGTTTAACGAAGGAACAAAAAGGGAAGAAAAATAGAGATAAGGGAAAAGAAGATAACACGTTTTGTGGGCGTTGTGTTTCCTTCTTCGACAGAAAACGGAAGCTCATAGCTTGATTTGGGAGGGAAACTTGGTTTGAATTTATCAGGGGATACAACAGACCCAACCGCGCGGTTACCGCAAATTTCTGCGTTTCGGGAATACTTGGGTATACGCTTGTACGTGTGTGCACATTTGTACGCGTGTACATAAATACGTGTGTAAATGTGGACAAGTGTGCGTGTGAGCGTGTGTACGCGTGTACATAAATACTTGTATACGTGAATACATATATAAATATTTATTTTTAGACGAGTGTACCTGTGAGCGTGTGAACGCGATTACACAATTTCGAATGACGAAAGCCATCGCTGCGTTTTCAATCAACTCGGCGGGCTCGAGTCTCGCGGCCGACATTTTACCCCAAATATGACCTACGTTAAAATAGCGTCTGCACTATGCAATCGTTGGCGGATCGCATCACACTATGGAGTTAGGTAGCCTTTGGCCGCCTTTCGCCCTAAGCGGCCGAAGGCCACCTAGCTCAATAGCAAAATGAAGCCGAGGTCTCTTTGTTTCAGCAAAGCCTTCTTTAAGAAAATTCCCCGAATTCGATCCCTAAGAGAAAATGATACATTCGGTGTTGGCGGAAGTTTTTGGTGTATGACGATCAAGGTCGACCAGGATGCCAGTTTTCCCCAAAAACGATGTCCGCTGATAAATGGCGGTCGAAAATGATACTGATCGGTGGGAAAAATCTCCGCACTTTGGGTTCCATCAAATACCTCTTTATACATTTATAAATTCAGTAATGCAAACAGGTTTAGATCGAAATGACTCTACCCGCGGGCACCGATGCACTCTCCCTCTATGAAGCAATTCGATCAAAGAGTGCTGAGCGATGGAAAATTTGGTAAAGTTCCATGAACCAAAAAGGTTTTACCAACGAATTCAGGGATACTGTAACTGTGGGAGAGACTCTTCACATAGCAGATGTGGCTTTCTACAACAAGGAGAATGATACGTAAGTGTTCGTGTGTGCGTGTGTGCGTGTGTGCGTGTGTGCGTGTGTGCGTGTGTGCGTGTGTGCGTGTGTGCGTGTGTGCGTGTGTGCGTGTGTGCGTGTGTGCGTGTGTGCGTGTGTGCGTGTGTGCGTGTGTGCGTGTGTGCGTGTGTGCGTGTGTGCGTGTGTGCGTGTGTGCGTGTGTGCGTGTGTGCGTGTGTGCGTGTGTGCGTGTGTGCGTGTGTGTGCGTGAGTGTGCGTGAGAGTGCTTGATTGTGTGTGAGTGCGCGTGAGTGTGCGTAAGTGTGCGTGAGTGTGCGTAAGTGTGCGTGAGTATGCGTGAGTGTGCGTAAGTGTGCGTGAGTAAGCGTGAGTGTGCGTGAGAATGTACCCACAATTTCAGCGTCATTGTGGTTAGAATGCTCCTTGCGGATTATCAAAACATCCGCGTTTCTCTAACATTCCTATCCCCACCGGAAACAGGTGTCATCCGTTTTTCGATGTTTTTAACGAATCTCCTTTAAGATTCATTTGAACAGTTACAAGAAACTTCCAAATGGAACATCGACAAAACCGCTATGTTCAGCGGCCTTTATTCAACGGAAATTTTAGGTTGGTCGTTTCCCAATGTTTTGTTTCATACAAAATTCAGAGGCAATGTTCTACAGTGGTGCAGTGGAGCCCAGCTACGACGCAAAAGCAAGAGTTTTACAAATTGGACTCGGTGCTGGTGGAGTTTTCAATTTCACCGCCGCTTCCTTCCCAAATGTTTGTTTTTCAGCAGCAAGATGAAAATTACTTGTTTAGATCGAGCTCACCGCAGTAGAACTTTCGCCAGTCATGCTAGCGACTGCTAAGAAGTGGTTCCAACTGAAGACTTCGGATACTCAAAGATGTTTCGTTGATGATGGGGTGAAATTCCTGGAGAAAGCTGTTGAAAAGGGTAGGGATACAAGTGAACACGACTACACACATACACACGTACAGACTACACATGTACCGTACACACGTACACACGTACGCACGTGCATACGTATACACGTACACACGTATATGCGTACACACGTTCATACGTACACACGTACACACATATACATGTACCCACGTACACACGTATTCACGGACACACGTACACACTTACATAGGTACAAACGTAAAAAAAACACTTGCACATGTAAACACGTAAACGCCTACAAACGCATACACATACACACGTAAACACGTACACACTTATACACATACACACGTACACAAGTACACACGTACACACGTCCATACGTACACACGTCAAAATGTACACGCGTACAGACGTACACGCGTACACACGCGCACACATGCATAAGCCAAATGTTCAGGCGAAACATTCGAAGCCATTCTCGTTGATGCGACCTACTGTGGTTTCAAAGACGCTGGGGAAGACGATCTTCTCGCTCCAGTGCCCCCATTCCGTGAGGTTTCTTTCTTCGAATGCGCCAAACGGGCTCTCACTTCAACAGGTAAGAGTTTTTCACACTAACCGATCTAGCATTTTTCAGGTTGTATCGTTTTCAACGTTGTATCCGCAGGAGGAGAAGAGGATACCATTGCCGCGGCGAATAAGGTGTGTCAATTGCTTGATATTTTTAAAGTTATTTATTTCAGTTTGAAGAAAGCCTGCGGGAAGTGTTCTCCACCACCAATAACGTTGTAGTCGATGGCTGTGCAGTAAGTGAATTTCTATTACTTTTTACAATTGCTGCTTTAGGCGGTTCTAGCGACAAACAACACAATGCCGGCTAAGGAGGAGATCAAATCGAGGATTGATGCACTGAACTTCCGGATTCTCAAAGATCCCACTGGAGAACTGGATGCGATCTACTGATTGAGCTTCGGTTGAGCACATCACAGTTTGGTTTGTAGAATGGAACACAGCTGTAGAAAAGTTTTGGGGTCGAATAAACAGTTTGTACAGTAGTCAGTTACCACCTGTGTACAACAGAGGATCGGCTGTTTCGTAAAAAGACTTTTCCAAATTTTTGAAGCAAAACTTCCTTGAATAGATGCCATTTCTACGATCTGAAACATACACCATTTATATAATTTGGACTGCAACCGGTGCACGTTTACACGCCCAAGCAATGCAAAGCACGTTTACACTTTAGAAAACGATGATAGAGCATGAGAAACCAAGAGACGCCAGAGTGGCGCGCTATTCAAACGATATTTCTGTCAAAAACTTGAGGGGCTCATTTTTTTTTCCTTATATTGCTACAAAAAATGAATGGGGGATAAATTTCCGCAACAATGATCGAGTGATTTATTTCTTTCCTCTAGAGTCTTCGTTCGTCTCATTAGAGAGACCATCAGAGGGCTTTTTGAAAAGGAACTGAAGCCAACTGAAAAGGCTAACGAAAACAATTTTTTCAACACCGCTTCAGCAAAAGGTTGTTCACAGAATAATTTTTGAAAACCCCCTGATTTAAGAGATCAACAATCGGTGTTTCGGGATTGACCGATGTTCATGGTTAACTGTTCGGTTCGCCAAACTTTTCGCATTACCTTCCTGATATCAATACTTCTGACGCAATATCCGTAAAATACGAGTTTTCGTATGAGCTATCAGTGGCGTGATGGCGAGAACATACATGGGCAGGATGCCTCCTACTTTTCCAAAATTCAACAAGATTTTTACACAGCGTAATACCTATAAACTTTATAAAAATCCACGCTGTTCGAGAAAAAACCTTGTTTCTAATGTTCACCACAATGCCACAATTGCGGGAGGAGTATGGGCAAGAATGAGGCGGAAATAGTGCGGAACTAGCCGAGACGCAGAGAGAAAGCGGTTTTTGCCCAATATGCTCTGTCCGAACAACAAATGGCCTTCCTGAAATTTTGCACAAAAAGAAACATTGCTCAGACGCTATTTTGTCTGGTTTCTCTGCGCTCTCCTTAGAAAGCGCACTCCCTCGCGCGTCCGCAATTGGCGCCCTTTCTCATCTACTCGAATCGCGGCGGGACCAGATACCTATAATCCTTTAAGGTGCCAAAGGGGCAGTTGTTATTTGGACACAGACTACATAAAGTACCTTTGAGTTCGTTTCAATATTCGTCCCCCACTCAAACATTCTTTGGTTCCGCAATGTTTGTATGAGACTGTGTAAACCGCACTAATCTTTTCGGTTTCACCCGTAATCGAAAGGGTCACAGTTATTCCACCGATCATGTTTTTTGCGATAAGCGCTTCCGCATGAGAAAAAGGAGTGGTTTCTTTCTTGTCGAATGGATTTGATGTCTGAACGTTAAGAGTGAATTCACTCACACACTCACTCACACTTAAATGTTGGCATTTTGGCATTTTGGCCCCTGAAAGATACTTTCTTCAGTCTTTAGTGTGAAATAGTGTAAATTTTAACACGCGACCTGTGTTAAAGTACTAACCATGATCAGTGATTAGGCGATCATCGGCGCAATCTTCGACTTTCAACCTTTGTTTTCTACGCCGTTCTTCTGCCACAAAGACTTTCGGACAGGGTGAAGATTGGTAAAACCTGCCCTTTGTTTCTGCAGTTTTACACAGCGCTAATTTTTCAACGAAGGAAAATGCACCGAAAGTGTACAGGAACCAAAGAATTTTTTTTGCTATTCTTGCGGTATCACGAAAACCGGAACTAGGAACAACAGTGTTTGCGCGGATGATCGCTTATTTGGAGATCACAGTCAGTACAGTCGGAGTGTTGCGGTTTACACTATTTCATGGAGGAAGGTCAGATATTTTTCCAAATGAAAGGGGACGCAAATGGCGCGCGCGCGTGTGTGTGTGTGTGCGCGCGCGTGTGTGTGTGTGAGCGTGTGAGTTTGTGAGTGTGTGAAACGCAATACCTCTCACTTGTTCACGCAACAAACTGTCAAAACGCACTTCAATGCAAATCCATAAGCCTGAATTTATAACTCAATATCTACAGTTTACTGGTCGCTTGTTCTCTCAAGAACCGTCGCAGAATTTTTCCAGATGGAGATTTTGGAACCGCTTGCACAAATTCCACTCCTCCTTTGAGCCATTTGTAGACGGCAAACCGCTCTGAATTGAAGTTTAGGATGTTTTTTGGATTTATATGAAACCTTCGATGAGTGCTTCGACGTAACGGGATTTCACATTTGGGTTGCCAGCTACGACAAAAGCTTTGGGGACTTCTCCGTACTTGGGATGGGGAATTCCAATCACAGCCGCATCAAGGATGTCCGACTGGCCAATGAGAACATCCTCCAGTTCAGAAGGAGAAACCTAAAATTCTTAGTAGAGACAAAGTTTTATTGGTATACCTGTCTTCCATTGACCTTGATGACCTCTTTGATCCTTTCAACTATTCTTGTCTGCCCAGTCTCATCAATGAATCCAATGTCTCCTGTTTTCATCCAGCCGTCTTTGTCGATCATGTCTGCCGTGGCTTCTGGTTTGTTGAGGTAGCCGAGCATTACAGTTGGAGCTCGGAGGTAGATTTCTCCCCTGGTTCCGTTTGGAACTTCTTTCAGAGTGTCAGGATCCACGATCTGCAAATAAAATGGTTAAAATCACTCATACGGACTCTCACGTTCGCACGCACACGCACACGCCTACCTTCATTTGGTACGTCGCCAACGGAAAGCCGACATTCTCATTCCCATCTTCTCGTAAAAACCTCGGCAAGTGAGACAGCATGGAGCATTCGGCAAGACCATAGGCTGAAAATTAGATGAATTTGGCATATAAAAAACTCACTTTGACAGAGAACTGTATTTTTGTGGATCTGCGAAAATTCGTCGGCAAGTTCTTTTCCTAGGACTGCGCCGCCACAAATAAGAATCCTTAGAGAAGAGAGATTATAGCGGGATAGTTCAGCGTCTTTGGTAAGGAAAAGGACGGTTGGAGGGACACAGAACATGATTTCAACCTAAAAGATAAATTTTTCACACCTACCCACTCCCATACACAATCACGTTTACGTTAACATTCAAACGCACACGCATTGTCAATTCTTCCCTCGTAATGCTAATCGCGTTAAAACCAACGAGGATATTTTTAACGATCAAAAATCAAGGCCATTTACCGAGCATGAAGTTCCCAGAAGTTATCTCAAAGATCACCAAATTCGGCATGCCCGTTTTTCTGCCGTTGCGGAATTGCTTATCACACGAAAACATGTTCATCGAAATAACTGTGACTCGTTCACTGATCGGGGAAATCGAAAATATCACTGAGAAAGTCGGACTTTGTGGGATCCCTATAAACTGAGAGGCACACACGCACACACAAGCGTACACATACACACACTCACACAGTTAAACACTTACACACTCACACACTTACAAGCTCACAAACTCACACACTTACAAGCTCACAAACTCACACACTCACACACTCCCACACTCACACACTCACACACTCACACACTCACACCCACCTTGTGTTTTTCAATTGAAGACAAGAACACGTGTGGTTCAAATCTGGTAGCCAAAATTGCAGTCATCCCTGTGAGCAGACACATGTGCAAGAGCGAAAATCCGAAGTCGTGGTAAAGAGGAAGTACCACAATCATGCTCTGATCGTACCAGTTCCATCCACCGTTAGGCCTTAGCTTGGGGACAGCCATGTCGTTAAAGTGCCTTTAATGTATTTTAAATCATTTAAATGAGAACACTTACTCAATGACAATCTGCATCATAGTGGCGTAATTTCTGTGACTGATCATCACTCCTTTGGGACTTCCAGTTGTTCCACTTGAGAATGGGACAATTGCCATGTCTTCCATGCTAAAAATTCATGATGATAAAAGGGATAATTTTTCAAATCTATTAATAACAATATGGGCCATTTTCACGAGTCTGAAAACATGCCCCTTTTACACAACTTGGACTGCAACCAGTGCACGGTTAGACGACCGAGAAATGCAAATGGTGCACGGTCACACAGCAGAGATTTCGAGAGAGCGCGATTAGTCGAGAGAGGCTAGAAGGGCGCGCTATTCAATCGATCTATTAGTCAAAACTTCTGGCGCGCATAATTTCCTTTTTTGTGCACCAAATGGGCAATTGAGGTACTTTTCTGAATCAGCAGAATGAAAACTATACAGCTGTATAAATACAATTTTCGAAAAAATGTTTTCCTTTAAAATGTGAAAACTCGATATACCTTCCGTTGAAAGGCTTCACTGCTCTTATCGGGGTGCGCAGAACATCGGCAAAGTCGACGATATTCTCTGAATTGCTGTTGGGACGACTGCCAATGCAGATTATTTTCTGAAAGGTATTTCAGAAGGTTCGAAAAAATAGTAACCTGGATCAAGGGGCAGTTTTTGGCCGCATTCTGAACATTCTGGAGGTGTTCTAGGTCGGTCACGATGATCTTGCATTTCGCATCCAGAAACTGGCGTTCGAGCTCGACTGTAAAGTGAAAAATTGCTTTCGTCAGGCGGAAATTGGTGGGATAACACCCGAAAAGCGGTTTTCTTTCTCTGTTTTCTCGTTTTTGCATGATGTCTCGCCAGCACATTCGGCTTCCAGGATATTTCAAAAAGCAAAGCTGTTTGACACGCGGGGTTTGCTTATAAACTTCTCATCCTCTGAATTATGCGTACTTTGTTTTAAACTGCGATTAGCCGCGTTTTCGACCTAAGCTCGTTGCGGGGCCTTGTACGTGAAGTTTTTCAATTTCACAAACGATGTACTACCTCTACATGTTTACACCCCACCCTTAATTTTTATTGGGTGCTGCGGTCGGAAGCAAGGATACAGTACAAACGTGTGCAGACGTTAGACCCCAAAGCGGCCCGTGGCGGCCGAAGGGCGGGTAACTAAGCGCTCGCAAATCGCAAAATAGAGCGGCCGACGGCCGTCACAATTTTTTGAGGTGGCCAGAAACCCTTGTAGCGCGGCTTTTACTTCTGATGGCTTACATTTTGTGAACAAGGCCGATGCTCCACTGATGGCTCCTCCACAGCGAATTGCACCGATGTAGACATAGAGAAATTCAAAGCAGTTGGGCAGGACGATTCCCATCATGTCATGGTGGCCGAAGCCGCTGAAAACTTTCTTATCTCTAGTTCGATTCATTTCTCAATTAATCGTTTTACGCATACTGTAGTTCTACTAAAGTTTTACTGCCCATTGAAATGCCTTTTCCCTGAGTTTGCTGAGGGTTGAAACATGTCGAGAACAACGTTGGACATGTCCTCGTAAAATTTATTTCCGAAATCTGTTAAATAACAATTCATTGAAAAGATGCCGTTTTCGCGATTCTGAAACATCTCCCTCTTGTATGATTTGGATTGCATGCACGGTTTTACGACCGGGAAATGCAAATGGTGTACGGGTACACGGCAGAGAAAGGCGAGAGAGCGCGGAACATTTTGAGACACCAGAGTGGCGCGACATTCACTCGATTTTATCGCCGTTTTTCAGAGTGTACATTGTTTTGGGTATTTTCACAAAGCGGTTTCCAACCGCACTTTGGGTTTTTCAATGGCGCCAGCGAAAATCGCGTTTTTCTGTCTTGCAAATCATTGAAACAGCGTCGTTGAACCCGTTTAAGAGATAAAAAGTTGCACTTTTGAAGCGGAAGAATGCAACAACCGCGGTGACCTAAGACTGGAAACATTTGCACAAAACGTGTCAATCGGGAGAAACTTGTGCGACCTTTGGAGCCGGGTATTGAACCGCTGAGGAAAGTGCAAAACATCTCAGACCAGACAGCGAAATATGACAAATCGTTCGAAAATCGCGCCAGTTTGGGGTCTCTCGTTTTTCCGCGCTTTTTCGTTTTTTCTGCCGTGTAACCGTGCACCCTTTGCATTTTTCGGCCAGGTAACCGTGCACCCTTTGCATTTCTCAGACGTGTAACCGTGCCTCGGTTGAATAACAAATTACATGAATGGAGGTATGCTGGAAACGGCAACTATTCAATGAAAAATCAAATTTTCGAGATCCATTCTCTTTAAACTCACATAGATGTCAGATAGGATGCTACTCTATTCGACTTTTCAATGATCTCCGAGTAGGTCACAATTTGGCTATTATCCTCGGCAGACACCTAAAAATGTGAAATGATATAAGCTAAGATGAAAAAGCTTACAATTGCTGGCTTGCCCGGTCGTTTCCTAGCGTGCTCGTCGATGGCTTCCAACAGCATATCATGAAGGGGAACGGTTGCAACGGGGACATCACGGTAAGGAGAGTTTTGAACCATCCTCACTGAAAGAAGAAAAATTTAGAACCAGGTTCAAGTACAATTTTTACAAGAGTGACACTGCGAGGCAAGAGGGGCAGGGTTCGTATTAGCTCTTTCTCTGTTGAAAGGGTGATGAGCGTGCTGTTGAACGGTTTGAAAACATTCTGGCAGTGATTTCTTTCTGATTCGTACCCAAGATTTGTGATCAATGAAGCTACGCAGGGAAAGAAGACGGAAGGTGACAGCCAGTTTGTATAGGCGCGGTAACATCAGACTGTAAAAATCACAGAAAGGTGAAAAGCCAAAGAAGTAAGGCCAGAAATCTTAAACGTGTCCGTATTTGTGTATGTGTAGGCATGTGCGTTGTATACGTTCACCGGCAACAAACTAAACCCTGATAAGTAGTACGTTTAAAAGTCGTGACAAGAGCGCCAATTTGAAAAGTTGTTTTTTGAAGGTTTGAAAAATTAATTTTTTAATATCCTTCCCTTGGCTGTCACTTTTAGAAGTGCCATCAAGTTATTTTCATTGACGTACTTACAGTTAAGAGAAGCGAGAGATTATCTGTTTAGATGGGTGTTGCGCTATCAGACACTGTAAGAATCACAAAAAACAAAACGAGAATCGCGAAGGCAAAAAGTGGGAGTGAAACTTAACGAGAGATCCCATCGATCAATGTTCACGGTGGTTTCTATCTTTCCCGTCTCTCTGGTGAACTTTTGTCATGCTCGCCCTACCACACTCCATCGATGAATTAGACTTTTTGGTAAATCCAGAAAGAGCTATTTGGAATCAACTTTACCCATGTGTGAGTTATTGCTTTATTGTCATGATCGCCCTTATTGAAATGCATGGGTTTTAGATATGAAATCATAACAATTCCTTCTACGGCGGGGTAACGGCACAAAACCAATAGAGGTCAAAGAAATGCGTTTTTCGGTTATTTTTCACAGTTTCTGAGAGAGTTATTATTTACCCTAAGCGGAGTATCTCATTATTTTGAAAAACTGTTTGTATTTTAAAAATTTATGCGGCTGTAACAAAAGATATTTGGGGAGGGGGGGTTGGGGTGGCGCTTTTATTGGTGCGGAAGCATTAAGCCCTACACAAATTTTAGCTTTTGAGATTTCCGATTTGCTAAATCGGCATTTTCAAACGCTCTAACATGAAAATTTAATAAAACATATTTAAAAACTGACTGGAGAGAAGGGAAAGAAATCGACCAAGCGGTACCCACCGGCAGAAGGGCGGCTAGAAAAACTGCGTTTTCAGGGCTAATTAGGTCCAAGCAGCAACCATTCACGCTGAAAAAAATGCAATATATTAAATTTGAAAGAAATAAGACTCCGAAAACAAGATAACCAAAAACAATGTACAAATACTTCAAACAAAGCGTTTGTAGCAAGATAAAAGCTACCATATTGACTTTCAAATGAATATTCTCAATATTCACAACAAAAGTTACTAAATTAACTATAAATAGAAAAAAACAGCCGCAGAAAATTAATTTTTAAAAAAAATGACTGACGTGCAACCAAAAATAGATTGCGGACATTAAAGCGCCCTACTTTGTACGCAAAAGTTCGCGCTAAGCTCGCCTGGATTTCAGGCGTTTTTGGGAGGACTCTAGTTTGCCAAAAGCTATTAAAGATATTATATATTTTCTTTAATATTACATATCATATTTGTTTCAGATTGAAAAAGAAGAAGGATGGACTTTTGTGGTCAAAGACTTTGACCATTGGCAAAACACTTTTGGCGACTTTTGGTTTTTCGTGGCGGTAGAGAAAGATACCAGAAGACCGATATCCTGCATCATGCTAGCCCTCGACGAAGCTTCAAAAAATGGAGAAGAACCCCTCTACACAATGGGCTTTTATTATACAGACCCCGAATGGAGAGACGCGGGCGTTGGAAGTATGCTTTTTTGGTGGGGTTTTTCTCGATTTTTCAAAGACTTCAAATTCAGGAAGCTTATGGCCATTGTTGGAGAAGACAATATCGGCATGACCAGTGGTTTACATATGGTCTCTCGGTATATTACATTATTCGGAGCTGATCAAATCAGCCCCTACATTGTATACCGGGCCGTGGTCTATTTGAAAGACATTGCCGCTCCCGTTGTGCAAAAAGGACTTGTTGCAAAGGTATGGGGGATTTCGGGCCATTTATGTACAACACTGTCTCACATATACACATAACTACACCTGCACGCTTGCACACATTCACATACGCACATGTAAGGAACACACAAACGCACGCACGCACGCTCAAGAGAGGATATCTTAAAGGGCTCGTAAGGGGGCCTTTTCATATTCGCATGCTAATGAAGACTTGGCAAGCATTTTGCGCACGGCCGTAGTCTGGAGCGGTGTTCGGAAAAATCATTTCAATTGAAATGACTCGATTAGCACACGTTCCATTTCCAATCAGAAAAGGCCCCTTAAGGGCCCTTTAAAGCGCAATATGTCAAAAACATGTTTTCACCTAGAAACAATTTCGAAACTTTTGGACCCTTATTGATTTTTGGGCCATAGTTACGGTAAGGTCTGTTTTCGACAAAAGGTTGGCGTCTTTTCAGAAATTTTGATATCCACTGGTTTTTAACCACTGACGATTTGAAACATTGAAGTGAATAACAATAAAAAAAGATAATATCACCGTAGAAGAAGACAACTGACTGACCTAATGTGCTAGCCTTTAACGTTTTGGCCCAAAACTGGTGCCGTTTTTCGGAAACTCGCTATATGAGCCACAGGGTTATTTTAAATCGGCTCAAGGCGGTCCAAAGTTTAGCCCGTAACTCGCTGAAAACCTCGTGACACCCCACAAATTTTGAAATTACAGAGAATATCTCTCTTCACCAGAAAATTTTCCCACGTTACAAAAACAAATTTTATATATTTTGCCAAAAGAAATCGTTTGCAACCAAGTTGGCCCAGTGTGAACCACTTGAAGCCGAGTTACAGTAACCACTAGAGACCTACCGTAACTCGGACCAAAAAATAGACAGTGAGCTAAAAATAGTGTTGCCCCTGGTACAGATATTTTCAGAAAATTCACGACGTGGACTGGGCAAAGGTTGTTGATTACGATGTTAGCATTTGCATAAGAAAACGAGAAAAGTACTTGAGGGAATTACTCAATCCGTCGGGCGAAGTGTTTGCAAGGGTTAGTCTTTCTAAAAAAAAATTTGTTTACCAATATGTCGTTTTCAGGTCATTCTCGACGAAAACGATAAAATTGTTGGATTGGGAACTATACGAGGCGAAACTGGCAATTGTCTGGCGGTGGGACCTCTCTACGCAGACAGCAAGGTTTGTGATTCAATGTTAGACTCCTCTCCACGCCTACTACGAGACGAAGTCACGCCCCTTTGTAGATCACTTACTTGATTTAATAACTGACACTTTGATGGTTTTCATAAATTGCTGTTTCAGGAAGCAGCACGACTAATTCTCGATTCTCTGATCCCCTATATCGACAAAAAGAAGTACAACTACATCCACTTTGTCTATCCAAACTGTAATTCAGACGCTCAAAAGTGAGTTATGTCCGTACTTATGTGCAATAAACGGAACGAGAAGCTATTTTATGTTAATTGACGTGGTTCATCATTTGTTTAGGCTTATCCACGAACTGAGTAATGGAAAATTTGTCACAACTCCGTATCTACAGCCCCAGTTCACGAAACACATGATTCCTATTGACGACAAGAAAGTGTACTCCGTCACCGATGTAGCAATGGGCTACGTTTAAAAAACATTCAGTATATCTACAGTAGCCATTACTTTGTTTATTTTTTTGTGACTTTATTAAAAAACCCTTTTACAGAATTGATACGTGTGTGCGTGTGTGCGTGTGTGCGTGTGTACGCGTGTGCGTGTTTTTGTATGCTCGTGTGGCCAAGTCAATCTCTACGCTGACAGAAGATTTGTGATCATTTTCTTTTTTATGTTTTATTTGCTATCGCCACACGTTCCTTAAACGTGAAACCGCGATGAATGAAAAAGACAGCGCAATAGATAAAAGACAAGGACGAAAACGAAACCCTTTCATTTGCTTATTCCTTTTGTCATGTTAGCCCTTCCGCATTCACTCGATGATTTCGATTTTTTGGTGAACCCTGACAAGGAAGTCTGGAACCAACTCTACCCAGTTGTGAGTTTATTGTGGGCTTACTATTTGTTGTTGCATTGTTCCTCTATTATCGTGATTGCAAGACATACATGAAATCACTTTTTAACAACACTAACAAAGATTTTTTTCAGCTTTTGGAACAACAGGGATAAACCTTTGTACGCAAAGAATTTGAGAACTGGCAAACAACATTTGGAGGTTTTTGGTTTTTTGTAGCAGTCGAGAAAGAGACTAAACGACCAATATCCTGCATTTTGCTCACATTAGACGAAGCTTCTGTAAATGGCGAAGAACCACTTCCTCATCCGGATATCTTTACACAGACCCGGAATGGAGATCCTCGGGTGTAGGCAAACAACTCTCTTCGTTGGGTTTTCAAAGTGTGACATTGTTTATGTTTTTAGAATGCTCAAGGCTGTCGTTGGAAACAAAAACATGGCAATGATCGGTGTTTTCAACATGGTCACTAAGTATCTGTCGTACTTTGGAGGTGAACTTTTGCGACCTTACTTATTTCATTGCGGACTTGTCTATATGAAAGACATGGTTCAGCCAGTTGTTCAGAAAGGACTGGTTGCAAAGGTAAAATTTAAAATAAAAATTATTTGAAAAATTATAATACAATCCCGCCAAAAGGTGATCCTACTAATTAATACCGTTTCCCGTCTAGTTTTGTCTTAGAATAATTTTTCTTGGGGGAATTCCCCTAACGTAAAGTAAAAATCAAAGTTCTGTTCGCTGTTGTAATCTTCAACGAGATCAGTTGGTAAATTCGGCTCGTACCCTTTAGAATTAGCAGCACTGAGGCAAATAGTGGGCACCACTTCTAAATGCCTCTAAACATATTTTTCTATTTTGTAACAAGGATACGACGGAAAACTGGATGCCTATCTGTGGTTTCACCTTTATAGTCCAGATATGGGCAAATTATTGAAAAGTTACTTCAAAGTGCTAAATAGTGGTTTTTGGGCCCTACTACCAATTTTGAAGCAAACACCGCTCGATCTTTTATATTCCGTTCTGAATCCAACACCGGTGGATTTTACAAGTGTTTCGCATAAGACGCAATAGCTTTTAGCTTTTTTAGAACTTTTTTTAGAACTTTTTTCAGAACTTTTAGCTTTTTTAGAACTTATCATAAAAGCGAGATTGAAAGTAAATTTTGCCGCCGACTGGGTCAGGAGGAAACTCATGTGTGAAATAAAAAAAACTTTCTCAAATGTCGTAAGCAAAATTTTCGGTTTCAATTGCGAAATCGTAATATAGCTGTCACCCAACATGAGTCTGTAAAACAGTCGCAATTTCTTTGCGCCTGCGCAATTGACACCCTAATTTCACCTGCGTATTAAGGGCGGTCGGTGTGGAAGGAACCCTATGTTTTGAAGGCACGGCATTGATATTGATGTGTTCGAAACTTTGCTTCCACGATTGAATGTTTTCCAAATGGAAATGTTTTTATTAACACTTTTTAGAAGCTCCACGAAGTGAACTGGAGCGATGTTGTTGAGTACGATGTAAGCGTTCGAACAAGAAAGCGCGAAAAGTATTTGAGAAAACTTCTCGAACCTTCGGATGGCGTGTTTGCAAGGGTAACTGTTTCGCGAATAACTTTTGAGATGTGTGTTTAGATTATTGTAGACGAAAACAATAAAGTGCTTGGATTTGGAAGCATACGTGCGGAATTTGGCGGTTGTTTGTCAATAGGACCCCTCTACGCAGATAGCAAGGTAATTAATTAAATATTTTAAAATATATTTTTAAAAAATGCAATTTTTCAGGAAGCTGCAAGACTAATCGTTGATTCGGTTATCTCGTTGATCAACAAAACTGAACACAGTTACGTCTACCTTTTCTATCCAACACCAAATTCGGAGTCTGTAGAATGGTAGTGGAAAAAATTTAGAAATTGACTTCTTTCTTTCAGGCTTTTGAGTGAGCTGAGTGGTGGGAAATACAAAACAACTTGCAAAACGCATTATTCCTATTGCTGAAAAGGAAGTGTATGCTATCACCGAAGCAGCTCTGAGTCACGTTTGAGGATTTGTGCTCTGTTCTTGCTTGCATTTGTCTCTAATGCTTGTAATGTTACTTTTTTATTGCCTTGTTTAGGCAAATAAAGCTCAACCAGTGGGTAACTAACTGTGTGAGTTTGGTGAAACATTCTAACTACTTCGCAGTCAAATTTACCCAGCTCTAATAGCGAGAACAGAATACAAAATCCCAGGTATACTCCAATCCAATTTTACTTTGGCCGAAATTGGGCCGTGCCCCTTTCGTTAAGTTATTTGATGTAATTATGAGCAATTTGAAATACAACATCAGGAAAATTTCCCTTTTCCAAGATTCAAATTTTCACATCTCATTAAAATTCAATAAAAAATAAATATAGACGTACCACAATTAAAACGACTTTACGTCTTTTATTTAAAAGAATTTTTTTTCCGTTTTACACCATTTTTACACATATATATGACAACGCTAGAAAAGTTGTTAAACAAGTTTTGTTCGAGTTTCTTCTAAGGGTTCCGTTGCTCGCGTCATGAAAACCTGTTTTTGTCAACCAAAGAACACGGTCGTGTCATTTTAACATTTTTCAGACCTGAGAGCACACTCATTGTCAGTATTGGGATATAGAAAACTGCTCCGTCCTTGCATCCTGAATTTACCAAACACGTCATTCCAACAGCTAAAAAAAGCGTATGGCATTACGTCTGACACTGCTCTGATCCTTTACGTAAAAAACATCCATTGTATGCCAGCGCACTTCATGTTTTTGGCTTCACTACGGCTTCATGCTTTGTAGTTTGCTGTTTCAAATATAATGTATCTGTGAATTTAAAAAAAAATAAAACAGACCCCAAAAATCAATGTCTTGCAATTTTGTCCCTTTTTATCACAGTGATCTTTACGATAAAAACCTGTTTTGGGGTTTCTATCAGTAGTAAACTACGGTCATTTAATTCGATTTGGTGATTGATTTGCTCTGCTTCTCTTGGCCATGCTAGCATTCGCTTGAACGCGACTTTTTGATTAATCGCGATGAAGATGTCTGGTATCAAATTTATCCGAAAGTAAGTTTTAAGTTGTAAAGGAAAACGCTTGATAATATTTTCACAATTCAATTTTTTTTGTTTGGCGGTTTGTTTTATTAGTTAAACGTTTATCAGTGACTTTATAGTCTTTTTCAAACTATTGTTTACAACAACAAAAAACGTTTCAGATTGCGAAAATAACATGGGATGGACTTTTGTCGTCAAGGACTTCGAAAACTGGCAAACAACTTTTGCAAAGTTTTGGTTTTTTGGAGCCGTCGAAAAGGAGTCCAGATGTCCGAGTGTTACATGCTTGCCCTGGATAAAGCTTCTGAGAATGGTGACGAACCTATACTCCACGGGATTTTTACACACTGACCCAGAGTGGAGGGACTCAGGAGTAGCCATTGAACTTTCTTTGTACATCTTTTTACAGTATAACACTGATTTTACATTTTAAAAAGGTCAGGGAAATTGTTGGAAACCACAACATGGCCATGGCCAGTGTTTTTCCGATGGTGGCAAAGTACACACTATTTTATGGCGGCGACCATTTTCGCCCCTATCCGTATTTTCACATACAAGTATATTTAAAAGGCATTACGTCTCTTATTGCCCAACATGTATTAGTTGCCAAGGTAAACATTTTGACTTTCTATGCCGACAGAGGTCTAGTACATTTTTAGTCTGGTCCTGTAAACCGGGTAAAATCTAGCACAGATTAACTTCATCTCAGAGAAAGAAACGCGCAAGGTAAAATCTGCAGGAAATCATGTCGGTCCAGTACGTAGTAGCGGTGGGGCACAAGCCGCCTACCGTAACCAACAAAAATGTGACTGCGCAGTCGTCTGGTATTTCGTTGTCATTGCCCACCGCAGTTTTTTTCGTTTTTCTCTCTCGTCAAACTTGGAATAAAATTTCAAAAATAAAATGCATCGTAAATAGAAAATTAAGTGCCAAACCGCCTAATCTGCGGATAGTAGGTCGATTTTGAACAAATTTTCTATCATGTTTCTGATTTTCTGTTAAATATGAGTAAAGTTGCAAATTTCCCTGTTTTTAATGTACGGATGTTGTTGAGTACAATTTGAGCGTTCGATCAAGAAAGCGTGAAAAATATTTGAGGAAACTTCTTGAACCGTCGGATGGCGTGTTTGCCAGGGTGAGCTTTTTTGCAAAATAACATTTGATATTTGTGTTCAGATCATTCTCGACAACAACAATAAAGTGGTTGGTTTTGGAAGCTTACGCGTGGAAGTTGGTGGTTGCTTGGCTGCAGGCCCTCTCTATGCCGACAGCAAGGTCGGTTCAAGTGTTCAGGAAGCTACAAGACTTATCATTGCCTCGGTTCTTTTTGTCATTGACAAAAACAAGTACAGCTACATTCATTATTCATACTCATACTCCAATTCGCAAAACACTGAAAGGTGAGAGCTTTTGTTTAGCTTTTTTTTCAAATGATTTTGTAGACTCATGAGCGAACTTAGTTATGAAAAATACACAACAGGCCCATCCTTGCAACCTCATTTCACCAGGCACGTCATTCCGATTGACGAGAAGAAAGTGTATGCCATGATCACTTATACTGCTCTGAACTACATTTAACTGTTCTTTTCCCAGTATAATTGTGTTTCCTTTATTTGGTGTTGTAGTGTTTTTGAATATGCTGTTTTTAAGAAGCTTTAATAAAAATTCAGAAATTGTGTACAACAGACCACAAACAACAGTAAAAACAGCCAATATAGGGTGACGCATTTTTCACGGTGTTTCTTGTTTTTGTGAAACGGGAAGTTACCGCTAGTCACGATTATGATCGTTTAGAATTACTTCCATAGTTCCACCATTTTTTAAACAGATTTCAATGCTTTTGTAGTTTTAGTAACTAACGTAATATATGATCAGGCAAACTGAGCAGTCAGAACAGTCACCATTGTAGCTGAACATCTAATGGCTAAAACCGGTATCGAGAGCAAAAAAGACATCTTACAGTCGGTTTCTGATGACATGATTTTTATACACTGACGCTGATCGTGGAACGTCTTCGGTCAGCCGTTTCTTCTCTTGTTCGGTTAATACTTCCAGTTTGCTGGTTGGCCGTTTAACATTTTGCTATGTTAGCTCTTCCGCATTCGCTGGATGAACTCGACTTTTTCGTCAACCCAGATGAAGATTACTGGAGTAAAATTCACCCACAAGTAAGCTTAGTAAAGGACGGGTTGTGAATAAACAAAAACAAGTTTACAAGAGAATAATGAGCATAAGGTTGTTTATCACAATCTGCTCAAGATTTAAAAAAAAACAGAACACATAAAGTTCACCGAGTGGTGGGCGAACCACTGATTACCAGAAATTAGGCGCTAACCACCAGCGCTACCACCCGGCCATTTTTTCTAATTGCACATTAAGGCCGTCATATTCTCATAGCGTACTCTTGTTGTGGACCCCTCACAGAAAAAAAGCTTTGTTGTCGAAAGTGAAATGCTTATTGGTTACTACACAAGAATTTAGGTCTCACCTTTACGAAAAGCGTAATTTAACAAACAATGTTTATTATATATTTAAAACCCTTTTCAGCTTTTGCATGATGAAGGGTGGACGTTCTTTCTGAAGGACTTCGAAAACTGGAAAACAACATGGGAAGGATTTTGGTTTTTTGTTGCAGTCGAAAAGGAGACGAAACATCCCATTGCGTGCTACATGCTTACTTTAGATGAAGCTTCTGTTAATCTGTTAATGGCGAAGAACCACTGTACACAGTGGGATTTTTATTCACAAACCCGGAATGGCGATCTTCGGGTGTAGCAATTAAACTGTCTTCGTATGTTGTTAAAAATATGATAATAACGAGTAAATTTAGAAGGGCCAGGCATATCGCAGGAAACCAAAACATTGCCATGGCCAGTGTTCCCCACATGGTGTCAAAGTATATGCTGTTCTTTGGAGCCAACGTTCTGTGTCCATATATGTTGCATTACGCGCAAGTGAACTTAGAAGACATTGTTCCCCCTGTTGTGCAGAAAGGGCTTTTTGCAAAGGTAACATTTACAGTTTGCAGATCTCTCAAACATACACTTACATTCACAAACACACGGACATACGGACACGCAAACACACATATACACATACATATATAAATACATGAACACATACACGCATATGATAAACCGACAGATATTTTTACAGAAGCTACACAAAGTTAACTGGAATGATGTTGTTAATTACGATATAAGGGTTCGAACAAGAAAGCATGAGAAATATTTAAGGAAACTACTGGAACCATCGGATGGCGTGTACGGAAGAGTTAGTTCTCCAAAACAATGTCTTGGCAAATTTGATATTTAGATAATTGTGGACGAAAACAATAAAGTTGTTGGATTTGGCACAATTCGAATGGAAATTGGTAAATTTTTGGCTCTAGGACCCGTCTACGCGGATAGCAAGGTATACTTTTTAAGTGTAATAAAAGGGCTTTTTAAGTGTATTAAAAGGGTTTTTAAAGGAGTTTTAATAGTGATTTCATAACAATTTCAATGAATATTTATCATTTTCATGAATCTGAAAGATACCCCATTTATGTGTTTTGACGTGCAGCTGATGCATGTACACACGTTCGAGCAATGCAAAGGGTGCACGGTTACACGGCAGAGAAAGGCGAGAAAACGTGGAAAAGCGAGAGACAAAAAGTGGAGCGCAATTCAATTGATATTTTGGTCAAAAACTTCCGGCGCTCGTATTTTGCTTCATTTTGCTTCAAAAAATAGAAATGGGATACTTTTCTGAATCGGGATATTGAACCTTAAACGGTCTTTCCCTTCAATACTAATTTTTCAAAAAATATAATATTTTCAGGAAGCTGCCAGGTTGATCATCGATTCGATCATCCCGCTCATCGACAAAACTAAATACCACCACTTGTCTATTATCTTCCCGGGCCCAAATGCGAACGTTGTTGAAACGTAATTTCTGCTATTTTTTAATGTTTTTTTGTTTTCTTTCAGACTGGTCAGCGAAGTGGCCGACGGAAAATTCCACACGGTCTCAGGCGTGCAGCTGCATTTTACAAAACACATCATTCCGGTCGACGAAATGAAAGTCTTTGCCGTCACGGAATCCGCTATGAGTTACATTTGAATGACATTTGCCCAGTTTACACGTTATGTCTATGTTTGCTTGTGTACTCCCAATAAATCAATCAGTTTTAGTGGACATATCCATTATTTGTTTGACTTTCCAAGTCTGTAAGTTCGAGTAGGAAATTTTGTTAAACCGAACAAGAACATGCTCTAAGATAACTTTTTGTGCCGTTTCGAATGGTGTACGTCACACTGCCTCGAACATACTTTTTTCGCGTGTGTTCACTTACTTTGGCAAAAACAAGCATTCATTTTTTGAGAACCCTTCTGTTTCTGTCGCTGGTCGGTTTGCAAACACTGAATATGTTCTGAAACGTTGTTCAGGTTTTTTTTGCAAACTGTTTTCCCGAAATGAAAATTTTCCCACTGCATAGTTTGGCTGTTTTACCTAGTTTACCACACCAGTAATGTACGCGCATACACTTCTGGCTACCGGCCTACGGCCGCACCGATACACTACCTTCGACCGCTCTATTAGGCGCACTGCGGCCGCTACGACACAAGGCCTGCGGCGGCCTTCGGCCGCTTGTTCAGGCGGCTTGCGTCAAAAAATATTTGTAGACTGCGACCGCTCATTACAACGAAACGGAAATAGGCGGAAGTTATCGCAACTTGACTGTATCGCACTCAGTTCACAAAAAGGAAGCTGGCCAAAGAAAACAACCGGAATCACTCTACTTTGTGTAAGGTACAAAAATGGTTTTACACTTATTATCAGCGCGGAAGAGGTAATTGACAGATCGTCGCTTTTGTGAAGGTCGTTGATCAGCGCGACTTCTCTTTCGTTTCCTATCTTCAGTCACATTACGCGAAACCGCGGATCTTAAAAACCCGTCCGGTATCGGGCAGATCGGTTTCAAATCTGCCGAACGCTCTTAATTTCCTTTTCCAACTAATTGTAACGAAACTTTGCAACTTTAAAATTTTGCAATGTTGCTTTATCATAACATATTGAAAATTGGATTTTCAGGTCTAATTCAATGGCGACTGAAGTTGCCCGAGTGCCAAACATTCTCATTCGCACCGCGGACAGGAAAGACTTCCAAGAGCTTGAGAAAATCTTGGTGAAGTTTTACACCTCCTACGAGTATTTATGTGTTCATCTCAAAATTCAAGAGAATGAAGTGAAAAACTTAGTTTTACGTAGGTTTTTTTTTGAAAAACACAAATCACAAAAAGTGTGGTTTAGGTCGTCTTCTGCAATTTTTGGACAACGGAGTTTGCTGTGTAGCTGTGGTTGACGGAAAAATCGAAGGACTGTTTGCCGGAATTCTGCTGAAAAGGTGTGTGAGTGTGTGAGCGTAAGAGTGTGTGAGCGTAAGAGTGTGTGAGTGTGTGAGCGTAAGAGTGTGTGAGTGTGTGAGTGTGTGAGTGTGTGAGTGTGTGAGTGTGTGAGTGTGTGAGTGTGTGAGTGTGTGAGTGTGTGAGTGTGTGAGTGTGTGAGTGTGTGAGTGTGTGAGTGTGTGAGTGTGTGAGTGTGTGAGTGTGTGAGTGTGTGAGTGTGTGAGTGTGTGGGTGTGTGAGTGTGTGAGTGTGTGAGTGTGTGAGTGTGTGAGTGTGTGAGTGTGTGAGTGTGTGAGTGTGTGAGTGTGTGAGTGTGTGAGTGTGTGAGTGTGTGAGTGTGTGAGTGTGTGAGTGTGTGAGTGTGTGAGTGTGTGAGTGTGTGAGTGTGTGAGTGTGTGAGTGTGTGAGTGTGTGAGTGTGTGAGTGTGTGAGTGTGTGAGTGTGTGAGTGTGTGAGTGTGTGAGTGTGTGAGTGTGTGAGTGTGTGAGTGTGTGAGTGTGTGAGTGTGTGAGTGTGTGAGTGTGTGAGTGTGTGAGTGTGTGAGTGTGTGAGTGTGAGTGTGTGAATAGTGCATGCGTGCGTGCGTCCGTTCGTACGTTTTTTTTCAACAATTACCTTTTTTAGGAATGAATACCCCGAACCCGACTACATCTACCTTCCCGAGAACATTCAAGTCATCGAAAATCTTTGTGAAAAGCTGAGAGATGGAGTAGGTTTATTTTTTTTTGTTTGGTTATATCTTTTTCTTCAGTTTTGGAACCGAATGGTGCCCAGTGTGACAAAAGCAGGCCTTGTACAATACGGAGTCGTCACACCAAAAGCATACAAACTTGGAGTCACGGAAACGTTGTTCAAAGAGTTTCAAAATCAGTGCCGAGGAAAAGGGGCGCAGGCTTTGCTTACCTCAAGCTTGACTGAAAGGACAGCAAAGGTGATTCAGAGAGAGAGAGAGAGAGAGAGAGAGAGAGAGAGAGAGAGAGAGAGAGAGAGAGAGGGAGAGAGAAAATCCCTTAAATTTTCATATTTCATTTTTTAAGTTTGCCGTTCAACTAGGATTTGTCGCCGTGAACTCCACGCTTCTGGATCAATGCAAAGACAAGAATGGACGCGGATATTTCGAAGGAAGACGCGACAAGAAGGCGGCCCTTCAGGTTGCTTTTCTAGACCAAACTTCGTTCTCTTCGCACAGCAAACTGTGAAAAAGAAAATCTCGTTGTCTAAAATGAAATTTATATGGTTTGTAAAAATGTACGTAGTACGTGTATGTGGGAGAATGTGTGGGCACTTGTGCAAGTGTAAATGTATCGTGTATACTCCTCGCCCAACGACCTTTTTCGGAAATCTTCGAGCATAACTTTTAGCAAGAAATAATTAGCATAACTTTTAGCAAGAAATAATTGAAAATTATGCAAAAATGTGAATGTGTAGCTATGTCATTATTCATTCTAGTTATACCCAGCGCGAAGCGCTGGGTAGATTTGTTTTCAAATTCCC
This sequence comes from Oscheius myriophilus, assembly GCA_964057215.1. NCBI lineage: Eukaryota > Metazoa > Nematoda > Chromadorea > Rhabditida > Rhabditidae > Oscheius > Oscheius myriophilus. Next base: position 21,580,931 of record OZ059904.1, on the reverse strand, counting down.
CGTTTGCAAGCTTTTTTCGAAGGTTTTCGGCGCCTGTGATCTTAAATGTAAATATTTTGCATTTGTAACAGCCATATTCTTTTTCAGCTTCTCAAGACGCGTCGATTACTTTTTTTAAAAGTTGATTTTGACCACTTTGAACCTCCTCAGTGTTATTGCGGGTTTTAAGAAAATGGGCGCCGGTCGTGTCCGCCGCCGCCGCCGCCGCCGCCGTAAGCAATTTTTCGGTAACGGTTTTTGGGTGTTCAACGTTGTAGAAACGGCACCAAAATTAATCATTTATGTGAAATTTTGCGTACATTCTGGAAATGCAATAATATTCCAAGAAATCTTCCATATACCTAATGAAACAAGCAGTTTTTGTGAACTTTTGGCGCATTTGGTGCCTATTCCAGTGATTATCGAGTGTATATACTTAACTGACCCTGTTTGTCTGTTTAAAGGTCAACGACTTTACTTTCGTGTAGTACCCCGTAAAGGTCGGATTCGCTGCTGCACCCGATTATGTCATTGTTTTGGAGCAGTAGACCCACCGCTGTAGAGGCCCGGTCTCATATCAGAGAGGTCAGGAGTTCTATTCCTGCTTCTGCCAACTTTTTTGCTTTTTCTCCATTCATTTTACTAGTTAGGGTAGATTTTGTTGAAACGGTTAATAAACCCCACATCTCTCAGACGTCCGGGTGCTCAAAAAGCTGACAGTTGAAATATGCGGCTTGCGGCTGCTTAAACGGTTATTTTCATTTGTCTTTTTAAATAAAAGATAGAAAGGAGATACAATATGTGTGAAAAGACTAACGTAGAAAAAGTAAACGATTTGTTTGAAATGTAGAAAGGACCTTCAATAAAAAGTCTCTATTTCTCTTAATATATCCAGATCTTAAATAAACAGCAAAAAGAACTTGAGTTTTTATCATGGAAAACGAATCTCCGCCTTAGTTGCATTATTGTGGTTGTTATCGCAAATAGAAATCTTGCCAATTTTAAAGTTAGTGATCTATTTGTGAGAATTTTGACAATTCGTTTCTTTCTTCTTCAATCTGTTTTGTTTTAACGACCTCAACAAAAAAACCGTAAAATAAATACGTATCGTAATGAAAACAACAAAAAATATAGATCTCATAGGCGATTAAGATGAGAAAAAACAGGCGGAGATTCGTTTTCCATGATAAAAACTCAAGTTCTTTTTGCTGTTTATTTAAGATCTGGAAATATTAAGAGAAATAGAGACTTTTTATTGAAGGTCCTTTCTACATTTCAAACAAATCGTTTACTTTTTCTACGTTAGTCTTTTCACACATATTAGCTTAGATTCGCAGGTCATCGAAATTTCCAAAAAGGTCGGTGTGCGCGTGTGCACATGTGCATTTACGTACACATACACACTCGCACACTTAAAGGCAGAGGCCCAGGAAAATGAAAAAAGGACCTGTCCATGACGTAACGTAGGCGAGAGAGTGTCATTTTCAATGGTGAAATGCAGAGAGTTTTACGATTAGCATGGACAGGTCCCCCTCTTCATTTTACGTGGGCCTCTGCCTTTAAATGCATATATGGGCATGCTTAATATATGCACATATTTCAGTGTCCACGTGTGCGTAAATGTGCACGTGTGTCTGTAAGTATTGGTGTAAGTGTGCCCGTGTGTATATGAGCGTGAACATCTACACGTGTTCATGTGAGTGTGCACATGTATCCGTGTGTCCGTGTGCATGTAAGTGTGTGTGTGAGTTACAAAGTATGAAGCTGAGTATGTGTTACTAAAGTATATGGGTATGCCCGTGTTTATAAATGTGCACGTGTGTACGAGCGCGTTTATGTAAGCCTGCATGCATGCATGCAAATGTGTGTATGTGTGGGTGTGTGTGTGTGTGTGTGTGTGTGTGTGTGTGTGTGTATTTGTTTGCGAATGTACTTGTGTGTACGTGCACATAAATAGACTTTCCTGGCTGTAAACCCCATTTGGGTTCCAAGATCAACCCGTAATCCGGGAGAAGCCCAGCCCAAGTCGCGTGGCATTCTTATCTCCAATTTTAACTCTCCTCAGAAAAAGATAACAAATTGGCAGAAGCGGTCGTCAGCGTCTCGAAGATGGCTCTCCGCCACTTGGTTCTCCTCGGTAACTATAGTTTCCTAAATTAGGCTTAATGAATCTCTTTAGCCCTCCTCGGAGTGGCTTTTGCCTCCGTGGTTCCTAGGAACCCCCGTAGCATGATCTTCGGAAGGCCTCGCCACGGATTCATGCAGAAGGCTTTGGTTGAGGTAGAGCATCGAAAATGAGGTATACGTATGGCGTTTTTGTAGCACCCTGACCCTTCCACCTTGGCCAACGTGCCTACTCAGCACTTCACCAACAAGGTTGACCACTTCGACTCCACCAACACTAAGACCTACCAGCAGGTAATTCAAGTTCTCCGAAAAGTTTTCAATTGGTGTAAAATGCTAACTATAATAGTTCAATTGTTGACAGTGTTTGGCGTAATTTGGCTTTTTAGACATACAAAATCGGTTGATACAAAAGGTCTCAAAAATGCGGTTGAAAAAGTATGACATTTTTTGGTTTACCTTTTTCGTGAGGCAATGTGACCTAAACGTGAGCAGACAGGTACCATTAACGGATTGTTATTGTTAATGCAGTTGTACAAACGTAGGCAAAACAAAGTATCAGAGGGCTTATTCGAACCCGGGTCACGAGATTTTTAAGCGAGAACGTTGCCACTTTGCTACGGTATCGGTCACGCGCTGGCGGCAAGTAAATTACAATGCGAGTCCCCGATGGCAGAGTGGCAACGTTCACGCTTACAAATCTCGCGACCCGGTTTCCGCTATCTGATATTTCGTGTTGAAGTGAGTCTGATAAGTGAGACCTACAATGTGAGCCGTGAGGCGTGAGACTTGTGGCAGGGAAAGACTAGAGAGAGAGAGAGAGAGAGAGAGAGAGAGAGAGAGAGAGAGAGAGAGAGAGAGAGAGAGAGCAATAGAGTTAGATATCAACTGCTAAAGATCAGGGTGCACCATGTGTTATCTCCAGTTTTAGCTTTTTTGATAAGAGCAAATGTGCCCAAGTGTTCTCAAATGACGCAGTTTCTTTGTGATATTCTGTAGAAAAGACGTGATAAGGTGCACTTTGCAAGTGAAATCAAAAGCTCGTCCAAATCGCACTTTCAGCGTTTCTGGTCCAACAACCAATGGTACAAGCCCGGAGGCCCCGCTTTCTTCATGTTGGGAGGAGAGGGACCCGAGAGCAACGGCTGGACCATCAACCGTAAGAGGATGTTCAATTCTGCTTCATAAAATGTTTTCCAGCCGACCTCGAGTGGACCAAGTTGGCTCAGGAGCACGGAGCCTGGGTCTTCCTGGCTGAGCACCGTTTCTACGGACAGTCTCACCCCACCTCTGACATGTCCACTGCTAACCTCAAGTTTTTGAGCTCTGAGCAGGCCCTGGAAGATTTCGCTGCTTTCATCAGAGGAATGAAGGTTCAGTACCCCGATGTGGCCAACGCTAAGTGGGTCACTTTCGGAGGATCTTACTCTGGTGAGAAAATGTTGGGTTTTAAAATCGAAACCTTGTTCAGGAGCCCTGGCCGCATGGATGCGCCTGAAGTACCCTGACCTCGTCTTCGCCGCTGTTGGAAGTTCCGGACCCGTTCAGGCTGAGGTTGACTTTGTTGGTGAGTTTAGAGAAATTAGGAAATGAAAGAGTGAGGACGTGAGGACGTGAGGACGTAATGACGTGAGGGTAGGACTTGAGAGTGTGAGCGTAGAAAGTGATGACGTGTAAACGCGAGGACGTGTGGGCATGACAGACGTAGGGCTTGTGGAAGTGAAGACGAAAGAACCTGAAAACGGAGGAAGTGAGCGCGTGAGGCCGTGAGGGCGAGGAGGCGTAATGACCTTAGGGGCGTAGGAATTGAGGGCGTAAGAGCTGGAAATTATAAGGGCGTAAAGGCACAATGCGTGAGGGTGTGAGGATGTAAGGAAGTCATGATGTTAGAACGTGAGGTCGCGACGAAGTGTGGGCGAGGACGTAAGGGGTGAGGACGTGACGGGTGAGGACGAGACATAATGACGTGATGACGTGGGGGCATGAAGACTGAGGGCGGGCGGGGGGCGTGAGGACGTGAAGATCTGAAGACGTGAGGACGCAATGATTTGAAGTCGGAGGGCTTGAGGACGTGCCGCCGTGGCCGCGTGACGGAGTGACGACATGTGAGCGTGAGAGTGTGGGAAGACGTGAAGGCTGAAGGACGTGAGAACATGAGGTGGTCGTGAGACGTGACGGCGTAAGGGCGTGACTGCGTGAGGTTGCAAGGGCGTGCGGATGTGAAGACGTGAAGATGTAAGAACGGGAGTACTGCAGTGCGCAGGGCTTCAGGACATAAGGGCGTAAAGACGTCTGTGCGTGAAGCCGTGAGGGTGGGAGGATGTGAGGACATGAGGAAGTGAGAACGATAGGACGTGAGGACGGGAGGACTGAAGGACGGAAGGACGGGAGGGCGCCATGACGTGAGGGCTTGCGCACGTGAGGACGTGATGACGTAATAACTTGAGGACATGATGACGTGATGTCATTTCAGAGTACATGGAAGTCGTCGAGAACTCCATCACCAACACCTCCGCCTCTTGCGGAGCCTCCGTCACCGCTGGATTCAACCAGGTTGCCCAGCTCCTCCAGACCGCCAGCGGACGCCAGTCCCTGAAGACCACCTTCAAGTAGCCAACCCCTTTTGTCTCATAAAGTCGACTTTTAGCCTCTGCGAAGCTCTCGACACCACCAACGCCCTCCAGATCCAGACCTTCTGGTCCACCATCTACGGTCCTTACATGGAGATTGTCCAGTACTCTGGAGACAACGCCGTAAGATTTTATGCGTGCAGTGTAATTAAGAAATCGTTTTAGGGAAAGTTCCGCAACCAGTTGAACATCCAAAACGCCATCTGCCGCTTCCACAACCAGGCTGGAAGCAGCACCATGGCCAAGATGCAGGCTGTGAACCAGTACTACAACCAGCAGAATGGATACAGCGGATGCAATGACATCAACTACGATGACTTCATCAAGGCCATGCACGGAACTTCCTTCCTCTCCCCCTACGCTAGCAGTTAGTTTTGTTAAAGAAGGGTCATAAAGAGTTAGAGATACAGAGAGATATAGAGACGCAGAGAGACATCCTAAAAAGCTGATTTTCAGGCCGCGCTTGGGTTTGGCAGACCTGCACCGAGTTTGGTTACTACCAGTCCACAGACTCCAAGACCGCTGGACCCTGGTTCGGAAGCATCGGATCCGTCCCTGTGAGGTAAGATTGACGCCCCAAAATATGTATGGTAGTTAAGGTAGTTAGGGTTGCTAAGGCAATTAAGGTAGGTAAGGTGCTTAAGAGAGTAACGTTGGTAAGGTTGATAGGTTCGGAAATGTTGATGAGGTATTTGATGTTGTTAAGCTATGTGAGGTAAGTAAAGTAGCTAAAGTAGTTAAAGTAAGTAAGGTGTCTAAGATTGTTAAGGTTACTAAGGTAGCTAATGTTGCTAGTAATTAAGGTAGTATTGGCAAGGTTTGTATTAGAGGAAAAGTAGCTAAGGTAGTTAAGCTAGTTAGAATGGGTATGGCAGTTAAGGAACGGCAAGTAAGGTAGCTAAGGTAGCTAAGGTAGCTCAGATATTTTAGGTAGGTAAGGTAGTTTAGATAGCTAAGGAAGCTGGGAAAGTTTAGATAGATAAGGTAGCTAATGCAGTTAAGGTATCTAAGGTAGTTTAGTTAGCTAAAGTAGCGCAGCCAGTTTAGGTAGCTAAGGTAGCAAAGGTAGTTTAGCTAAATTTGGTAGACAAGGTAGTTAAGGTGATGGTAGCTAAGAAAGTTAAAGTAGCTAAGGTAGTTAAGGTAGCTAAGGTGTTAGTGTAGTTAAGGCGAGTTTTATAACATACTCTTTCAGCTACTACACCCAGCAGTGCACTGACATCTACGGAAGCGCCTACACCGCCTCCTCCATCAACTCTGCCATCTCCAAGACCAACTCGTTCTACGGAGGACGCGACAACTTCAACGTAAACCTGCTCTATTACCAATACCGTAATCTCAATTTCAGACCACCCAGGTTGTTCTGCCCAACGGATTCATCGACCCCTGGCACGCACTCGGAAAGGTCGCCAGCAACCAGCAGTCCGTCGTCCCTGTCCTCATCGCCGGTATGTTTACTGAATGGTGTAGAATCTGGATTTTAAAACTGAATTTTTGTTTTTTTGAAAATCAATAATTGTCTTTTAAAAATCAATAATCGATTTTAGGAAGCGCCCACTGCGGAGACATGTACGCCGCCGCTTCTGATGACTCCCAGGCTATCAAGGACGCCAGGGCTACCATTGCTAGCACTCTTGCCGGATGGTTGGCTCAGTAATTTATTTAAAAAAAAGCATAAAATAAAGATTTACCTAAGTTTTTTGTCCTTGTTGGAGAGCTTTAGCGAGGTTCTGAGACCATGGGAGAGCGTAAATAGAATTTAACATTATTCATTCGATTCATCGTTAGATACGATTGACACCTTTGAAAAGAGAAATTCATCACTTTACGACATAGCAAAAGTGGAATACAGTTATCAGGAAATGTTGGGCGGCACTAAATTGTCCCAAAGGAATCGAACTATCGACCCCACCAAAAGGTGTTGATCCGCAACAGCGCCTTATACCACTCGGCCACGGCGCCAACGCTGTTAGCTCGGCTGCGTATGCTAATTACTGTCGTTTGGACGAAAATGCCTTCACTTCTAGCACGCAGTCGCACTTTTGCGTATACTGTCATTAGATGTTCAGGTAATACAACTTTCGGAAAAGTAGTTGGGCAATAAGTGTTCAGAACGGCAAAGTCGGTTTCCCGCGTTCTGTTCCACCATGGGCGGCTACCGAATTCCTGCCCTGAAAACTGCTTACATAAGCCACTTCTGCTATCTCTTATCTTAACTCTTCTTACAAAATGATAACGAATTGGCAGAAGCGGTCGTCAGCTTCTCAAGATGGCTCTCCGCCACTTGGTTCTTCTCGGTAACTAGAGTTTCCTAAATTTGGTTTAATGAATGTCTGCAGCCCTCCTCGGAGTGGCTTTTGCCTCCGTGGTTCCTAGGAACCCCCGTAGCATGATCTTCGGAAGACCTCGCCACGGATTCATGCAGAAGGCTTGGGTTCAGGTAGAGATTGAAAGAGGAATGGAGATATTCTGTTTTTGTAGCACCCCGACCCATCCACCTTGGCTAATGTTCCTACCCAACACTTCACGAACAAGGTTGACCACTTCGACTCCACCAACACTAAAACCTATCAGCAGGTAAGATATAGAAAAGAGAGTATGATGTCTATCGATATAAAACCATGTGTTCACTACCCCCCAGAGGGCGAGGGTGAGATTGGCCGAAGGTAGAGTTTCACGTCATTGACGCTCACGGCCGAAGGCCAAGTAATGACTGGCCGTAGCCCACAAATCGGCTGCCAAAGAAAATGCTTGTCGTTGAGGCCGTAGGTCGCCAAGTTGAGCTGCCGAAGCATGTTGGTACGGTCGTAGGTCGCCTAACTTAACCACCGAAGGCAGGCGCGGCCGTAGGCCGCAACCGAGGGTGCACCCAATAGGTGCGCGTGCCCTCCTGGTAAAATATGAGTGGTGAGACTTCATGCATCAGAGACAGAGGCAGAAGAGGCACAGATCAACGAAAAGAGATCCGGGTTCACAGCGTGCTAACTGCACCACGTGCTAGCTTTTCTTATAGCTTTTGATAAGAGTTACTGCCCCGAAATGGCGCAGTTTCTTGATGTTCTCTTCTAGTGAGAACTGATTAGAGGGATTCTTGGCTAAGCGATCTCGATCTAAGCAATTACATATGTTCAGCGTTACTGGTCGAACAATCAATGGTACAAGCCCGGAGGCCCCGCCTTCTTCATGCTTGGAGGAGAGGGACCTGAGAGCAACAGTTGGACCGTCAACCGTAAGACCACCATATTCATGTTTGGTTAATAAGATTTTGTTCAGCCAACCTTGAATGGACCCAGTTGGCCCAGCAGCATGGAGCCTGGGTCTTCCTCGCCGAACACCGTTTCTATGGTCAGTCTCGTCCTACATCTGACATGTCCACTGCCAACCTCAAGCTTCTGAGCTCTGAACAGGCTCTGGAAGATTTCGCTGCTTTCATCAGAGGAATGAAGGTTCAGTACCCCAGTGTGGCCAACGCCAAGTGGGTCACTTTCGGAGGATCCTACTCTGGTTAGAAGACTTCATATTTGAATTTTAAAACCTTGTTCAGGAGCCCTGGCCGCTTGGATGCGTCTGAAGTACCCTGACCTCGTCTTTGCCGCTGTTGGAAGTTCCGGACCCGTTCAGGCTGAGGTTGACTTTGTTGGTGAGTTTAAAGAGATTTGGAGATAAAATCACATGAGGATGTGTGAAGATGACGATATGAAGATGTGAGGGCGGGAGAACATGAGCATGATGACGTGAGGGTAGGGGTGGTGTGAGAGCGTAAGGGCATGAAGGCGTGAGGGCTTGAGGATCTGATGATTTGAGGCGAAAGCACGTGAGGACGTAAGAACCGGAGAACGTGAGTACGTGAAGGCGCATGTCTTGACGGCGTGAGGGTGTAAGGGTGTGAAGACATAAGAACATGAATATTTGAGGAGGGGAGGACGTGAGGGCTTGATGTGAGGACGGTAGAATGTGAGCATATGAGCACGTGCGTGAGGTCGTGAGTACGCGAGGAAGGAAGGCGTGAAGACTGGAAGAGATGAGGATGTGGGTACGCGATAGCAGGAGGACGTGAAGGCGTTGGGCTGGAGGCTGAGGCAGGAGGACGTGAGAGCGTGGGGGCGTTAGGGCGTGAGGGCGTGAAGCCGTGAGGACGTGAGGGCATTACGAAGTGAGACCATTTCAGAGTACATGGAAGTTGTCCAGAACTCCATCACCAACACCTCCGCCTCTTGCGGAGCCTCTGTCACCGCTGGATTCAACCAGGTCGCCCAACTTATCCAAACCGCCAGCGGACGTCAGTCCCTGAAGACCACCTTCAAGTAACCTGACTTTTAAACTTAAATTAACAATTATTCAGCCTCTGCGAAGACATCGACATCACCAACCCTCTGCAAGTGCAGACTTTCTGGTCCACCATCTACGGCCCTTACATGGAGACTGTTCAGTACTCCGGTGATAACGCCGTAAGCTGTTGCGTTTGAAGGTTTAAAAAAGTTGTTTAGGGTGTATTCCGCAACCAACTGAACATCCAAAATGCTATTTGCCGTTTCCACAACCAGGCTGGAACAAGCCTTATGGCTAAGATGCAGGCTGTGAATAACTACTTCAACCAAGTTTATGGATACAGTGGATGTAATGACATCAGCTACAGTGACTTTATCACCTGGATGCAAGATACTTCTTATGGAGATGCTGCTGACAGTTAGTGTTGTTTGAAGATGTTGCGTGTGCGTGTGCGTGTGCGTGTGCGTGTGCGTGTGCGTGTGCGTGTGCGTGTGCGTGTGCGTGTGCGTGTGCGTGTGCGTGTGCGTGTGCGTGTGCGTGTGCGTGTGCGTGTGCGTGTGCGTGTGCGTGTGCGTGTGCGTGTGCGTGTGCGTGTGCGTGTGCGTGTGCGTGTGCGTGTGCGTGTGCGTGTGCGTGTGCGTGTGCGTGTGCGTGTGCGTGTGCGTGTGCGTGTGCGTGTGCGTGTGCGTGTGCGTGTGCGTGTGCGTGTGCGTGTGCGTGTGCGTGTGCGTGTGCGTGTGCGTGTGCGTGTGCGTGTGCGTGTGCGTGTGCGTGTGCGTGTGCGTGTGCGTGTGCGTGTGCGTGTGCGTGTGCGTGTGCGTGTGCGTGTGCGTGTGCGTGTGCGTGTGCGTGTGCGTGTGCGTGTGCGTGTGCGTGTGCGTGTGCGTGTGCGTGTGCGTGTGCGTGTGCGTGTGCGTGTGCGTGTGCGTGTGCGTGTGCGTGTGCGTGTGCGTGTGCGTGTGCGTGTGCGTGTGCGTGTGCGTGTGCGAGTGCGTGTGCGTGTGCGAGTGCGTGTGCGTGTGCGAGTGCGTGTGCGTGTGCGTGTGCGAGTGCGTGGATCCTTCTTGCCTGCCGTAAGGCAAGATTACAAGTATAAAAGAGAAAGGTAGACTGTTTTAGGCCGCGCTTGGGTGTGGCAGACCTGCACCGAGTTCGGTTACTACCAGTCGACTGACTCCAAGACCGCTGGACCCTGGTTCGGAGGAATGGCTTCCGTACCCGTGAGGTACGCAATGAAATTGTTTTTGACAAGAAACTTGAAACATACGCATATTTATCAGCTATGAACGGCATTAACCATTTCTCTCAGTTCGCCCCTAGCAAGATCAAAACGCGTGGATGGCTGCAGCGTGCCAAGCGTAAACGCAGGGCAACACATGTTGACAGTTACAAGACAGTTACACTTTACAATTTTAGCTACTTCTAAAAGGTAATTATCGTAGTTATGGCATGTAAGGCAGTTACGGTAGGTAAGTTGGTGAAGCTGGGTAAGGTTGGTAAGGTAGTTATAGCTGTCGCCAAACCGAAATCGCATGCTAATTGCGGAAACATGCAAAGCATGCTCTGTCGAAAATGATTAGGCTACGAATTTCCCATATCAACAGAGCATCAGTTGAACATTCTAATTTTATTGGCACCATTTCAATTTGGCGACAGCTATAAGGTAGCTAAGGTTACTAAGGTAACTAAGGTACGTCTCACGGCATACTTTTCCAGCTACTACACCCAGCAGTGCACTGACATCTACGGAAGCGCCTACACCGCCTCCTCCATCAACTCTGCCATCTCCAAGACCAACTCGTTCTACGGAGGACGCGACAACTTCAACGTAAACCTGCTCTATTACCAATACCGTAATCTCAATTTCAGACCACGCAGGTCGTTCTGCCCAACGGATTCATCGACCCCTGGCACGCACTCGGAAAGGTCGCCAGCAACCAGCAGTCCGTCGTCCCTGTCCTCATCGCAGGTGGGTTTGCCTGAATTGTGTAGAATATGGATTTTGAAATTGAACTTTGTATTTTTAAAATCAATAATCGATTTCAGGAAGCGCCCACTGTGGAGACATGTACCCCTCTGCTCCTGATGACACCCAGGCTGTCAAAGACGCCAGAGCTACCATTGCCAGCACCTTGGCTGGATGGTTGACCCAATAGATGGGAAATACGGTATAAAGCAGTAATATAGCAATGAAGCATAACAAATGCCAAGAGTTTTGATCCACCGTTGTCCAAAACCTTCCCAAAACTGAAACGTTGGTAAACCAACGTTGTCTTGTAGGCAGGAAAACAAAGTTATGGAATCATCTCAAAAGGAATTTTAATTGAACTTCATCTTTGAAAAAATCAAATCCTTCCATGGAAATTCTCCGCTTTAAAAAAAGTCGTTGAGCATAAGGGTGAAGGTTCAGAAAATTTTCCGCTGTGGTAATAATAGTTGTGTAGAACTCGTTCTGCTGATTCAGAAACATAACCAATTTTCCAAGTTTGGCGCAAAATGAACAGAAATACGAGCGGTAGAAGTTTTTACGAAAATATCGATTGAATAGCGCATCACTCTGCGTCACTTGCTTTTCCACGCACTCTCGCCTGCCTCAGCCGCGTAACCGTGCCCCCTTTGCATTAGTGGGTCGTTTATACGTACACAGGTTGAAATCCAAATCATATAAACGGGATCTGTTTCGGAAAAGCGAAGGAGACATAGAAGCTAAAACAGAACCAGAGAAATTTCCATCAACTCCATCAAATTATCAACACACTTCATTCGGGCGACCGCAGTTAAAAAAAGACAAAAAAGGCTACGAGGACTTAAAACAATGACGTCATTGAGAGATCGATTGATGACATCACTTGCGCGAGTCGCCGTACGGTGCACACAAAAGTTCTCCATCGACACTGCGACAGAGCAGGAGATCTGAAAATCAATCGATTATCGATTAACGGGGGAAAACTGACCGCCTTCTGTCCTCACGGCGCGTTTTCCATACCGAGGCAACACGGCGCGTCCGTATCTGAAAGATGGAATTTAAATTGAAAAAAAAGTGGGAAACTCACCTTGAGAGGAGAGCTGGTCGTTTTTCGGGCACGTCTTGGTCCTGAGCGGAGACGAAGAACGCCAACAAGAAGAGGGCGAGGAGCGCGTGGAGCCAAGTCTTCATTCTGAACTGAAGGGAATTATATAGAAAATAGAAAAAAGAGAGAGGGGCTTAATTTCAGTAAAGAAATGAAGTAATGACCTAAATACTCAAAAGCAAAAAAGTAGGGGGCACCCGGAGTTGAACCGGGGACCTCTCGATCTGCAGTCGAATGCTCTGCCACTGAGCTATACCCCCGCGTCGGTCGCGGCGTTGGCGGCGCTGATAACCCCGCACCAAAAGCAGTATTCATTACGACAGATCGCGAAAAGAAAGGGCAAACAGGCGCTGTTTGGGGCGGGGATCATCCGGCAGAGGGGATTCTGTTGCACGGTGGGAATGCGTCTCAAACGACACTTTGTCTATATGGGATTTCGTAAAAATGGAGGGGAAATCAGACATCTTCTCTCCGAATTGGGTGATTTTTGTTCTTTCTTTAAACATTCTTGGAGCTCCAGATAGCCAAAAGTATAAAATAACGGTGAATTGGTCAAAGATCAACGAATTCATCGTATTTTCATTTCTATGCAAAGCGAAAATGAGGAATTGCTAATTTCTTGAGTTGAAAAAAGCTGTTTGCTGAAGTTTGGGCTTGAAGAATTGCACTTTTCATATGTTTCTAGAATTAAAAACGATCCTAGGTCTAAATTTTACCCACTTTCGTGTTTAAATCAACTTTTATCATCAAAAGTGAAATCCTTTGCATTTGCGGCACGGCGCGCGCCCTGCGCACAACGGCGCGGGGGATTAGAATTCAACTTAAAAACTCGTTAATGTTAGAAATATCTATGAAATTTAGGGTTTTAAAAGTGATTTACAAGTGGGAATTTTGATTTTTCAATTGGGGTCCTTGGAAAAATCAAAGAAAATGGTGTTTTTCATGAAATTTTTAGGAAAATACAAGCTTTCTGGGGCATTTTCATTCAATAAACTGTTTTTGGCAATTGTTTGAAAACGTGCTCCATTGATAACGCGCGCGCGGTTGCGTTGCGTTGTCGTCCCAGTCGTGTCCAACTGCGGCGACATGGTGCATCACTACGGTGTTTTTAGCTGTGTAGGTTTCTTGAAACGAAAAATGAAATAATAAAGGTAGTATTTCTTAATTAAACACTACAAAAACATTTGAATAATTAAATTTCCCATTGAAAATGTTCATGGCTACAAAATATGCACCAAACAACAACTGGCTTTCGTGTCCCGCAGCGAAGGAGCGCTCGGGTCGCACTATTGAGAAATGGCGCAGTGGTTTCAACCCCGTCTTGGAAAAAGAGCTTAAGGGTTCGAAACCCGAAAAGCCCAGGGGTAAAAAATCAAAATTGGAGCCACCGAAGGCTGAGAAGAAACGTTCGTTTCTGCTCAAACGGGGGAGAAGAGGGGCGTGGTCTCCTAAAAGGGGCGGGGCTTCCAATTGACTTTTTTCTATCTGGTTTCGACGAGAAATTTGAATAATTCCTTAGGTTGGCACACCTAAACAGCGTCAATAGCCTGACGCACTTCTGGCGTTTCCGCAAAAATAGGCGAATTATTCACCGTTTTGTTCTAAACAAAGGTTGTAACTCTGTGGAATTTTGGGCATAGCCTTGCTTTTCGATCCTATACTTTTTTCTATGGGGGAGGGTTTTGCAAAGAAAAGTTAAAGTTGGGGCAGAAACTCAAAAAACGGGGTTGCGGAGGTTTTTATAGCAAAAAACGGTGCTGTATTTTCAGGAAATCACGCTGTAAGAGCTGGACATACCACGTAGGCGTTGATTTTCGGGCTGGGCCGAGAAAAATTTGTGAGCGGGCCGGCCCGGGTCGACCCCTGGGCATAGTTGGCGCTGAGCACACATAGCGCACGCGGGTAGCGCGCCAGCTGTCACTTTATGGGTGAAGAGTTCGACTCCAAGCCTCGATTTTTGTTTTGCAAACCCCTTTATTGCTTTTCCATAGCTTAAATCTGTTGTTTTCACTGAAAACAGTGTTTTTGAAGCCATTTGCCAGCACATTGAGTGATTCATAGAGCACTGGGACGATTATAGAACGGCAAAAAGCTTTCAACCTTCCAAAAAATCCGATAAAAATAACTTTTATTGGCACATTTTCAGTTTTCCTAAATGGTTTTATAAAATACCACTTACACGGAAAATGCGCCAAGGTGATTTGATTAGCGCAAGTTTCGTGTCATCGGCAATAAGATTGGATTTTGGACATAACTTCGTGTCCTAATCGATTTGAATGAAGAAAACACGAAAAATGCGCCAAGATCACTGGCGCATTTCTGGTGTCTTGCGTACGATGCATAAACACTTTATCCTGAAAGTCTCACAATTAACAGTTGAGAGAAGAAATGTGTCAAAGAAATTGATATGCATTTTTGATTTTTCAAGATTCACAAGATCCTCCCTGGCGCATTCCTGGTGTCTCAGAGAGCACGCTGAGACACATTATACTAAAAGTTTGTTAAGAAGATTTGACACTGAAAATGTTCAAGTCGGTTTGTTAGCGCACGTTTCGTGTCATTGGCTTGATAATTCAACGTTATAAAGAAAATAACGTTTCTAACCGATATAAAGGTAGAAAACTCCGAAAATGCGTCAATCTGGGTCCTGGCGCTTTCCTGGAGTTTATGCGACAGTGACTCTCCTTCAGCACAGACAAACACATAAGTTGTTGAATGTGTAAAGCGTGGAATCCGGGATTTCCGGTGTTTTCGGGCGGCCGGAAACAGAAAGAGGACAACTCTCGACCTATTCACAGCCGCTGTCTCCTTTGTCGGTCGGCGGCTTCTAAAAGAAGGCATGAAAGGAGGCAAAGTGACGCCAAAGAGGGCGCCAGATGAAATACTACGCCATCTCCACCTGCACCCGCGAGTTATTGGGTCTAATTGCACCTGAAACTGGACACTAACCAAAAAGTTTCCGGCAGAAATGCTAGAAGTGCGAAATTAGCCTAAAGTTTGAGCTGAAGTGACGTTTCCCAAACATTCAGCACTGGGACGCGAACTTGCGGCCTTTTGCTCTTAAGTTTAGAGCCTGCTAAGGGCTGGATGCTGCAGGAAAAAATTAAAACCACTTTGTACTGAGTTAAGAGTTGTAAAATGGCCAAAATTTAACAAAGTTGAATAAGCAAAAAAGGTTCGATCAGGATGAGATTCGAACTCACGCGGGAAAATCCCAATGGATTAGCAGTCCATCGCCTTAACCACTCGGCCACCTGATCACCGATGTTAGACAGATACATGGCGTATTTAGGCGCGCCCACATGTGATTATGGTATTCAACGGGAGCCAAGGGAATGACAAAAATCATGAAGGTGGTTAGAGAGAGAGAGAGAGAGAGAGAGAGAGAGAGAGAGAGAGAGAGAGGGAGAGGCAGTATAGCATACTAGCCCCATTAACTTTACGATTCCACTCATTGAAGGCGCACAAAGTATTTATTTTTGGAAAGACCGAGACCCATGTTTACCCATAATTATGCAAATTCTCAACGCTACCCGGGGAATTCCACGTAGTTCCAACGAAAAATGCAAAATACTACTCATTTGGGCCCAAAGCATGCCAGGACGACGTAAATTCTTAGTGGCTGATCCTAAATTGTGCCATGACACTGAATTTGCGCCAGTGGAAGCAAGTTCACATTGGGCATTCCCTTTTGATCCGAATTTACGCGAAGAACGTTTAAAATTTGGGGTAAAGCACGAAACATGCGCCAGGACACTGGAACTGCGCCAGCTTCTGTCGTGCCCATAATAAATCGATTTATGCTTAGTCTGAAAATCAATTTTTGCCCAAAAAGGGGAATTTAATCGGAACAAAGGTAGTTGTTACTCAGACACCGTTAGCCTAATTGGAAATCGCTGTTTCCATAGCAAAGATGCCCCAAAATAACGTCAGTTTGGTATTGACGCATTTGCGGTGTCCGAAACGCATATTCTGGAGCAACGATCTTACCAAACCTTAAAATGAAAGTCTCTATTTTAAAAGCTAATTGTTTCAAAGTGCCAGGAAGATAAAACTCAATAAAGGGTTCTTAAATAATGCAAATATGCTAGTTTGGCCCCATTCACAATATTTCATTGTTTGAAAGTACGCGCCAAAGGGTGATTAAATGAATAATGAATTTAAAAGGTTTCAAATTAGCTATTTATACTTCAGGGTGTGGAATTGGTACAAAAACTTCTTTTTTAGGTGGAGACTGGGGCAGCTTGAGTGTCTTGGCGCATATTTGGTGACTTGGCGCATATTTGGTGACTTGGCCCGAGCATAATGTTACTTTCAATCGATTTCAATGGTAAATGGAGTTCATAGCGTTAAAAATATTTCGAAAAAAACATTTCTTTACGGTATATAACACGAAATGTGAGCCAGTGGCTGGCTGACGCAACTTCCGTGTACCTTGTTTCTTTGTGGTATTTATAAAAAGTGAGAGTTCTTAAATCAGTCATTGTTGTCAGCGTGCCAAAAACTGATTGACACACCGGAAATGCGCCAATAATTTCACTGGCGCATCTGCGGTGTTTGGTGAGAAAGTGGGCAAACAGCGAGGGGGTGGCGAACACTAGGACCGCTGTGGGCTCCTAATGTAATCCTAACGTAAATCGACCGTGTTTTGCGTGGAGACACAAATTTTTACGTAAACAACGGACAGGCATGGCATCACCAGAAGAATCTCCCACCTTTAAATAGCCGTGGAGCAGGTTTTCAGAGAATTCTAGCGTCAGGAGATGGTACTTCATTGAGGAATCCGAAAGGGCACATTAACAGAGATTTAGGGTATGGCGAACGGCTGAATTAGTCAAGACATGCACGCCTACACAAAAGGAAATCTAGGGTTTTAGGGTTTGGAAGAGGAATCTCTATCTCTCTGTCTCTCTGTCTCTCTCTGTCTCTCTGTCTCTCTGTCTCTCTGTCTCTCTGTCTCTCTATCTCTTTGTCTCTCCATCTCTCTGTCTCTTTGTCTCTCTTTGTCTCTCTATCTCTCTGTGTCTCTGTCTCTCTGTCTTTCTGTCTCTCTGTCTCTCTATCTCTATGTCTCTGTGTTTCTGTGTTTCTGTCTCTCTGTCTCTCTGTATCTCTGTATCTCTGTATCTCTGTCTCTATGTCTCTCTGTCTCTCTGTCTCTCTGTCTCTCTGTATCTCTGTATCTCTGTCTCTCTGTCTCTCTGTCTCTCTGTCTCTCTGTTTCTCTGTTTCTCTGTTTCTCTGTCTCTCTGTCTCTCTGTCTCTCTGTTTCTCTGTTTCTCTGTTTCTCTGTCTCTCTGTCTCTCTCTGTCTTTCTCTCTCTCTCGTCTCTCTCGTCTCTCTGTCTCTGTATCTCTGTGTCTCTTTGTCTCTCTGTCTTTGTCTTAATCTCTTTCTCAGTTGTCTTTTTCTTTGTAAATTTGTTTAGGTTCTAAGGATTGGTGGTTGGACTTTTGTGCAAACATCGCTATTCAAGGAACTGGAAACGAAATAAAACCAAAAAGAGAGCTAAAGAGAGAAAATGTGTGAGTGTGTGAGTGTGTGAGTGTGTGAGTGTGTGAGTGTGTGAGTGTGTGAGTGTGTGAGTGTGTGAGTGTGTGAGTGTGTGAGTGTGTGAGTGTGTGAGTGTGTGAGTGTGTGAGTGTGTGAGTGTGTGAGTGTGTGAGTGTGTGAGTGTGTGAGTGTGTGAGTGTGTGAGTGTGTGAGTGTGTGAGTGTGTGAGTGGGTGAGTGTGTGAGTGTGTGAGTGTGTGAGTGTGTGAGTGTGTGAGTGTGTGAGTGTGTGAGTGTGTGAGTGTGTGAGTGTGTGAGTGTGTGAGTGTGTGAGTGTGTGAGTGTGTGAGTGTTTGAGTGTGTGAGTGTGTGGGTGTGTGAGTGTGTGAGTGTGTGGGTGTGTGAGTGTGTGGGTGTGTGTTTCTAACCTGTTTTTTACCCATTTCACTACATTTTCCACTATTCTGTTTTTGGCATTTCTCCAATTCCTTGTCCTCCGTGGGTGTTTCCTTTTCAGCTGTTCCTCCGTCTCCGGTGACAATAGTGCGTGTCTCGGACGCCTTTGGCAAATGGCTTTTTAAGGACAAATCGGTGCCGAAACGGGACACCATAAGTGAGCTGACACGAGAAGTTCATTCTCATATTTCAGGGCGAACGTGGATCAGCCGACGCCCACAGAGACAAACAAGGATCCACGTGAAGGCTGGGGCGGTGGGGGTGGTGATAAGTCTCAAGGCAGGGTTTCAATGGCAAAAAAACTCTCCGTTTCTCTAAGATCCTAAAAGTATGCATGGGATGGGAAACGAACTTTTTGTGCAATTTTATAATCTGGACTTTATTCAAGTAGAATTTGTAAAATTGTTGAAGAATCAATGATTTGGGCAATGAAGAGTCACTTGTTCCTATTCGACAATAACACCAAAAAGGAACACGGTTGATACCTGAAAAAAAAAATCTAAAAATCTCATCTGAAATTTGTCAAATAAAAAAGTTATCAGCGAAAAATTCTAAACTTTGAAGTTTTTCAAAGTTTTCCGAATTTTTTTTTTTTTTTTGAAAAACTTCAATTTTCAATTTGGCCTACTTTAAACTACCGTAACCCGGAATAAAAAATCAAAAGGACCCAAAAATGTCCTTGTCACTGGTTTTACATGACTTCGTGAGTACACCAAATCTAACCTTTAAATAGTGAAATATTTGTGTACTTTCGCAAAGGACCCATTAAACCTCGAAAAAGTCAAAATTTACGTTTGAAATTGCAGTTTTCCGGATTTTTCGACCAAGATGCACAACATTTTTCTGCACATTTTGAAAAATGAAAGTTCCAAAAACTCCATGACCATCATGACAAAAATCGACTTTGAATCTGATATTTTCCATCGATGTGATCAGGAAAATTTTGACTTTTGGTAGGTAAAAAATATTTTTTTCGCTTAAACGGATGCAAATGCGTATGCCGTGCAATAAAAAAAATAAGTAATTTCAACTCGTTTTTAACAAAATTAGAGTTTTATGGGTCCTTTGTCAAAGTTCACAAATATTTAACTATTTAAAGGTTATATTTGGTGTATTCACGATTAAAGCTATTGGACAAACACAAATTCGACCATTTGTACAAAATTTCAGTGCCCTACCGTAACCCAGGTCAAAAAATCGATATTGACCTAAAAGTTTCAAAATGGTCTATACAGCCTACAGGAAGGTTATAGACCAAACTTGTGCCGAATCTATTACTATCAACTTTTTCTTAATACAGTTTTCTGCCTGCTCGAGATTACCAGAGACGATGTCTTAATTGTTTGGCTAAAAAAAAAGAAGAAGAACTCACCATAAATCATTACTTAACAAGTCCGAGAACAAGGAACGTAAGTGGACATAAGTGGACAAATGCATCCTAAAAACACAATTTTATATTTCACATTTTACCAATTTACCTTTGAAACAGAATAAACAAAAGCAAAGACATTTGAAGAGCAAGAATTGATCTAAAAAAGAAAGTTTTCATAGATAACTTTCCGCAATACCTTATTGAGCGCTCTTGCTACACGACGGACGATCGGCCTCATCTTCGTATTCCCCATCAATTTGTTCTCCATCGTCTTGATGATTGTGAAGAGGCACTTCTACTTCATCTTCTTCTTTGGCGACCGCTGCTTCGGGTGCTTCTTGTACAGCTGCTGCCGCATTTTGGCGTAGCAGCTGAACGACAAACTGGCATTTTTCTCCACAGTGGAATCTTTCCTCTTCTTCTTTCGGCTTATTGCATCCCTTGTTCTTTTGGTCAGGCAAGCGAGATTGATGGAGACCACGAGACTTTGGCGTTTCGCCTTGAATGGGTATCGTCTTAACGATTGCGGGTCTTATCTGAGCTGGAGAATCTAACATGTTTTGATTATTACTCATTTTATCTTGGTCATAACAACAGTGAAATCGATTCCCGTCGTTTGCGCCTTCTCCAAGTTCAGCAACAAGAAGGTGATGACATGCTCCCGTTGTTGTAACGTTTCCGGCAACGTTAGCAATTTCTTTAACCTTGGCGACCAGATCGAGGTCCAGGTTCGGATTGTTAATCACTTGATTCAGTAGATCATAGGGTTGGATAGGCTTGTGAACGACTAGTTCATTTGAAGTTTCTCCTATATTGGTGAATACCAAATCAGGTCTTGATTTTTTCCAGAATGTAGCCCAGAATTCTGGCATTACATTTGTCATGTCGAGCTCATTAGCTATATAGTTAGTATAGTAGACATTACCAGTGCTTCGGAAGTTGCCATCCGCCATGAGCAATGCAACGTCCCCTCCAAAAGCTTGCGACAAAAATGGTGGGACATTCGCTTTGCACTGTTTTGGCTTGGAAAATGAGCCATGGTAGAAGTTGACAAGTCGCCGTGTTACTTCCTGCTTCCTTCCGTTGAGTGTAAGATTCATTTTAATGCTGACAGCTACGTACTCGCAGTCCTTTCCAGTACTGACTACTCCATTGTTATTGTTGTGTTTGCACTTCGTTGTGATTTTCCCTGCTGCGTTGAAAAGACAAGGTGTTAGTTCTTTCCGGAATAAAATATACAATCCCTTTTCCAAAATCCACGAATTGTTCATATTTGGTGTCAACCGGCTAAAAATAATACTTTGCTTGTTCGAACATTCGTTGCACAGATATCGTAAAATTCGACAGCGAATTTTACGATATCTGTGAAATAAATTTTAAGTGATAATGTGAGTCGGTCTGAATATACTGCATGACAGATTTTTATTTTCGCAAAAATGTTTCAAACGATATTTTCGCAAAAATGTCAGGCCCCATTAATTCGGTTGTTTAATTTTCGTGTTTTTAAGGTTTTCCTTTTTTATCACTAGAACTCACATGTAATTATATTCCTCAACCGCATCGATAATATTTCCAATCCATATAGTCCTCGATTCTTGCAGAAATATTATGTCCGCTTTGACAACGCTTGTAAGGACGAAAAGGACTGCTTGATCTTTGATTGAAATCATACATCTGGTAGTTGGACCGACATTCCAACCGAATATCTTAAGAATCTGAAATCATCTGTGATTGAAACTGTATGATTTAGATTCTCCTTGTCACAGGCTTGGCTTGCTTCTTGTGGAATAATAACATTACTGTAGAGCGTTCGTGACTGAAAAATAAAAGAAATTGTAAGTGATCAATGAGAACCAACAATCAAGATAGGTCGTAGTTTTTCTTGAAGGACTGACGTATAATCTGCGATTTCGAAAAGAAGCTAAAAAAAACTTTATTCTATTGTTGACTTAGTTGTCTACCGATGCCATTTTTTCCATCTGTAAAGCCTCTTCTGATCCCGTAAGAACCCGCACCTGATTTAAAGTATATGTATAGCCAAATGGAATGTTAGACTCTTGGATGCGTATATGATATATTCTTTCTGCTTGCACATTGTACGAATACATCGTTAATGCTGTTTTTGTCGGGATGCAATTTCTAATTTTTCGCTGTTTGAACTTACCAGTTCGTCGCAGCTCTGTTTATTGCGGAGATTGTCTGAAATATGAAATACTCACAATCAGAAGCTAAAGTAACCTAATACATCTGAACAACAAATCTCCTTGATAGCTTCTGTAACTTTTCGAATCTTAAAAAAACACGTTAAAACATCGTCAAAAATCGAACTAACCAGTTCTTCGTTTGGGTCACAGTGGGCGTTCTGATGGTCAACAACACGGTTAGCATCGTTAAGTCCTGAAAGAACAATTTTAGTATGAAATAATCCTTTATAACATTAGAGGGTTGTCATTCTGTCCGTTAGCAGCGCAACGTTTTATGCGGAGAGGTACACCCCTTCATTTCCCCCAACACGACCATCGGGAACATTTCATTGAAATGGGTAGAACAAAGCGGCCGCAGTCTGTATAGATGAGCGGCCAAGGGCCGCCTACATGAGTAGCCGAAGGCCACGATCACAGATTGAGGCGGCCGAAGGCCGCCGAACCCAGAAGGCAAAGACCCGCGCAGCGGGGCTTTTGCTTCTGGTACTATATATTACCGTCGTTATGGCCGTTTTCGTTAAAATCAGCAAGCTCCCGTATGCCATCGAAAATAAATGGTTTTAACATGATACTATTTTCTCTTACCTTTCCCTTCTTCTGTTTCTCTCACGCTTAATTGCTGCAAAGCAACTGTTGTGTCATTCACAACGATGCCTGAAACTTTCTTGAATGCTGTTTTTTTTTTCGAAAGTACCTGTTTCCTGGTTATTCAAAACTCTATCATCATCATCTGAAAGCTCGTCAAGTAGCTCTTCATGTTCAGAAGAGTGATCACTTTGCTCTAAAAACAGTTATTGTAAATGTCTTGTGTACCTTGGTGGTCGTCAGATCCTCTATGTTGTTCCATTCCGTTTTCCGTCTACGAGTATTTTACTCCTTTCACCTGAAGACGACAATAAAAGCTTGCGGCGAATCACCAAAAGAAATATTATAATGAAAAATTCACGGTTTAGATAGAAAATTCTTGAAGGGATAGTCAGGCGGATTCTACAACATTGTAAAAAGAGGAACATTCACTGAGCATGAAAATATCCCAATATACAGTGCGGGAAAAAAGTATAGTTCCACTTCAAAACTTTGATTATTATGAAACTCGTTCAGAATCTTGGTGAACCCTATGCACCATTGTCATGGTAGAATACCCTTTGTTGCAACGAACAAGATCTTCACATTTGCATATTCAAATTTTACGCAAACTTTATCGAAAAATGCAAAATTGAGGTGAGAAAAAAGTATAATTCCACCCTCAAAAAACCGATAATTTCTGCAACAACTGCAACAAAAACATTTTCTGAGACAACTTTTCAAGGGCTTTCCAATGGTGTGGGTCTCGGTGCTCCAAAAAAATTCTTACAGGTATCCCGATTTTGCACATTTTGGCAAACGGCGCCTGTCTGTGTCGTATGCTAATGAATTTTCGTTTTCAACACTTTAATCTGTTTCTAAGACTTTGGTCAATCGAATGAGTTAGACCATGTCACTCCTGAAGCCCTCGAATGACTTTTAAAACAGCAAGAAAAGTGGAACTATACTTTTTTCCCGCACTGTACATTTGGTAGTTTCTGTCCGTTGGTTAGCAGCGCAGCGTGCACTTTGCCTAAGCACTTTGCCTAATAGGCAAAGTGAGCCATTTTTAGATGGGAGAGAGGGCGGTGGGTGTGCAAGCGTTGGGATGATACCAAAGTGCGGCCGGGAACCGCTCTGGCGCCAAGGGGCGGATGTGGCCGACGGCCGTTTCACTTCTAGGTCGCAAAGATGAGGCGGCCAAAGGCCTCCGAATCCAGAAGGCCAAGACCCGCGAAGCGGGGCTTTGCCTACAGGTATAAGATAATGGGTAGCAAATTTATCGTTTTCGATAAAATGCGCTTAAAATTCGCTTGACAAGAAAAAATGACTAGTGGGCCAAACTGACTGCGTGACCAAATATTTATTAGTGAACTCGGCTGAAAGAGGGAATTTTCTAAATACATGCAGAGGGAAACTTTTACAAATAACTTTCGACTGCCATCTATGACTATGACCCTGCATCCAAGACTCCATGACGTAATATACTTTCACAATCAGGGGTCGTTTCGGGCAAGATAAAAGACGATTCAGGTCATTACGGGACAATAGATGGTTCGAGCCCTTGACAAATTTCGTCATGCACGTTGGACCAACAGATTGACTCTTAGTTTCCCCATATTTTTACATTACTTTTTCTTTACTTGTCCTTAACGATCACATTTAGAATTCCCGACATTTGAAAGAGTTCCCATCGAAGAGATTGCTTACAATCGCCGTACGACATATGTGATATAGCGAACGCTCGGAATATGTAGCGATGTTTTTTTTTTAATTTGATAAGACTTTTCACAGCGTAATGTTTAAAGCGTAATTGCATGGAAGTCCCGAACGAAATTCGTTTAGAAGGGAATGGGCAACTATTAGCCCGAGGTAGAGAAAAGCCTAGGCAGAAAGGAAGATAGGAGATCAAATGAGTCGGTTGTTCATCCAGAGAGGCGTTTCGAAACTAAGTAGGAACGACGGTGGGCACTAATCGACAGAATCACAAAAGAGTAATAAATGTGATAACACCTGCACAGTGGGGGTGCAAACGTTGATGCGCTGATGAAATAGGACACTGTGATGATTTGTCGTCGACATCTTGAGATGTCCCTTTTTAAAATCAAAGCGCCGTTGACTTTCCCTTCTTCCGCGCAGCCCCAACTCACAACCCCTTGAAAGAAACAACATAATAATATTCTTTTAATGGCAAAATCTGCATATAAATTACAAAAGAGAAAGGGCCTCTGTCTCCCTTTCTCTGTCTCTCTGGCTCTCTCTGAAATCACCACACTATCTCCACTAAATATACACTCTGTGCCGACGTCATCATATATAAAATAGGAGGGCCAGGCGGGCTGAAAGTCTGTGAGACGAAAAGTGACGGGAGAATGACCTAAATCGACTAGGGCGAGTGAGGGGACGGGGGTTACGGTATAATCATATCTTGGGTGGCAATTGAGGGGGTCTCATAAATAACTAGGGAATGGAGGGCCACTGCTGCGGCTCCGAACAAAGAGGGCAACAACGGAGGCCGCGACGGGGACGAGGCGGCCGAAGGACGGATGAGCAAGTCTAGGAGGGAGGCAAGGCTACTTGTGCTTAGTGGCCGGAGTGCTACACGTCGTCGACGGCGCCGGCGTTTGGAAGAGTTCCGGCCTCCGCGAGTGCTCCATCACACCCGTGCCTCCCAGCACAGGCTGCCACACCTGAAAATATACTTAGTATTGAACACACAGGCGTGTCTGTTTATAAAAACGCAGACACACTGCATCGAATGTTCCCGCGACGACCGGAAAATGCGTGCATGAGAAAATAGCCGAATATCCAGACCGGAGAAAACAATGGGAAGCCGCTTTGAACTAAGTTTTACAAAATCTATGGCCCCGAAAACCCCATATAAAAAGCGCCTCGGGGTTTTGCGGACTACAGTATTTGAAACGTGGAAAACCGTGCATTCGCGAAAAATTCTGACTGAATTTTGTAGGAAATTTGGTAAATAAATGAAAAATGGCGAAGAACTAAAAATCTCTGACACGATTTGCGGATTTATAAATTTATGAGGTTACCGAAATTAAAAACTATCGTAACAATAGCAATATCATGTCTAAGAAACCCGATAACAGAAAAACATATATCGCGATTTTCGGTTGAGGCGGTTTGGTGTTGAACTTGATGCAAACTGTACGAGACATCTCAGAAAATGTTTTACTCATAGGTGGATGTGAGGTGCTTGCGGTACCTACGTAATTCGGCATTTGGTTGAAAATGGTAACAAACTTGAAGCGGGCTTACGTTTCCTTCGAGGTACCATTTGGGGGGGATTAAGCACCGAGCCCCCAAACGGACCGTGTCTAGTCATGGCTTTACTTCGATAGACACTCATATTTAAACCGACATATAAAAATGGAGAATAAATTTATTTGACCTACCAAAAGTGATTTTTCTGGTATTGATCATGGCTGGACAGGGAGCGTTTGGGGACTGATTGCGTAAGCCCCTCAATTGGAGCCCCGGTGGGTACGTAAGCCCTATTTATTTATTTTTACAATTTTCAAGGAAACGCCGAATAACGTAGTTACCGGAAGCACCTCATGTCCACCTATGGTATTGATGAAATTTTACGCGTCTTATGAGTTATAAGGGTCGAAAAACGATCATAATGACGTCATTTTGATCACTACTAGCTGGCAGAAATTACGATAGGCAACCCACGAAGTAAAGATTTTACAAAAATGGGGTGCGCACAGGGTATATATAACACAGGCTCTTTTCCATCACATCTGGAAAGGGAGTGTTTGGGCGCCCGATGCGTAAGCCCCTCAAAAATCGCAACCAGTCATGGGCCAACAGTTTGCGCTATATCCTGAATGCACCCCGCGTTTTTAATAATTAGGTACTTCGTGAGCGGCCTACCGTAATTCGTATCGGCCGGATGACGTCATTATGACCATTGACGCGCCTTTGTAATAAAAGGTTGAAAAAGCAAAAAATCGCTGCATACTTCAAACTTTCAAAAAGTTTTATTTATACCCTATTTAAGTTATAGATAAAATTCAAGGCGATTCTAACACTATGATCTAATTTCTATGACGGCGCTTGACATTGATATGCAGTTTTAAGGCTTTCAAAAAGTTTGCGATGGGCGGAGGACATCACTGATGAAAATCGCAAAGAGAATCTATGTTCGCAGTATATATGGGCCGGCAGCCGGACTGTGACAGGATGCGGGCCTCGCTTAGTAGGACTTCGAATAAAGGGGGGTATCGCTGGGTTCCCCCCACAGGCCATGTTTTAAACGGCGTGTTTTAAGTGGCGCCGACATACCTCGGGAGACCCTGACAGTTGACCCACCCTTAATTTTTGGGGGCCACAAATGGGGTAACCCCTCTTAACTTTTGGCCTTCCTAGCTGAATTTTGCGAAAATAGTGCATGACCCCCTTTAACCTTTGCGTTTTTGGGGCCTCTACCCCCCGTAACTTGGGGTAAGCTGACTATGCGCGCCGATTTCCCAGCGAGAAGGTCAATATGGTTCGCAGTATCCGCGCTCCAATCGTAATTCCTAAGAAGCTAGCTCACCTCGTATCCGAGACCAGTAAGTTCGTTGGTGATCATCGTGAGCAGCGTCTGCGACGTTTCTAAAGCAGTCCATTAACTTCCTCTGCGTCTCTGCCCCGTACCTGGCTTGAGGAAGGCAAAAACGGAGCCTCCCCCTCCGGCGCCGGTCATCTTCGGGTGGATTCCGTAGCGGGCGAGGATCGTGCAGATCTGGTCGACCCTGGGGTGGCCGACGCCAAGGGAAATGAGCAACTGGTTGTTTATCCGGCTCAGATCCTGAAATCTCTCTTTTGTAAAACAGAAACCGAGGGTGAGGGTGAAAAAAAGAGGGCGTGCGGGGGCGATACAAAAGAGAGAAGCGGGGGTTCTGAAGGCTTACGTTGAGTTTGCTGAAAGAGTCGATGAGTTCTCCCTTCTCCGAGGTGGCTGAGATGGCCGACGCCGAGGAGCCTCTCTTGCCTCCGGCCACGTATGACGTCACGGAGCCGGAACGGACGCTGCCGGCGCGGTTCGGCTGAAAGCAGAGCACTACACAAAGGCGCGCGGAAGCGGAAGCAACCGAGAGGAGCCACCCCCAAAAGATTCCGAAACTCAGGGAAAAACACCCAGGAAACCCATTTTTCAGCCGGAGAACGAGAACCATGGCGTCATAGCGGTTTATTCAAATTCTTCCAGTCGCTTTACAATGTTGCAAAAGAAGATTTATAAACTAGTTTCTGCTGTTTCAATCGTGATCATTTGAGCTACAGTAGCGAAATATCATCATGCATTTCATGAAATCAAAACCAGAAAGTTTAACAATGTCTAATTGTTAAGTGGGCCATACTAACAAGTAGGTGAAACATTTGACTAGACAAATGTTAGCAAATTCTGCGTTTTCGGCCATAACTAGACGGGAATCCCGCCACGGTTAACCTTTTTATGCATTGCTAAGGTAGTTGTCCAAATAACCCACAAAGTAGGGACAGCAATAATCACATATTCCATAAATCGCACAATATCCTTTCCAGAACATTGATTTGGAGTTAAAAGCGTCGCGATGAGCATAATTTCCAACTTGGGGGGTCTCGGGTCAAACGTCACACGGGTAACCGGGAGAGTTCGCAAAAAAGAACCCCACATCTAGTTTGTTCGTTTATGATCGAGTTATGTACGTATTCCCACCATCCGACATACATTGTCAAGCTCCGCCGCATGCGGCGGTAGAGTCGTCGCAATGTTCAGTTTTCGGTAAATTTTGTGAAAGAAAGAGACGCGTTGCAAAAATTTTCGAAACTTTGAATAATAGAGGGGCTGTCGCAAATATGACCTCCCCCCGCGATGGATTGCCCAGGTATGCCATTCAGGTGTCAATATGAACAAAAATAACGTAATTCTAACAGCTGACGCTCGCCCTTCGAAAAATCAAAGTTTCGAATTATTTCCGCTATAGGTAGGGCCA
This sequence comes from Oscheius myriophilus, assembly GCA_964057215.1. NCBI lineage: Eukaryota > Metazoa > Nematoda > Chromadorea > Rhabditida > Rhabditidae > Oscheius > Oscheius myriophilus. The sequence goes on along the minus strand of OZ059904.1, from coordinate 21,552,789 downwards.
CGTTTACACAATTTTAGTCTGCTCATCCATATCTGTGCTTACAAGACCTCGGCATTTTGGGTGAGGTGGAGCGATTCAGGGTATGAGGACGCTTGAAAAAATAAAAGAAAAAGAAGTGGTGCTTAATGTTTGGGGACTCCCTTCTTGCGAGAGAGGCATTATCATTTTCAAAAAACGCCTAAATAATGATAGGCCAGCTGCCGAAATTTTCTCGGTTCGGTCCGTACCAGCACAATGTTTGTTTCCGAATTCAACTTTCTCGGATATGACCCAAATTTTGCCACGGTTGGTACATGGTCAACCTCCGCGAGTCGCGGCGGTGGAGGTGCCGCAATTTGATTTTTACGCAATTTTTGTCAAGGAAGGGGGTTCACCGCAAATATTCAAGTTTTTCTAATAGAGGTTGCTGTCGCAAAATATACCTCTGCGGTACGGTGATATGGTTGGAATACAGTGATGCAGCTCCGCACGAAAACTGTACATTCTTCACAAAGCCCTTAAATTTTCCCCAATGTGCAAAACTTAGTAAAAGCAACGACCGTTATCATAATTCTGCGAGCGCTGGGTCATCTACAGGACCGTTTAAACAAACCCTTCCTTCTTAACGCTAGTCGACGCCAGTGAAGCGCAAACTTGTTCCAAACATCCTCCATAGCACTATTAGCATAATTTTCCACATGCTGACCCCTTGTTCTCTGATTTTCGTGGCGGGACCAACCTGCAGTGTGTGGTGGTCGTGGTCTGGCATCGCATTCGACGACCCTCCATTGGTCAGAGGGACCGTCAGGTCTCCATTCTCATCCTGTTTGTAAAGAATCTTCGCCGCCTCGACGGAGATCTCATCGATGGCTGTGAAAATCGACTCCACCACCGCTGGGAACTGGAAAACAAATGAAAATTCCAAATTCTCTACCAAAAAATACCTTCTTCAAGCGCTCCTTGACCACTTGGACCATCCTGGCCGTGTTCCTCTCCACCTTCGAGTTTATGAGGATAACTCGCAGATCGGGGAGGCTAAATTTTACCATTTTTAAGCGAAAAAAAGGCAAATTTCTCACTTTTTCATGTTTTCGATGGGTCTTCCCGGCTTGAAACTGGCGATGCCTCCTGAAAACCGAGGATTACGGTATCGGCGTTGGGATTACGGTATGCGCACGGACTGCACGACCAAAAACACGGAATAAATGGATAGAACAGTGGTCCTCTCCCTCCCTTCCATACCCAACACGCGAGTACCGTCTGTGGATTACGGTAGGTCAAAAATTACGGTGGATTTTCAAAACGGCCGCCATTCTAGAACTGAAAATCACGCACTACAAGAGGGGTACTGTAGCTGTCCGGTATGAAATTGAGGAGCGACCGTTTGGGTGAGGGTTCGGTGAGACGTGCAGGGTTAGAGAAGGAGAGAGAGGTTAGGGACGGAGAGGAAGGACAGAGACAGAGAGAGGAGAGAGGTTAGCCACGCGAAGCCAACGGAAAAAAGTGAAACATGCTGCTAGTCTAGGAGAGACCTAGGATTGACGATGGAACAGTTCTTATTGCATACAGTAGGATCTCACTCTCCCACGAATTTTCGGGTTACGGTAGACATGTAACAACTTATAGAACCCCCGAAAACCAAGGTCCCGCTAACACTACGTGTCCAGGTATGTTTGAGACCCCCCTAAAAATTGGGGTTCGAAGTGCTCTTCAACTTTGTAATGTCCATAATACGGATTGCCGTTAATTTGGGGTCCAAAAATTGGGAAACACAATTAAATTCGGGGTCTGAGAACCCGGAATGCTTTTAATTTTTGGGGTCTAAAATGGGAACCCCATTAAAAATGGGGCCCGAAAATGGGTATCTCTTAGGCCCAAAATTGGAGACCCTCTTAAACTTTAAAATCGGGGTTGATGGCGAAAACGGGGATAGGAATTTGCTGTAAAACTAAGGGCCCGAAAATAGTCAATTTTGGGGTATCAATTTTGGGGCGCGAGCCCCCATTAATCTTAGGGCCCCGAAAATTGGGTAGTAGGGAACCCCATAATTTTGGGGCCCTAAAATTGGAAATTTCTTTATTATGGAGGCCTCAAAAATGGCCCTAAGGCATTTAAAATTGGGGTCCAAAAATTGTTAAAGACCCCCTTTTAAATCAAAAATAGAAACTTACGAGAAAAAAATTGGGGAACCCCCTTAAATTCGGGCCCAAAAAGAAGTACCACTGTATTTTAGCTCCGAAAATTGGGTACATCCATAAATCAGGGGGCTGAAAATGAGGGCACCCTTAAGTTTCTCTCTCTCTCTCTCTCTCTCTCTCTCTCTCTCTCTCTGAGAATTGTTCCATCCTTTGTCTGTGTGAGTATCCACTGAGATCACCTCACTTCACAGCACAATGTGCGGCCCGTGAACCAAATTTACCATAGCATCCTACATGGCCGGAGAGTGTAAAACTCTGGTAGCCATAATCTCGATATCCTATAAAATCTTCGATAAGTCTTCGGTGGTCGATCGGCTGACAAAAGCGAACACTGACTATTCGATCATTCTCCGTGACAGACAGAGACTGTCGCTACATGCTGTGGCGCGGCGCGAGGATCGCCTGTTCTACCCATTTATTCCCAAGCACTAAAGGGCCACAGGGACACCTACCGTAGGTGCAGACGGCCGCGTCGAGACCACTCGCCCGGCCGTGGATCAACGACTCGGCGGCCGTAGCCCACTTGCGGATCATGTCCAGGTCGTGACGCTCGTACGTCAGGTTGCCTTCGTCGTCGGCCTGAAAATGCGGATCACAATATTTGAAGCAAGAAAAAAGGAAACGCAATTTGGAGTTAAGATTGTCGCGCCGAACATTCGTACAAAGGGGCTTGTGCCATACGTCACATATGTAACGTGTGAGCAGTCATGGGTTATACTTTCCTTTTCAAACTTTTTTTACAAAGGGAGCATACATGAATAAGCTACCTGTGGGGTCCGTTTTGAGCGACCCCCCACAATACAAATGAGACGTGCGGCGCGAGTCCCCCAAATAGGAAATTAGACTCGGCGCGACCCCCTCTGCTGAATCTACGGGCGCTTGTTCAATTATGAAAGGGAGGGTGCGTTAAGGGTCACGATGACGCCATTTAGTCCCTATTGACACCCGGCTGGTAGGAATTACGGTAGACCACCCACGAAATAACACATTTTTTTTTTACAAAAGAGGTGTGCGTTCAGATTGTAGCGCAAACTTTTAGCCCATGGTTGCGTGTGAGAGGGGGGGGGGGGTCGCGCCGACCCCACATGTAGCTTGTTCATCTACGATTTGAAGTGAGAGAATGATAAATATTGTTGCGTGAGTCACTTTGCTCTAAAATTAGTCCACCACCTTCAGGCCGGCCCGAAAAATCCGGGGTTCTTCAAGGTAAAGCGAGTCGGCAAAAAACCCCAATTTTACTGGTTTTCTGTGCCATTTTCTGTGGCATCTGCAACTGAGCCCCCACAGTTAAGATTAAGGTTAAACATATACAGGTTGTGATCAGAGTTGATGGGGGTTCCCCAATTTTCAGACTCCAAAGGTGGGTACGTCTTGTTGTCCGGACATGTACCCCAATTTAGAGAGCACCCATGAAAACCATCGTTTACGAAATTCGCAAAAACATCGTTTTAAAAACAATGAATTAAGAAGCTAGTGATGAGCCAAACGAACATATGGGTAAGGGGTCCGGTCCTACCACTTTTCGACATTTTTGATCGTTTTATCCCATCTTCAATTCGCTTTGAATGGCGCATTTTCGCCGAATTAAACTATTGGGGTTAAAAAAATCCTAATAAACTCACAACAATGCTGGGAGGAGAAATTAAACCGGCAGTTTGAAGAAGAGAAGTGGCAATGCAGACACAATAAGCACCTGAAACCATACAATTCTTTAGGTTTAATACCTTAAGACTCACCCGAAGATCCCAGTCCTACGCAACTGGGCAATTTGAACCTGACAGTAGCCTTAACGGCCAAAAGATCCCTGAAACCGATGGTTTAGTCCTTTAAAAAGAGAGAAAAGGGAAAATGCCTGGGTTAGAGAGAAACGGATCATGCGGGGTTACAACACTGACTTCTCGGCGTTCTCCTTGTCTCCGGCGGCTTCGTTCTTCTTCGATCGGCAACTGAACACAACACGTGCACAACACAGAAAAACCAAGGAACAGAAACGGGCTAGCCCGAAAAGCTAACAAAACCTACCTTTTCCTGTGGGCGACGCCCAAGAGCAGGTACCAGAAGGCGAGGATGGCCATGTGGCCGACGCCGCAGGTGGCCTCACAACTGCCCGAGAGCTTCCGAGCGATCGGCACCAGAACCTCCAACGAAGGGGGTTGCTGGTCGTCTTCGATCGGGTGATCGGCTGAGTATCAATTGGTAAAGAAAGGAAATGGAGGGGAAATACCGGCTAATCGATCGGCGGCTTTGATGAGGTCTTTCAGCATCCACGTCTTCTCCACCTCGAGTTCCGGCAGCGAAAGGTAGATGCGGCCATCGGCGGAAGTGAACAACGACACGTACGTGCGCAGGTCGATCGAGCCGGCGATCGCCGTCTGAAAACAGAAGATAGTGAAGATTAACCAAAAATATAAATCATTTTTCAAAGGGCGGGTTCTCACCGCGCTATGAGCAACGGAGCCCTGCCATACATTGTCAAGTTTCGCCATATGCGGCGGTAGGATCGTCGTAATTTTGAGTTTTCGGCGAATTTTGTTAAAGGGACCATCAGCCGGGTTTACCACGCTCATGTAAATCATATGCTAATGAGGACTTGGCAAGCATTCTGTGAACACCGTTTCGTGGAGCGATGTTGAGAAATAACATTTCAATTGGAATGGCTCATTTCCGCTTTGAAAAGGTCCCTGATGCTCGCTTTAAAGAAAAAGGCCCATCGCAAAATTTCGAAACTTTTATAACAGAAGGGGGCTGTTATAAAATTAACCCCATTACCCACGTATGGTCCGGGCCAGCCCGAAAACCCAAAATTCAAACAAATCCATTTATTATATTGTCAAGTTCCGCCTTAAGCGGTAGGGGCGCCGAAATTTTAATTTTTTCGGCAAATTTTATTCAAGAAGGAGGGAGGCCCGTCGCTTATTTTTGAATATTTCAATACGTGAGGGGGGGGGTCTCAATATGGACCCCCCTCCCCCTGTTGGGTGCCCAGGTATATTCTTGTTGCTGTGCTGGAATTCACGAACTGACGTGAAATTGCGTCTTCTTATTGGACACCTTCAGACTAACACTTGTTGGCTATAGTTTGTAACTGAATTTCAATGCATCCCCTATTGACATTTTGACAAACAACGTAATGCCGATTGATTTTCATGCAAATTTATCATGTTTTACTGTCGGAATCACCATTGACATGAAGACTGTCGGCATCAATATTGACATAAATATAGTGCCCACCAATCCTAATTCGGCGACTTTTGGAAATGAATGAGAATATTTTTTATGCTGAAATTAATATTTCCCATTACTACATCATAATATTCGGCCACAAAATGGGCGTGGCCCCATTTTAGCCGAAGTAGGATTGGCGAGGAGTATAGTGCAAGCATGGCAAAATTTGGGCCGGCCCGGGCCGGGCCGAGAACAATTTTGAAGCGGGCCGGCCCAAAAAATTTTTTTTTTCGTTTTTTTTTTTATTTTTACATTGAAAAAAGGCATAAATTTTCGGTCGAGTCGGGCCGGGCCGGGCCGTGAAAAGTTTTGGAGCGGGCCCGCCCGGGCCGGCCCGTTGCCATGCTTGGTATAGTGTCTAATTAAAAACTTTTTTCTCGCTATTCACGAAGTTCCCTTCCCAGTGCCTTCCAATCTTCGTCCCAAATCACAGCGGATCCCGTGCAACGAACCAGCTGGCTGCCTGGCGCTGGGACAATTACACACTAAGGTCAAACCAGTTGCAGAAGGTGCCGAAAAGTACATCAGGCTGCTGCTATTTATAGCTGGAGTCTGTTTCGGATCTCGAAACAAACATGCGACAAAGTGCATAGGAATATCCGACTTTCTGCTACCTTTCACCGTCAAAAGTTACTTTAAAAGCAAAAGACAGGATGGCATAAAAAATGGCAAAAGTAGGACAGATAAATCCAGGCACGAATTGTATGGATGGGTCCCGGAACGAAGACATGAACGGTACACAGTATCCCCTTCTTTTAAAAACTATCCAACTTTTGATTTTGGAGTATATTTGAATCATCGCCGTGATGCCTTTGTTAAATGATAGGGCCGGGCTGGCCCGGGCCGGCCCTCTCCTTAAAAATCGGGCCCGGGCCGGCCCTCAAATTTGCCAGCCCTGGCCTAGGGCACTTTTCAACCGTAGTGCACACGTTACCGGTGATTTAAATGATTCCCAGGGCTTTCGTGGCGGGACCCAATTCACCCTCGATGAGCTGGTGACATCTGGGACCCGCCAAAGGGCAGCATGAACGCGATTAACAGTGAGAACTGTAGTATTTTAGTCCGGAAATCGAATTCAACGCACGTTTTTCGGGTCCCACACCGATATTTCCAGTTTCTAATCGATTTTCTCTATAAAACCCTACCTTTCCGTAGACGACGGCGTGTTCTCCGAAGAGAATGATCTTGCCGGGAGCGCTGATGTAGAGGCCGCCGGAGGCACTGCTTAGGTTGCGCATCGGCGACGCGTGGTTCGACGCCCGCGAGCAGCTTCCTCCAGGAGAGTCCAGCGCTGAAAAACAACATTTAGTTTGATTTTTTAAATAGTTTTTATTCTTTTTCGAACCCCTTTCGCCGTAAATCTCTCCCATTGTCAATTTCTCGCCCTTGTTCCTTATCTCCCCCCGTTCCTACGCAATATTCCAAGGGAATTCGGGCGTTCACGCTCCCAAGTGACGCAGAAAGTTATCTTATCTCGCGGAATTTCAGTGAAAATCCCAATCTTCTTTAAGACTTTGCCTTTTGGGAAGTAGAAAAAGTAACAAAATACGGAAAAATCATAGAGAAATGGCAAAAAATGGGGAATAACCTTCGGTTTCGATCGAGAGCTCGACGACCGAGCTATCGCCGCTACCTTCGCCCTCCTGGGGCACTTCGACGACTTCTCCCAGGTCTTCGGATGAGCTCATATTACTAGAAAACACTATAAAGGATGAAAGAAGAAGGAATACGGAAGAAAAGGACAAAAACGGTGTGAAAATATGAAAATTCACGGGAAATAAGCGAGAAAATTGCTTCTTTGATAGTTTTGCAGCTTTACAACCAATTTTCGATTACAAACATCGAAAAATAAACTAAAAACTTCAACAACAAAAAATCCGTCTCAAATGGAATAAATTTCGATCAAACAGCAATCGTGGCGGGACCCGCAATCTGTGTAGGACCTCAAGATATTTAAATGGGGTTCATTATTTCGTTTTGCACCGATTCGTCGCATCAAATTCTACATTTTTCAATTTTCAAGTATTCTAATAATAGTTTCTAATGTAGTAAACAATAAATAACAACCACATTTGTTGTTTTCAATCTCTCCCCTGCTGCGATTCAAAAATTTATGGTCCCATTTTCGCAGCGACGGCGTTTTGCGTACGTGCCCCAAAAACGGAGAGTGGGTAAATAATAGTCGGCATTCATCGTAAATCAGCTGCATAATTGTGTTCGTTCAGCTAGCACTAGCTCCCAGGCGGGAGCCCTTAAAATCGATCGAAATCCAAACAATCCGTGTGGATTTACGCGACCCGCCTGACACTTGTTATTGAGGATCATCCCTGGTCGAGACAATGAAATGATGGAATAAACACGGGGAGAACTTCAAAAACCAGGAAATTTGTGATTTTTCACCGGGAAAGCGGTAGGAAAATGGTGGTAGTAGGGAAAAGAGTTGAAGTGACACCAAACAGGCCGACCTTTTCGGTCCGTTATCGGCCGACCTTCGTTTGTGTGCACTGCCGCCGCCTTTGCAGCTGCCCGCCATAGTTAACGACGGTCAGATTTCACTTTCCACACAGTTTATTGACAATAAGAGGGTATTTGCCCTGGAAAAACTCTAAAAACTGGACTTTTTCAATAGACTGTTGGGGGAGGGGCATAGAAAGAGGCATATTTTCCTATTTCGGCATATTTTTCTGCGCAAAGGGGAAATAGCTATTAAAGTTGATTTTTCATATTTTTTTAAACAAAAAACAAAAATATAAATGTTTAATGTCGTTTCCTCTATTCTGAAGCATACCTCCGCGGCGCCAAGTGGGGGTGTGCAAGCATCTAAAGTGCGAATTTGGAATGACAGGCGTAGGCATTAATAATGTGTATTTTATCATTTTATCATTATATTTTATTGTTTTTGTTCTTTAAAAATCCCAATTTTAATGAAATATCGATTTAAATAAGGGTTACAATAAAAAAAAAATTTATGAAAACCGCCTGTAAACTCTGGTGAAAACTAAATTAAGACCGCGCCGCGCACTGTGGGACGCGTCGCGGCCACCGGCGGGTAAGCCCGGCGCCCTGAACACAACGTGTGATTTGGATTGCAACCGGTGCACGGTTACACGCCGCGCAATGCAAAAGGTGCACGGTTACATGGTAGAGAATTGGAAGAGAGCGCGGGAGATCGAGAGACCCTTAATGGCGCGCTATTCAATCGATAATTTCGCCAAAACTTCAGATGCTCATATCTCTGCCAATTTTGCTGCAAAACTCGAAAATGGATACTTTTCTGAATCGTAAGAACACGATCGTCATCACAAAAACAGAAAAATTCACAGGATCTTTACGTTTGGACGAAATTTAACCGAAGTTTTCTTAATAACTGCTCACGAGTCTTTGGTTCAAAGAGCAACACTTGTTAATGAGCAATAGAAAGTTTCGAAATTAAGAGATAAAAACGTATTATTTAGAAAAATGGGACTGACATGTCCAGTTCAGAGTGCCAAACCATTAGTATTGTCCAAAACGAGCCCAAAGACAAGTGTGTCGGTGGGTAAACAGCCGAGGAGGACAATGACACGGAATTATTCAGCGACTCTGCGTCATTGCTGCCGGTGTCGCTTTCGCAACGACACTACTTCCACAGGAAACGGGAAATCTATTTCAAAATCAAGAAATCTTGGAAAGATAACTATTGGACGGTAAACCTTTGCACGATGGGTGCTAAATAGGGCCGTTGGTCGGCAGAAAAACGAGGTGAATGTGTCGATTTCGGGATTAAATCGGGGGAACGGGCGATCTGTCGACGTCAATCGACTGGTTTGGTGGCAGAGAGGTGGCTATTTGTAAGCGGCTAATAAGTAACCCAGATAGATGGCTCAACCTTCGATAAGCGCCCACTGACGCACTCAACACCACCTTTCGACGCTGCAAAGGCGTAGTAAATTATCACTTTTTGGAAGAAAATCGGGCGGTACACACTATGTCTCTGTCTCTGTCTCTGTCTCTGTCTCTGTCTCTGTCTCTGTCTCTGTCTCTGTCTCTGTCTCTGTCTCTGTCTCTGTCTCTGTCTCTGTCTCTGTCTCTGTCTCTGTCTCTGTCTCTGTCTCTGTCTCTGTTACTGTCTCTGTCTCTGTTACTGTTTCTGTCTCTCTCTCTCTCTCTCTCTCTCTCTCTCTCTCTCTCTCTCTCTCTCTTTCTCTCTCTCTCTCTGTTTTCTTTCCAATTTGATCGTTTTTCGGATCAACTTCGCACTTTTTTCAACGCTCACGAGTTTCATGAAAGAGGATTACGCACTGACGCCACTGTTTCAAGTGCACCACACAATTGGTACTAATCTGGGCTGATAAGTTTGATCTAACAGTACTGAAAACGGTGGAAATTTCAAAAAGAGTACGTAGAATCTCCGTAAAAGAGGCTTAAAGTGCGGGTGAACGGGTCAACACGTATTGTTGGGTTGGCCTCAAAACGCATCAACCGTTGGGTAGAATGAAAGTTTTTTCAACGAGAGCGCTGTAAAGATTTTATCGCGATTCTCGCTTTTAACGAAAGACTGTACGGATCGAAAGGAAAGAGAGAGAGAGAGAGAGAGAGAGAGAGAGAGAGAGAGAGAGAGAGAGAGAGAGAGAGAGGAGAGGAGGAGAAACATAAAATGAAAACATATGCTAATTGCGGAAACATGCAAACCATGCTCTGTTGACGACTGATTGATTAGACTACGAATTTCAATATCAACAGAGGATCACTGGGACATTCTAATTTTATTGGCATGATTCCAATTTGGCGACAGCTATATTCAGTTTATTTTTAATTCATTCTCGGAACCTACCTGAATAATGCGATTTCTCTCACTCGGATTGCAAAGAGTCTCGTGATTTATGTTCGTGTTTTCGGCCGTTGTCGAGCAGTCACGTCCGGTGACAAAATGGCTGCGAAAACAATGTTTTTCGACAATTTTTCAAGAAATCGCTTTTCATCATTGAGGAATTATATCAGGCTAAAGAAAATCATAATAAAAGGCATTCATTAAACAAGCCGTTTATGTAAAACTCAACACCTTTCTTATAAAATACCCGTAGGGGGAAGGACCACGTAAAAATAGTTTTCTGTAATTGTTATACAGGTGTATATCTCCCTTTTCCTATTCAGAAAAGTGCACTTTTTTCCAATTTTGGAGCAAAATGAACCGAGTTATGAGCATTCGAGTTTGGCGCCATTATCGATTGAATTGCGCGCCATTCTGGCGTCTCTCGATTTCCCGAGCTCTCTCTCGCCTTTCTCTGCCGTGTAACCGTGCACCTTTTGCATTGCTCGGCAGTGTAACCGTGCACTAGTTGCAGTCCAAATCATATAAAAGGGGCATGTTTCAAAATCATGACAACGATATCTCTTCAATGAAGATGTTACTACAATGATTTGAAAAATCGATTCTGCAAAGATCTGTTACAACATGTTGCTTTTAATTTCACATTTGAATTATAGACTGTGTAAACAAAGAATTTTTTTAAAATTACATGTTTTGGATTCCAGATATACAGTGCTATCAATGTTACAAAGAGCAAAAAAATCTGCAGCTGTGGGGGGTCGATCCTGAGACCAATTGCATATGAGCTCGTTTATGTACGAGGCTGGCGGAAGCGCAGAGACTTGGGCAGGAAAAATCTGTCACAACTCGAAAACCATCGATATTAAGCAAAATTAAATTTCATTGCTCTACTCAGAATTTAATTCTCTATCGAATGTTATAGGTTTCATTAGATAAGTAAAACCTTTCCGCCCCACAACATTGAATATACAAATGTAACTAATATATAGTCGCTTCCAACCGAGCATGGCTACAAAAATGGTCATTTTTGAATAACCTGCGCATCTAATTAGCGAAATAGGTCACGTAATTGAAAGGCGCAGAGAAAAATTGTCAGCCGCTTCGGAATGCTCGCAGGGCGAAGAGTATATAGTTGGCGCCAAACGAGCATCGGCTATAAAAATCAGCTTTTTCTCTGTGTCTTCGCTTCTCGCACACAATTTCCTCCTGAGTATCGCACGGCTGCTGCATTATGGCCGTTTTTGGCAGGATGCCCGTTTGGCAACAGCTATGGCTTCAGTACAAACCACAAACAATTTATCCAGGTTCAAAATTGTTTTAGGAATTGTTAATTCCACAATCTTAAAGTACTTTTTTGAGCTCTCGTTTCATTTTGGGTCACAGAGTCGTGTAAAAGGTAACTAAATCAGCGAAACTGTTGCTGGGCAAGTGTAAAATGCACGTGGGCCATGAACAATTCTCGTCGCTCCCTTTTCCCATAAAAACAAGTCCTGTTACTCTTTCTGGCGCCGATGGGTCTAAATCAGAGAAAAACTAATTTCTAGGACGCTTTTACGTATTTACACTGACCGACGACGGGCACACGCTGCAAAAACAAGCAATCTGTCTCGATGGCGCAAAGCATCGGCACTGAATAGCCGACGCACAATTGAGCCAATTTCGCCTCACGGTAAGAGACCCGGCTGCCTGGAACAACTTTCCGGCTGGTTGGAAGCCCACAAGGACCACCCTCATCGTTTCACGCATGATGGCACGCCAACAAGGCGGAGACGAACCGAACCTCTTTGCCTGTGGCGGCGGGTGGCAGCAACAGCGGCTGGAAGGAAGAAGACGACGTCGGCTGGCACTAACTGGTGGGCACGCTGTCGTTAACGTCACAGAAAGACAACAAGGGAACATGTGGGTGTCATCAGCCGGCTGTCACCAATAACAGTAAAGCGGCTGGCACGAGTGAGAAAGACCCCTTCGGAGGGAAAATGGGGGGACGGGATATGCTCACAAAGGTAAACAGGAGGGCGCTTCTCACGGATGAGTGAGTTTGAGAAAGGAGACAGAGTGAGGGAGAGGAGGGAAAGCAAATGTCTCTTTCTGTGTCTCCGCGTCTCTGCGTATCTGCGTCTCTGTGTCTCTGCGTCTCTGCGTCTCTGCGTCTATGCGTCTCTGAGTCTCTGCGTGTCTGCGTCTCTGCGTCTCTACGTCTCTGCGTCTCTACGTATCTGCGTCTATCTCTCTCTCTCTCTCTCTCTCTCTCTCTCTCTAAGGAAATGGATGAGATTGAGACACGGCGTCGTCGACGGAATCAGGGACTGCGACACTGAGTAAACATTGAAATTTCGCAGCAAACAGATTCGGATTTGGCGTGAGAAAATCGGCCAAGACTCGATTTTGACGTGAACGTCTCCGGCGACTTTTCGAACAAACGGTTTTCACGAAAACATCTCTTAAAAACGATTAAAATCTAAATGTAAAGTTGTGCAGACCTTTAACTTTTTTTAGATTCATGAAAATATAAAAGAGCATTGTATTTTGAAATGTGGCGTCCCATATCGTGAATAGTGATAGCTATTTAATAGAAAAAAATCTGTTTAGTGGAGTGCAAACACCTGAAATTCGATAGAAAATGCGTAAATAGCAGCTGTTGCTCATCTGACACATGGAATCCAGGCTCTGTTTTCATATCGAATGGCAATTAATTATAAAAAAAGTCGAAAGTGGTGGGAAAGATTTAGTGAGTTTTTCATATAATCTTGAAAAATTGATTTTTCACTTCGAAAAGATGTCATTTTCACGATTCTGAATCATAGAGCCCCATTTATATGATTTGAACTGCAACCGGTGCACGGTTATACGGCCCAGCAATGCAAAAGGTGCACGGTTTTACGCCCAACATGCAAAGAGTGCACAGTTTTTCGCCCATCAGTGCAAAGGGTGCACGTTTACACTCCGAGCTATGCAAATGGTGCACGGTTTTGCGCTCAACAGTGCAACCGGTGCACGATCACACGGCTGAGAAAGGCGAGAGAGCGCGGCAAATCGAGAGACTCCAGAGTGGCGCGCTATTCAATCGATATTGGCGCCAAAACTTCAAACACTCATATCTCGGTTAATGTTACTCCAAAAAGGGAAACTTGGGTACTTTTCTGAATCAGGAAAATGAGCTCTATCACAGAAACATAAAAGAATGTCACGCTTTCAACCATTTAAAGATATAACATAAAAAGGAAGAGACAGAGAGGAAGCGAACGAGTAAGTAATGAAAATAGGGTGTCAACGTCGCCCCACTGCATCTACGTTAGCCGTTTTAGCTGCTAACGTCCCCTGAGTATCATATGTTCAGTACAAAACCTCGCAACTCTCTTATACAACACTAGAACATGGCCATTTTGTGAAAACTTAGTTCATTTGGCAATATTTGTAACCATAATCTTCTTATTACAGTAATTTACAGTATACTTTCCTACAGTAACCCTGAACCGTACCTGTATTGATTGAAGACGGCGTGGTGAAAGTGCAATTGGTTAAAGATCAAAGTACAAATGATGGGAATGCGTGGGGCGGCTGGCAGCTAGCGGGAGAGGGGGATCGGCTGGCAGCAGCAGCAGAGATCCCGGGAGGGTGGATCGATCGATATCCCCTCTCCAAAACAAAGGCTCACAGCTGTTTTTGCTGATGGCCCTCCTCCTCTCCTCTCTCCCTCCTCACTCCCGCCTCCCAGGGGGATCCAAAAACCACGGGGCGACAAACAAACACACATGGAGAGCCCCACTGGATTCATGGATTCAGTAGAGAAATGAGGCAGGAGATTTGTGTCACGGCGTAGGAGGTAATGAGATTTTTTGCAAAGAATTAGGAATTTGATTAATTTTAAGTCAAATTTTGCTGTTTTTAACATTATAATAAATAAAATAACCGACCTCGGTCTCCTGGGAGGACCATGGCTTACAGGCAGCAACAGGCGCGAGTCGCCGGCGGCCGGAAAAGAACCCGAATCTGAAAGAAAAGGTTTAAAAGAAAGAATTACAAAATGGGATATAAAGAGATATAAACAGGAAAACAGAGATAGAGAGCTGGACAGAGAGGAAGAGAAAGAGAGAGAGAGAAAGAGAGAGAGAGAGAGAGAGAGAGAGAGAGAGAGAGAGGAAAGAAAGAAAGAAAGAAAGAAAGAAAGAAAGA
>OZ059904.1:21261712-21538204 GCA_964057215.1 Oscheius myriophilus | reverse complement strand
GAGAGGGATAGAACAATACAGAAAATGAGATAGCGAGAGAAAAGAGATAGATACACCAGCATGAAAAGAGGGAAAGAGAGAGAGAGATGCAGGCAGACAGAGAGCGAGGATAACAGTGATTGGGAAAGAGAAAAAAAAGGAGAGAGGAGAAGAGAGGGGTCCAAAGAGAGGGGAACGAGGAGAAAAGACGGTGAATGAGAGAGGGAGAGAGAGAGAGAGAGAGAGAGAGAGAGAGAGAGAGAGATACAAATGAGAGAGATGTGGAAAGAGGCGCGCAAAAGGAAAATGTATGATGGAGAATGTGAGTTAAGAATGAGAGTGTGAGAGAGGGATGAGAGTGACCCAAGAGGCAGAGTGATTAAGAAAAAGACCGAGAGAGGGGAATAAAAGAAAGGCAAGAGAGAGTTAGAGAGATACAGAGATATAGAGAGGAATTAGAGAATGTAATATGCAGAGATACTGATGAATCGGTGATATGGGGAAATCTCAGCAAAAGGAGATACAGGGACGCCGTGTGCACACGTGTGCATGTGTGAACGTGTATGCGTGTGTGTCTTCTTACACGTGGAACATGTGTAGACGTGTTCGGAAAAATACAAATGTGAATGTTAAAGTCAGAAACAGACAAAACTTCAAATTGCCCTCGATTCGAACGCCCTATGGCTCCAAAATAGCACCTAATTATAATCTATACGACCGTATTAATTGATAAAAATGTGCAAAATGACACTTTCCAAGTCTTTTGATCTCAGAAAGGCCATAAATTCGGATAGACAGCTTGAGGAAATAAAGATAAAGCGGAGAAATGACGGCGGCCACATGGTGCAGAGACATTGCGGGTTGCAGGACGGCAGGATGGTGCTAGAGTTTGCAATTTTTCAAGAAAAAAAACTGAAGTTCTTTTAAAAATATAACGCAAAATGGTTGAATATTGTAAAACGGCTTAAAAATGAAGTAATGAGTGTTAATGCAGTAAATGTGATCTATTGCCAATCATAAGCCAGGCATTTCAGTTATTCCTTAGAACGTTAAAGTGGGCGCTTGATTGCATCAGCCTCCATAACGGATGGGAGGGAGGTACGTTGCAATGACGTCATTGACGGAAATGGGCGTTTCCGGAGCGAAAACTTGCGATTTGGGGGTGATAGAAACACACTCTCACACTCACACACTCACGCACTCACACACTCACACACTCACACACTCACACACTCACACACAGTTTTTCCCCTAGTTCTAACAAAAAAACCCTAACTAAATGAAAAATGTGTGAGAAAGAGAGGGAGACGGCGGTGCGTGGTTGGTGTGGCCGGGCGCTGCGGGGTTTACGCCGATGTCGTCACAGAGTGTAAGACACGGGGGCCACCTCTGCGTTCCGAAACCATCAAAATAACACATTTCTCCTATCTAAATGCATCGGAATCGCCCCTCAAAAAGGCACGTATTTGACGTTAAAATGTCATATCTTGGCGCCGCCGAGCGCATAAAAGTGATAACTGGAATTGGGGGGGAGGGTGAAGGTTGGGAACAGAGAGCAAAAAATGTTTATAAAGCCTTACTAGAAGTAACGATAAATGCTCTTGTTGCCGTGCAGGGGGTGCTCTAACGCGTATACACTATGAAATGACCACAAAGCCGAGAGCACAGTTTTTTTATTACCGCGCGCTGTCGTTCTCCCACAATGGACATCAATAAAGTTTAGCTTTGCTGCTGCGCCCGCAGCACTGTGGTCTACAAAGTTTAGAAAACGGGATCTACCACAGGATGAGCTGAAAAACTCCATCAATGGAATGGCCGTGGATTTTCTTTATGTTTTATATACCATTCGATAGCTAAAACAACGAGAAAAGATTATCCGTTGTCCAAATCTGCGAAAACCTCAGTAGAACCGAGTTATGCGCTTTTAAAAATCGTCGCGAAAGCGCACGCGGCCAGGAGCGCGCCCAATAAAAACGCCGGGAACAAGTGGCGCAGCGCCAGTGTTCTTGTCTGCTAAGCCAACGGTCCCTAGTTCGATCTCCACTAGTTTTTTCGTTTTGCTTTTTGTAGTTTGGAACAGGAAAACAAGTTTTTTTTCGCAATTGTTTCCGCGGAATCGAACCCGCGACCATTGCTTCAGCCCGTGCCTTACCCCATTGCGCCACCTAGTCAGTTGCGCTAAAAATGCAAATTTCTCATTGTTTCGCTTGAAATTAGAGGTCTAAATGAGGGTAATTTGTTCGCAACAAGACGTCGAAAGTGCAAGCGGAAGTCGGTGCCTGGGGGCACATCCGTTTAGAATTATGGCCCCCCATCTGCCGTTGCCAAATTGCCGCGGGCCCGAGACTTTGCATTTTTAGAATCAGAAATGGGAATTTTCATTGTTTAGAGAGAGATCTTTGCAATTTTACAGACATTTCTCAATTACAACCTTAGAAAATGGTAAATATTTGTACAAGAGTTGTAATTGTACATAAATTTGTATTACGCAATACAAAATTCACGCAAAAAAAAACAAAAGAGTTAAGAGAAGCGTCTGCCTGAACTTGTGGTGCTCCTCCATGGAGTAGTGGAGCTAATCACTCAAGTGTTATTGACAGTTGGTTGGCTGAGGAGCCGTCTCCCGGACAAAAACATAGGCCCCCGTACACATTGAACTAAATCCCATTCCAACCTACTGCCTGCGTACTTTCGAGAAAACACGCCTTTGACCAGCGGCCGTTAGTCAAAAGCGAGGCCGCACCCACTTCCCTCGGGCGCTTCCGTAGCGCAGTAGGCAGCGCGTCAGTCACATAATCTAAAGGTCGTGAGTTCGATCCTCACCGGGAGCAAACATTTTTGCGTTTTGCATTTCGACTGTCAAACAACATTTCGCTAGGGAATAAATCAAGGAAAAAGAAAGACCGGTTCAATCGCGGAAGTTTCGGTGACGATAAGCAATTTCCAAATAGAATTATGGGGGCGATGAATGGGACCGAGGCGCTGTAATTTGTTTTCCACCGCATCGGTGCCTTTTCGGGGGAAATTTAGGCAAGAATGGGAGAATCTTCGAAGAAAAAGCTAAAGATTTTTTCAAAAGTTTGAATACTTAATGAAAAACTTTCCCTTAATTGGGCAAAGATGTATCAGAGCCACCTTAGGCCGCCGAAAAGTGCCGCAATGCGGTATTTTTCACCCACGATTGCTTCAAATAGCCGCTCTTGGCCATAAATCGTCCTGAGTGAGGTCGAAAACCTCCAAATCGGAAGGGTCCGGAGGCTGCTCGCAAATTCGCTCGGCGACTAACGACGGGCGGCGGAGCGGCTGAATCATTCGCGCTTTCTTTGTGTTGCTTTTTGCGTCAAGAGGTGGTTGCACAGAGAAAGAAAGGAACGTAATCGGAATTCTTTTAAAAATAGCGGCGCTAAAGAGGGAGATCTTCAAATGGGGCGTGTGAGACCACCCTGAAAGGCGCGCCGTGACCTCCCGGGTCACAAGGATCACCCAGGTTGAGCACAATGGGTGGTCTTACAAAATTGGGGTTATAGTAAGAGACCTTCAAACGACGTATAAGACCACCTTGAAAGGCGCGCAAGGACCACCAGAGGCCACGCAATTTGGGCGAAATGGGTGGTCCTACAAAATTTGATTTTAAAAGCAGATCTTCGAACGGCGTTTATGGGACCACCTTGAAAGGCGCTCAGGTACAACCGGGTCACTGGGACCACCTACTTCGAACTAAATGCGTGGTCCTGCACTGGGACCACCCAGGTGAAGAACTATGGGTGGTCCTACAAAATTCCAAACGACGTAAAGGCACGCAGAGTCTACCCACCCAATGGGACCACCCTGTTGGAGCGCTATGGGTGGTTCCTACCAAATGTGGTTAAAAGAATCTTCCAATGACGTATGAGACCAACCTGAAAGGGGCGAAGGGCAACCGGGGCTCAACTGAACTGGACCACCCTGTTCAAGCGCCATGGGTGGTCTTATAAGATAAGTCAACGTATTTGGACGAATTGGCGAGTCATTCTAAAATTTCTGTTACAAAACTGGAATTTTTCGAGAACAGAGGTGTTTTTTCATAGGTAGATGGTGAAAATGTGGCGACTGGAGCCGTTTCGAGCGGCGTCCAAATCGAATTCGCCGCCCAAAAGGAGCAGTCACCGGCCGGACCCGTCGTTCCTTGAAATCGGGCAAATTAGTGGGAAAATGGGTGGGAAATGGAGATATCGAATAAAGAGAGATAGAGATTTACAGATAGAAAGAAAGAAAGAGAGAGAGAGAGAGAGAGAGAGAGGGAGAGAGAGAGAGAGAGATCAAAAGCTAAGGGAGGCGTTCGTTTTCTCTTCAAGGAAGTGTCTGCAGCCGAAAATTGGCGGTGCAATCGCCCGAAATTTCCGTGGATCCGTCAGCTGGGCAATTTTCGTTCGACGAACGAGTTGCCCAACCCAGAGCTCGTATCGAATCTCCATTTCGGAGTAGTCCAAGGCAATTTGAAGGTGCAATCAGGCGACCAACAACGGACCGATGAACAAGGCCCACACACCCACACGGAAACACCAGGATCATTAGATTGTGGGTTCAAAAAATGAAGAGCAAAAAAGATTTGCCGCCAGCAGGGGTCGAACCTGCGACCTTGGGCTTATTAGACCCACGCTCTAACCGACTGAGCTATGGCGGCGCTGCCGGTTTCTGGCCGCGAGCCCGTTGTAAAGTCGGGGGGAACGGCTGGTCGCGGCATGGCCAGCCGTTTTTGCGCGTTTTCCATTTTGCGGTAAGCCAGGGCCGAGGGCCAAATTGGCTCTAATCCAGGCCCACGGCGCTGCTGACGTCACAGAAGAAGATTGGCACATCGCCAATTCTAAGGGACAGATTGTCGTCCGCACTTGGTTTAGAACGCAAACACTTTTAGTTTACGACAAGGGGGCGGCAAAAAAGATTAGCAAAATAATTTGAAAGAAAAGAAATATTTTTAATAGAAAGGCAAAAATTTAAAAGCAAAAGCAAAAGAAAGGTCCCGGGGAGATTTGAACTCCCGTCGCAGGATTCAGAGTCCTGAGTGCTAACCGCTACACCACGGGACCGGTGTATGTGCGCTGGCGCGTACGCAAGATAAGCCGACGCAGCGCTATGAACTAACAGCCAAACCGGGTTGTCGCACGTTCTCCAATGATTTGCTCTGTTACCTTTCGTAAATATTTCATAGAGCAGCAGCTGTACTTTGCCTGCGGCAATTAGGGGCGGTGTAGGCGTAGATTTTCCCGCGTCTGGCCTAATCCTCCCTCGACGAGCCGCTGTTTTATTAGTTTTGCCATTGCGCGCTAGAACTTGCGGGTGGAATGTGAATTTATAATCGCATTTATTGTTTTCGGGATGATTCTAACATTCTCAAGAGAAAAAAATTCGGCACTGAATGTCTAAAACACCTGGACAAGGCTGAACAGGAAGAGGCATGACCTACGTTTCATCGCTACAGTGATCTGAATTGGGTGTGAAAAAATACCTTCAAAGGAGGTGTGTTTATGAAAAATGGAGGAGAAATTGGTTTGGTCCAAATGCAGAATTGAAATCCTCTTTAAACAGACACGGTGCGATTGGCTCATAACGGCAGCGCATTTGCAACCCAGCATGATCAGGTGGCCGAGTGGTTAAGGCGATGGACTGCTAATCCATTGGGATTTTCCCGCGTGAGTTCGAATCTCATCCTGATCGAATCTCTTTTGCATATTGAGACAAATATGAAAAACTACTTTCTTAACTGCAAATTGAATTCAAAATGTTGTTTATTTTTTGTAGCGGCAAAAATAGCCACTTTGCACATTTGTTTAGCAGAGTGTAAACATAAGTCCCTGCTTGGGAGGAAGCGAGAATTAATTATTGAAAGTTGACAAGGGAAAGCCGCCGCCGGCTCTTTTCTAAGCCTTCTCGTCGGAGACACGAAAAACAGAATCGGAATCGGCGGGGAATTCGGGAGATGACTGTGTTCTCACGTACGTGATTCATACTTTTCGACGAGAAACGACAACTCTAATTAATTCGATCCAAAAAACACGGAGTTTGTCTCGGATAGCAAAAACGTTCAAAAAAAAGTTGAAAGGAACGTTTTTGTCTCATCGCCGTCTTTTCGCGGCTCGTTTAAGCACGAGACCGCGGCCGCCGTTCCCCACGGTGTGATAAGCGGGCGCCAAAATGTTAACCCCGTGTTTTCGGTAGTATAGTGGTGAGTATCCGCGTCTGTCACATGCGAGACCCGGGTTCAATTCCCGGCCGGGGAGAATTTTTTTGTTTTTTTTTCAAAAGCCTCTAGTTTACCTAGATAGATCTCAAAACAGCCATTAAAATTCGTATAGCCTAACCGGAATAGCATAGAAAACGCAGTTTGCCGTGTGTTTTGCGTAATTTCCCCTGGGAAACGGCGCGATGTTCTCGGAAATGGAGGATGCCCGTCGAAGCCATAAATTAGGGCAATTGCTCCTGCAAAACGACGCCGTCGGTGGTCCACCAAGTAATAGGAAATATTAAGAGCGTAAAGTCACGTAGGATTTGAGAGGAAAATTGAGTTTGGAGTAAATGGGAGGAAACAAAAAAGAAAGGTCCCGGGGAGATTTGAACTCCCGTCGCAGGATTCAGAGTCCTGAGTGCTAACCGCTACACCACGGGACCACCGGTGGCAGCGGGAGGCGCCCATATGCGCCAAATCACAATGACCCTTCGAGTGAAAGAAATATTATATAGTTAGACAAGAAAACCTGGCTCAATTCAAATCTGGAGGTAGCTAACGGGACGTGCGATCTAAATCTGCTGAGAGAGCACAAATCTATAATAAAATCAGACGCGATTTTTTATTGTTACTTTAAGCCACGCCCCAAAAACCGTGCGACGTTCTATTTGAAACCAAAATAAAGGGAAAACTGGGAATTCCATGAATACGACGAAAAGCTTTCATTAAACTAATAATTTCGGGTGAATAATTTTCCAAAATGTAGTTTTCATCGAAAAATTATAGCTATTTTCGTAGATGGAGGCTACATTCTCGAGAAAATCGTGCTTTAAAGGTTCGTAGATTAAAAGAGGAGGAAATCCCTGCGATCATGCGATCAAATTAGGCCACCCCTCCTATGAATGCGCGCGCACGTTTGTGGGCGTGGCCTAATTTGTATCACGGCGCGAATTGCGATACGAGGTGGTGAGGTTCGCAAGAAGTTCATGAAAAAAGAGCAAGTGAAAAGTGAAGTTACGAAAAGGGCGCGCGGCGGTGGAGTTCCGCCCCGGAATTCTCCGAATTGTGCGGGCCGAAATTGGGCGGGAGGGCGAAAAAAGGCTGCGTTCATGCGGCGCAGAAGTGCGTGTTGCCGGGAGAGAGGGAGGGGATTCGGTGTGGATCGATGAGGGAGCAGCCTGCGCACGCTGAAGACTGAAGGGGAGACGGCGGCCGAGAGAGGAGTTGCCCCCAGGGAGCACCTGGACATCATACGCATTCCCTCTCCTGGTGGCATAATGGCGCAGTGGCAAACGTTTTGCCTCTCACTCTGAAGGTAGCAAGTTCGAGTCCGCTCAGCAGCCATTCTATTTGCTTCTACTTTTCTACAACAGTTTTGCGATTCACACCTTTTCGATTGCTCAAAATTCAAGCATAGCATCATGTCTTCAAAATAAGCAGTGGAGGCGTGAAAGTGGAAGCCATTTGAATGCGAAATGAGGGGGGCAACGATTCCCAGGCAGCAATTATCTTTCCAGATGGGAGTTGGCTGTCCTTATTAGGCCAAGGAATCGAAATAGAGCTTCGGGAGATAAAATTCGAGTAGAAAAACAAAATTGCAAAAACATTCCGTCGAGCCGGATTCGAACCAGCGACCTAAGGATACCTGACAGATCTACAGTCCTCCGCTCTACCAACTGAGCTATCGACGGCACGAGGTGCACTGGCTGCGATGGAATATGAGTCCGCGGCGTGTATGTGGATAAAGAAATGGAACAATTAACACATTTTTTAAAATAAATGAAGTTGGTTTCATACCACAAAGCGAAGTATTTTAGAACATGATGGTGCAGTGCCAGTTTCGCAGCATATCAAAACAAAGGTCTTTGATTCACCGCAAACAAGGGATATTTTTCGATTTCCATGGGTGATTATTCGTCATTATTGAGAGTTTACAAAAGATATTTTGAACGTAACTCCTTTATTTCTCATTCCTGCACTTGTAAACATAGAAAGCTGGGGAAAGCAGTGGATGGATGCCTCATTAGCCGGCGGTAGCTCTCATTTCAACGAATTGAACTGACATAGGAGACACCCACGGACTTTGTCAATTTAGCGAAAATGGAAAATGTGATTCTGTGGGAAAACTCTCATTGCTACGGCAGTACTACTCCCATTTTGCCTTAGAGCGCGCCGCCGCGCAGCGTGTCGCGGCGCGTGCGGAGGCGCGGCGCGCGCCACAGACAACCTCATTTACGAAATCTCTTAGGAATCCCTCTTTTCGTAATATCTCAATGGTTTCCCCTCCCTTTGTCCTCTAAAAGTGCGCGTCTCGTCCTTTTCTCGGAGATTAAGTGAAAAACGAGCTGAGGGATTGCGTGTTTCCGGGCGGGATTCATCAGTGCCTTCGCATAAATCAAGTGTCAAAAAGAGGATGATTCGAGGAATGCTAAGAAGGAGATGAGAAGTGGTCTGGAGGGAGGCAAAGAGGAAGAGGAATCTGATGCAAAAGGGGGAAGAGGTCAGGGAGTTCGGAGAAGTACTCCATCTGAATCAGTGAATCCAGAAGTAGGGAAATCTGGCAAGGCGGCGTGTGACGTCACATGACGCCGCCCGAAATATAGATTATGGACGAGGCGGGGCAGCGCGGACTCAAGCAGACACCTGGCAGTGGGGGAGACAGGGCCACAGCGCTTGGAAGGAGGGCCACAGCTGCCACAATGAGTAGTAGCACATTCTGGCTGTGGACAAAGGAGCCCAGGGGTTTGAAATGGGAGTATGGCCACAGCTGCCACAGTTCATTTGGAAAGACCCCTAACCGTGGGAAAAGGCCACAGCGCCTTGAAAAAGGCCGCAGCTGCCACAGCGCAGATTGACAAACACAAACCGTGGAGAGGAGATACAAGACCACAGCGTTTTCGAATGGGAGGGCCACAACGGCCACAACGCATTTTGAAAGAGCAGGAAAGCTCAAACAGTGGCGATGGGGAGAAAGGGCCACAGCGCTTTGAAAAAGGCCACCGCTGCCACAGTGTGTGGCAGCACCCGCTGGCTGTGTGCAAAGGAGCCACAGCGCTTTGAATTAGGAGTAGAACCACAGATACATCCATAGCTTTTTCAATGGGACTAGGGCCACAGCTGACACAGCACAATTGGAAAGACGGCCTTGGTGAACAGGGCCACAGCGCCTTGATAAAAGGGCCACAGCGCTTGGAAGGAGGGCCACAGCTGCCACAATGAGTAGTAGCACATTCTGGCTGTGGACAAAGGAGCCCAGGGGTTTGAAATGGGAGTATGGCCACAGCTGCCACAGTTCATTTGGAAAGACCCCTAACCGTGGGAAAAAGGCCACAGCGCCTTGAAAAAGGCTACAGCTGCCACAGCGCAGATTGACAAACACGTTGCCGAGGAGATACAAGGCCACACCGGCCACAACGCAGTTCAACAAGAGCGGAAAAGCTCAAACACTGTCCGTATGAAAGACAGAGCCACAGCGCTTTGAAAAGGGCCACATCCGCCACAGCCGAAACGCTCATGCACTTGTCTTGGGGTGACATGGCCACAACTGCCACAGCGGTAAACAAAATATACTGGGTGTGGAGAAGATAGGGCCACAGTGCTTCGAAGGAGGGCCACAGCTGTCACAATGGAAAACTCAAACACTGGCTGTGGGGCACAGGGCCACAGCGCTTTTCACTTTTCACAAGCAAGAGGCTGTGGCCACATCGCAGTTTTCAAGAAAAATCACAGTGGGGAAAAGGGCCACAGCGCAAAGAATTGGGCCACAGCCGCCACAGCGGGATCATCATTCACTGAGCGTAAGTAAACAGGGCCACATCGTTTTGAACCGAAACGGGCCACATCTGCCACAGCACAGATTGACAAACACGTTGCCGGCCAGATACAGTGACAGACAACTTGTCGATGTCAATTAGAGCCACAGCGCTTTGAATTGGGATTAGAACCACTGCCGCCGCAGCGCAGTTGGGTAGACTACTGGCCCAGAGGAAATAGGGCCACAGCGCTGGAAAAAAGACAACCGTTGCCACAGCGGAACACCATATACTCTCCGTGCAGAAACATGGCCACAGCGCTTTGAAATGGGACAAGGACCACCTCTCCCTCAGCGCAGTTTGGCAGATAACTGACCGTCGGGAAACGGGCCGCAGGGTTCTGGAGCCACAGGGCCACAGCTGCCACAGCGCAGTTGAACAGAGAACAATTATCAAGGGGAAACTGAGCCACAACGCTTTGAATTTGACCACAGTAGCCACAGCCAAAAACACCAAACACTGGCTGTGGGGAACAGGGCCACAGCGCTTTGAAAAGAGAGACAGATGCCACAGCGAAGGGTGACATACCACTTGCCGTGAGGAAAAGGGTCACGCCTGGGAATGGAACTAGGGCCACAGCCCACATCGTAAAAGCCCCTGATCATATAGAATTATGGCCACTGGGCTTTGTCATGAGACGACAAGGGCCACAACCGCCACAGCGCAGGTTGACAGACAACTTAGCGCTTTGATAGGGCCACAGCCCCACAGCGGGAAACCTAATAACCTGGTAGGGTGGTGGCATGATCATAGCGCTTTTAAGAGAAAAGAGGGTAACCCAGCTTGAAAGAGCACCAACAGTTGAGAAACATCTCTTTGGAACTAGGACTGCGATAGCGCAGCAAATCTTTCGGCTGTGTGGAATTAGAACGACAGCGCTTTGAAACGGAACTGGTTGGGACTAAGGCCACAGCCACCACAGGGAAGGGGAAACAGGGCCACAGCCGCCATTGACATCTAAAGAAGTTCATCGCAGATGTGTATGTGTTGAATTTCGCTTCAAAACGAATGCTCTAGTCTATAACCCAACTCAACTACTCTTCGTTTCCCCAGTGATAAGCGTGTCTGGGTGGTCTCTTCTTCTCTTGAGTCGGTGATGGATTCGGCCGCCGCTTCCCGGGGGAACTCTTGAGTCGGCGCGCAACTCGGCCCCGACAACACTCTCAACTGCCGGCTCACAATAGCCCGGGGGCACAAACGGGCGACCAACCACGGGAAATTTGAAGCCACTCAACCGCGAAGGTTTCGAAGTGACAGAGGGGACACAGAGTGGGAAGTAGAGCCGGAAATCGCGGGGGAGGGAGGGTGTGGGGAACAAACTTTCTTCTTACAACCACGGCTTGATCTGATAGAAGTGATTGATTTTCAACGAAGGATCAACTAAAGCAGATTACCGATCAAAGATTAGGCTATTACTAAGGTTGCTAAGGTCTTAAATTAGACTACTAAGATCTCTAGACTAAGGTAGATAAGGATAGAGAAGGTAGGGAAACACTAGTCAAAAGTAAAACCGACCCCACCTTTAGCACCACCACCTTTTTCCCTTGAGCAGAAGTTGACAGCATGGGATGAGCGACCGTTCGGAGATCGAAGAGGTAAGAGAATTATTCGGACCGCTTTGACACATATACGAATACGGGTCATGTCACGTATAGCACGTATAGCAGGTTATGCTAGTTTTTAGCTTTCTAGCTTTTCCATTTCGAAATCCACTTTTCCAACTCGTGACTTGTTGTATTAGCTGCACCTGCCACACCTCCGAGGTGACTACACGACTCTCTCGCTCTCTCTGTGTTTATATCTTAATCTCGCTCTCTCACGCGCTCTCTCGATCTGTCTCTCTACCTTACATGTCTCACCCTCTTTATCTCTCTCTCTCTGTAAATTCTCCCACCTTAAAATACCTCAACCTCCCAACATCCATTGATATCCATCTATGAGTACACTAATCTTTATAAATTCGTCGGCATTTCCAAAGTCACAGGGGATACAAAAACACGGTGAGGAGATCTCGGCAGGCACTTTACTGGACCTTCAGTTGTTTAAATTCTTGGTGTCTTCCACATCCTCATCTTTGACCTCCTCCATCAGCTGAAATGGTATCTCATACTCTCTCTATATATATTCCTCTCTCTCTCTCTCTCTCTCTCTCTCTCTCTCTCTCTCTCTCTTTTGTTCTCTCTTTCTCTGTGTGTCCAACTCACATAAGGGGATATTTCCACGATTTTCCAGAATTGACCATCAGCCTTTGCTTCCTTGTTCTCCGTATCTGCGGGTCCGGCCCACACGCGCCCAATTTTCCCGTAAGCCTGCTCCGCGGACACTCCTTTGCCTTCCAACATCTTCTGAAGGGAGCTGATATTAACCCAGATCTGAAAAGAAATTTATAAATTTGGGCGAAATGAAAACCCTACAGTTCCCAGGAACTTGTCTTTGTGCTCGAAAAAGCGGTCTTCTGGTTGAATTTCGCTGGCCTTGGGGAATCGGATCCTGGTTTCAACCAAGGCTTCGAAGAAATCACGGCTTCTCTCGACCTTCTTCGTCCGAGCCACGAAGACCTTCGCCTTTTCCAGTTTGAATGCCACAATGTCTTGTTCCCTCTTCCTCACGGAGCGCTTGAAGGTAACAAAATCGCGAACCTGAAATGTGTGTGTGTGTGTGTGTGTGTGTGTGTGTGTGTGTGTGTGTGTGTGTGTGTGTGTGTGTGTGTGTATGTGAGTGAGTGTGTGTGTATGTGTGAGATACAGGATGAGAACTGACGTCGAGCTGTGTCCACTGGCCAGCGTCTCTTAGGATCCGGAGCAGGCCACTCTCCTTGCTCCAAATGAAACATGTACCCTCCTTTTTCCTCATTATGATGCCGTAATCCTTCTTTGGGTTCTGTTGGGTCATGTCGATGTTCCTCTGCAACTAAAATTGTCCAGAAATAGTGACAATTTCTATACCGCGGGGACGACTGATACAGTGTCCTCAGTCGGCCTCTTGGTGTTCAATAGGAGCTGGATCCACGGCTAAAAAGAGAATTTTAAGTTGTCTCAGGCAAATATCTTGCAGAATAGCCCATCTCCAACTGGATATCGGTGGGAGACTCGTAGTGAACCTCCTGGATGTAGAAGGAGACGTCGTTCTCTCCACTTTGCTCTGTAGCGTCCACGACGACTTTCACCGTCACTTCGTGCATCTTCCCCACACGGTAGCCCCTCTTGTAGGAGAGCTTCTCCTCGGGGTCCTCGAGATACTGGAAATAGTTGTGGTCTGTAATTGACACTCAATGGTTAAACCCCCCCCCCCAGGGCACTCACTCCCTCACTCACTCACTTACACACACAATCACACAATAACACACTTACTCACTTCCTCACTCGCTCACTCACTCACTCACTCACTCACTCACTTCCTCACTCCCTCACTCACTCACTTACTCATCAAAGAAAAAACTCACGTCGACCTCACAGGACCAGGGCTTGTTCGGGAGCGCTGCCCAGGCCGTCTTCATCTCGGGGTATTCGCGGTAATTCCGCTGGACGGCATTTAGATCCAGCTGAAAATTCAAAGTCACGATTTGTATTTCTATAGGCAAAATCAAAAAATTGAACCAAAAGGATTTCTCTTACCAGGATCTCTCCATCGGGCGACAGGCGGCTGTTCCAGCGGCGAGGCATGTCCCCACATTCCGTCACGACCTTCGGGTTCTTCTGAAACATAGAAAAATAAAAAAGGATACGATACGAATCTAACCTTGTCGACTTTAAACCAGACCCAGTCGCCCTTCTTCTTCTTCGCCAGTTCCTTGTTCCGTTCCACTACGTAGCGCAGTTTCTCGTGGTAGAGGTCGAGGTAGTCCTCGTCGCAGGAGACCACCAGGCCAGCAAAGGCTTCGTTTACCATTGTAGCTGAAAAGGAGTCTTAAGAGAGAGAGAGAGAGAGAGAGAGAGAGAGAGAGAGAGAGAGAAAGAGAGAGAGAGAGAGAGAGAGAGAGAGAGAGAGAGAGAATACGAGGAGAGGCCGAAGGAGCCGTAGGCTTTTGGCGTTGCGCACCTGCAAGATTCAAATGCAGCCGCCTTTGTAGCCTCTGCGCGCACGTTTTCGCAATGATTTATATGAATAGAAGCACTTGACCCATCGTACTGTAGCGGGAAAGTTTGTAATTGTATGATGCGCATGCGTAGCTCTAAGATGTCCGATTACAGTGCTGGGGATAAGGCATTCTGGGGTTGGCAGTATTTGTAGTCCAAATGGCGAGTTGCGAGTTGCGGCTTCCACCCGCGCGCTAACTGTGCAGAGTGGTACGAGAAGGGACCGGCCAAAGAACGCATAACAGGTGCTGCAAAGTCATGAGTGCTTGTAAGATTCAAGGTCACAGCTGGGCCCAGCTGGTCTGCATACCGAGCGGCTCAATTCCGATCTATCATCGTCTGGACCTGGAGACTCTGGGAGTGTGTGGGCCTCGGGACCTTTGGCCCATAAAATACACTGTTGGTCAGAACGATACCTGCACATCTAATCTAATTAGGAAAAAACATTGACAGATTTACAAGTTCACATTTTTGCATAATGGTCTATCGAAAGTTATGCTAATGTCCACAATTTCCGATCAAACTCTGTGGGCGAGAAGTAAAGAGTTTTGGCAACCCCTGGCCTACACACCTAGCAAATTTTCTTTTCTGGACCCAAAATTTGCCGAATCTACAAAGGCGGGTTGCGTTTGAATCTTGCAGGTGCGCAACGCCAATAGCCGATCTTCCAGCGTTCTGTCATTTCACGGTCCACACGGGGTCCATATATCCTAGGTTTTCGACACTTCCGGTAAGGGACAGTGGCGAGGAGAATACTGTTTGTGGTTACATTTTTGCTTACGCTCCTAGGCACCTCACATGTGCTGAGAATTTAGAGCTCTTTCAACTCAAATGTTGGTGACCTCACTTTTTCCGTAACTTTAATCCAACACAGTCTTCGAATGGCCCTTTAGCGGCTTACCCAAAGGGAGAGGCAACAGTTGTTGGAAACACGTCAATGTATGACAAATTGGCAATTCAATGCAATCAGAAAAGAATTCGGATAGTTAGTCAATACAAAACATGCACAAACGACAGTTTTTGCAAGGTTGTGGCGCCAGTAAGGTCCGGCCGGAAAGCAGAAATAGCAACAGGCGTCGATTACATTGCTCTCAAACTGTGCCGAATTCGGCCGAGGGGCGCGGTGGCTAAAGAACTGGGCTTGCGACAAGCGGCTGTAAAAGATATGCGCACCGGCAAGATTCGAGATTCAAATTCAAGGCTTCTTTGTTTCTTCGCGCTCGTTTTTGCACACAGGCTTGAGTAGAGAGGGAGGTACTTGAGCCCCTGAATTAAAGCACTACGGAAGAACAATAGAACATTCAAAGAGAAGATAAAGCCCGTCAACCCTACTTCGGCGGTTTTTTGTAAATGAGAGAGTGCGCTACACAAAAGGGCCGTTGCAGCTTTTTAGTCGAATTAGGATTGGCGTAGAGTTAGATCTCTCTCTCTCTCTCTCTCTCTCTCTCTCTCTCTCTCTCTTTCCCTCTATTTGTCAGTGCCTTTCTCGAACATGAAAAACAAACAAAAATTGAACTGGCATTTTGTCAATGCGCCTATTGGAAAAGTTTCAATATCTCACATACGCCGTCAAAGATTCAGCGACTGGGGATCTCAATGTAAACCATTTAATTGTTTCAATTACTTTTACTTTACATGTGCTGACTCGTCACTAATATAATTGGCCTGAGTTAATCATTGAGAACAATGAGTTTAACACACGCAAACTGAGGTCCATTCTTAATGGCTTTTCGCCAAAAAGTATCCGTGCTCTATCCGCAACCAAACGAACGAGTTGCAGGGCGGTCTAGCCCCTTCGGGAGGTTTCTTTTAGATTCCTTAATTCACGGATTAGGGCCTGTTCTCTCCTTCCCTCTCTCTCTCTCGGTACGAAATTCTCTCACCTCAAAATCTATCCCAAAAATAATCGATATCCATCTATGAGTACACTAATCTTTATAAATTCGTCGGCATTCACAAAGTCACAGCGGATATAAAAACACGTTGAGGAGATCTCGGGCACTTTACGCGGGATCTTCAGTTGTTTCAATTTTCAATATCTTCCACATCCTCATCTTCGACCTCCTCTTCCTTCTTCTGCTCCTCTTCCGAGTCCTCCGACTCTCTGCCTCTCCTGTCATGGTAGTACTCGTCCTCATCATCATCGAAGTTCAGCGGCTGAAATGGTACGTGAGGTTATGCCTCTTTCCCTCTCTCTCTCTCTCTCTCTCTCTCTCTCTCTCTCTCTCTCTCTCCAACTCACAGCGGGGAACACTTCCTCGACCACCCAGAAGCGAGCGTCCTCCGATCTGCTAGCAAACGCCATCATGTTCCCCGGTCCGGCCCACACCCGGACCCTCTTGCCGTAAACCTGCTCCGCGGACACTCCCTTGTCTTCCAACATCCTCTGAAGGGAACTGATAGTAACCCTGATCTGAAAAGAAATTTATAAATTTGGTCAAACTGAATAACCTACAGTTCCCAAAAACTCGTCATAGTGCTCGAAGAAGCGGTCTTCAGGCTGAATTTCGTTGGCCTTCGGGAATCGGATCCTGGTTTCAACTAAGGCTTCGAAGAAATCACGGCGTCTCTCGACTTCCTTCGTACGGGACACGAAACGCGTGGCCTTCTCCAGTTCCTTGGCCACAATGTCGTTGTGCATCTTTCTCACGGCACGCTTGAAGTGCACAAAGTCACCGACCTGAAAACAAACAGCATAAGTCGTTTAAGAAGAAAATGTGAGTTTGGAGCTGTCATGGACTAAAAGTTTGCCCCATACTCAGTTACCTATTATTTGTGAGTGGTCTACCCCATTTCGTACAGCCGGGTGTCAATAGGGCTCAAAATGGCGTCAATTTGACAGTTTACGCACGCACCATTTGGTGAAAAAGTTTTTTTTGGACCCGCGGCAGCCCCCCCCCCCTTGACATGAAAAAGTGTGCAATTACAAACTTACACCCTGCTTCGAGTCAATACACGCGCCGAGAGCGGTAGTTTTTCCTTAAAGGACTGTCTGAGAATATCCCGAACGGAATATTTTTCAAATTCTTGGAAGCCTGACAAACGACCGCTCTGATCGCTCTGATCGTACTTTGTGTAATAAGAGTCTCGCAACGATCACTCAAAAACCTTTAAGGATGCACCTAACACACAGCAGATTTTCCAACATCGTTGCGGGACCCACCCAAGTTTCTGCAGTTTTTGCGGACATGGCCGGACAGTAAACTTTCCGTCTCTCTTTCTCGTCGGATTTCGGGTGAAAAAATTCGTTAATGGTTTTAAAAAATTGATTAGTGGGCTTATATTTCATAGCAATTCTTTCAGATGCTAGAAAAATTTCTCCACGGAGATACAGACCATGAAAAAATACCTTTGCGTCGTTCTCGATAATTAAGAATGTTTATGTTATGAAATGATTGCTGTGAATTCTCCACGTATACAAATGTAAAAAAAGCTGAAAACTGTTTTCTAGTATTCGTGAAAGAGAACCGGAAAGTTTTAATTGAAACTCTCCAGACAGTCCTTTAAACTGCCGGCCGTTTGGCTTTGGCGGTTGTGAATAGGGTGTCAATAGGGTCCAAAATTACCCCATTTTGGCCGATTACGCACGCCCCCATAGTATCAAAATTGAAAAGGCAATGCCCATGCAGATTTAGAACAGCCAACCGCACTTTGGGCACTTTGCCAACCGCACTTTGGGCACTTTGCCAACCGCCAAGAACAAAGTATTATATGTTGTGTTGGTTCCGCCACGAACCGCGTTGGCAAAGTGTCCAAAATCTCGGATGCATTACATATGCTTATCGTGGAGGGATGGGACGCATACGTATGGCAACTTGCCAAATGACAACCCGGACGAATTGCGCTCCCGGCCATATTGTGATGTAACTGCCTTGTAACCTGGATGTTTTGCAACTTTCCTTTCTGCGACCGAGTCTTTTCGCTCTGGTCTCATATTGCGCTGAGCTCATTTCGGAACGTTGCCACCTCGAAAGGAGTACTGTTTGTACTGGAGACGGATTGAAACTGGGACGTTTCGCAACAATTAGAATATTTGTTTTAATCAAACAACGCAAATGAAAAGGCAAATGTATTCTAATTAGGTTGCGAAACGACCCAGTTCAAATCGTCCAAGTTTCAATTCGTCTAGCTTGCAATTTGAACCGGATGGTAAGCCGTCTCAGTTAAAATACGGACTTTTGCAATTCGTCGCGTTTCAATTTGGCTCATCGTAATCCATCCCGGCGAAATTCATGCACATTGCAAAACACTAACAAAGGTTGCAATTCGTCCGGGTTGCCATGTGACAAGTTGCCACACGTATGCGTCCCGGCGGGATTCTTTATCCAAATGCTGGAACCGGGCGCGGGCTTGGCAAAATTTCAGTTGTTTTTGATGCGCCCCGAGTTGGAAAGGTCGTGTGCCGGGTTACGGTAGGTGCCCGTGGATACGGTGAATTTTCAAGGTTTAAAACCTGTCGATTCGTAAGACACGGAAGATAGGGAGAAATCAAACAAACACGTTCGAGAGCGCTCGGAAAATTTGAAAGAAAGTTAGAAAAAAAAACATCCGAACCGTAATACAAACTTCAATACACACCTTGACAAGAGGTCCTTGCCATGGGGACCCTTTCCCTTTGGGGGTCTTACTTTCTGAAACCCCCTTCGTGCTCTGTCTAGAAATGTCACATAGTGGTTGAGGGACATTATTTGGCTGGGATATTCGAAGTGGACCCCGTATATGAACAGGGGCTTTATTTTTGAGCCCCCCCTTGCGGGAGCCAAGACCTAACTATTTGAGCCCCCTTCTGCGTATCAAGCCTGGCATGGGGCTGCCAAATTTGGCCTCAATAATGGTGGCTAAGTCGATAGAGAGGGTTTAAAGGAGAGAGAGAGAGAGAGAGAGAGAGAGAGAGAGAGAGAGAACTGACATCAATATGGTCGTACTGGCCAGGAAAGGCGCAAGAGATGAAGAGCAGGCCACTATCATTGCTCCAGACGTAATGCTTGCCCTCTTTGCGCCTCATGATGACACCGTAGTCCTTGTTCTTCGGGTGCATTTTGCCTATATCCCTGGTTCTCTGAAAATATCCCTATCCCATCGAAATTGCTCAGATCCTTACCACGGGAGCGATGTATTGGTCCTCAACCGGTCTCTTCGTGTTCAAAAGGAGCTGGATCCATGGCTAAAAAAGAATTTTCAGCTTCTACAAGCTAAAATCTTACCGAATAGCCCATCTCCAACTGGATGTCGGTGGGAGACTCGTAGTGAACCTCCTGGATGTAGAAGGAGACGTCGTTCTCCCCACTCTGCTCTGACGCGTCCACGACGACTTTTACCGTCACTTCGTGCATTTTGCCCACGCGGTAGCCCCTCTTGTAGGAGAGCTTCTCCTCGGGGTCTTCGAGATACTGAAATTGAAAAACAATAGAAAAGAATTAAATGGCACCCCAGAACTCTTGGCCTTCTGAACTGCATTTAACGAAAATAGTACCAAACCCCTTTATCTCCTTCGTTTTTGGGCTGTTATCTCAACGAAGTAGCATTCCTTTAAAGGGACCATCAGCCTGCTTTTCGAATCGGAAATGAACCGTATGCTAATTGCGCCATTCCAATTGAAATGTTATTTTCCAACACCGCTCCAGGAAACGGTTGTTCACAGAATGCTTGCCAAGTCCTCATTAGCATATGATTTGCATGAACGTGAAAAACCCCCCTTATGGTCCCTTTAAGAAAAGGCTACATTATAGGTGTTTAGGCGCTACTTTTGTTTGATACGATTTCAACATCCCCAATATTCCCAAAGTTCAGGGTTACCTAATTTTCAGCCATTTAAGACAATGTTCGGTTGATAATCAGAACCTCCCGGAGGTACTAGGTCTTTTCGAAAAGTGCTATTTTTTCTTAGAGAAAGCGAAACGCGCTCAAAAAAAGTTTCAGCAGTGCCATGCAAATACTTCGCTAACTTTAGCTACAGATAATGTGATTTGGAAAAGGTTGCGGCATATCGGCTAAAATATTTGCTAGGAATTTAAGTTTCTCAAAAAGTAACTTTAAAAACTTTCCAAAATGTAAAATTGTGCGTCATTCGCCACAAAAAACCTGACACCAGTACACTGTCAAGCCCTGTTATAAGCGGCGGCAGGGCCAACGCATTTCTAAGTTTTCGCCAATTTTTTTTTGAAGAAAGAGGGCCGTCGCAGATTTTCGATTTGAAAGATTTATTAATAGAGGGGTCTGCCGCAAAAGTACCTCAAAATTTCGGGCCTTGCCGTTCCAAAAATTTTTTCGGCCCGGGCCCCAAATTTTGCCATACTTGCCGCTAACTATAAGGGCTTGAAAGGCCCATAATATTCTAAATATTTTCGTTCCGGGGGGCTACTTAATTTAACGGAAGGGACTGAATTAATGAAAGAAAGAAAAAAATAAACACCGATCGAGATCGAACCTTGGCCTAAGATGTGACTACGGGTTTTAAAAAAGCCGAGCGTGGAACCAGTCATGGGTCAAAAGTCTGCGCTATACCTTGGACTACGGCCTTTCTGGACGGGAAGTAGGCGGTAATGGAAACGTCGGCCGAGCCGCGACGCAGCCGCCGCGCGGCTCAAAAACAATTGAAATCGCAAAAATGGACGGCTTTTTCTTTATTTCACGGTTAAAACAAGTCTAATATAGCAAATAAAAGTGGCATAAAGTGAAAACCCGAGTAATAAATTCATTTTTTGAGAAAAATCGAATGAAATCACGATATTTGTAGGGTTTGAAGAGTTTCACCATTGCTTTTGCTTTGAAAAGAGCACACATGCTTTAAAAGTGTTAATACATACCAAAGAAAACTTAAACACAAGGATCAGTGCCATTATAATCTAAATGGGGTCCCCTGGGTAAGAAAAAGGCCTTATTTATCTAATTTTTTGCTTTTTATATTTCGTTAAAATTACGACTCTGATTTTTTCTTAATGAAATACGAAAAAATGTGGCAAAAATATGAAAAAAATACACAATTTACAACAATCAACTTTCCCATGTCGACAGCATCATATTGAGCGACCGTAATCCCTACAGGGGAAAATTTTGAATTCCCGCCAATGGTCCGTGGCCGGTACGCAATGACGGTGAACTTCCCAAATTGCGTAAAGCAGAAAGGTCGTGGGACGCACACCCCTAAAAAAATACAACAACACCTGGTCAACCTACCACCTCGGCTCGCGGATTTTAGCCAAGTATAAATGTAACGAACTTCGTTTAGACGCGCAGGTCCCCCACTATTTGAAAACTACGCGTTTACTGCATGCGTGTAGTATTATTCGCAATCTGGGATCACAGCACACACTTTGGAAGAGATAGTGAACTGTTTATCCGGTCGTCATGTGGGGAGGGGGCGAAAAGAACATTTGTAAACATTGGTCGACGGCAGGGGTGTCCGTTTTTTTTTCCATGGAGACCACTTGGGAATTTACATTTTTACCCGAAAATATGGCTTGTCCAGTTAGGTTCATCCCCGGACACGGTCAGGAGAGGGCTCAAAAATAAGCTCTCCGGGGCTCTCAAAAAACCAAGTACCCCATGTTTTACAAAGTTTCCCTACAAAGCAACCCCCAAAAACAAAGGCCCGCGAGCGCCACGTGTCCAGGCATGGTTATGTTGAGAATTTCCGAACAAGCTGTCTCCAAATCGACAG
Organism: Oscheius myriophilus; assembly: GCA_964057215.1. Taxonomy (NCBI): domain Eukaryota; kingdom Metazoa; phylum Nematoda; class Chromadorea; order Rhabditida; family Rhabditidae; genus Oscheius; species Oscheius myriophilus. The sequence goes on along the minus strand of OZ059904.1, from coordinate 21,516,475 downwards.
TCTTTTCAAGGTACCCAAAAAAAGTATTTAAACAAACTCACGTCGACCTCACAGGACCAGGGCTTGTTCGGCAACGGCTCCGCAGCCGTTTTCATCTCGGGGTACTCGCGGTAATTCCGCTGGACGGCATTTAGATCCAGCTGAAAATTCAAAGTCACGATTTGTATTTCTATAGGCAAAATCAAAAAATTGAACCAAAAGGATTTCTCTTACCAGGATCTCTCCATCGGGCGACAGGCGGCTGTTCCAGCGGCGAGGCATGTCCCCACATTCCGTCACGACCTTCGGGTTCTTCTGAAACATAGAAAAATAAAAAAGGATACGATACGAATCTAACCTTGTCGACTTTAAACCAGACCCAGTCGCCCTTCTTCTTCTTCGCCAGTTCCTTGTTCCGTTCCACTACGTAGCGCAGTTTCTCGTGGTAGAGGTCGAGGTAGTCCTCGTCGCAGGAGACCACCAGGCCAGCAAAGGCTTCGTTTACCATTGTAGCTGAAAAGGAGTCTTAAGAGAGAGAGAGAGAGAGAGAGAGAGAGAGAGAGAGAGAGAGCAAAGAGGGCAAAGAGAGGTAAAATGGCGATCGTTGAGAAAAGGGCGCGTGCATTTGCGCGGTTAGCTCGGGTGATTCATAACTGTGCGAATGTTACGCAAGGGTGCTGGCAAGAAATCGATATTCGCAAGATGTGAATCTTAAAACATCAACATAAAATAAGGCTAACGCACATCCACCGCACGGCCTTTCCATCCTTAACGTTTGAAGGAACTCCAACGACTGAAAAATCGGCCGCTCGCATTTTGCCAAAGGGTCCATTTCAGATTCCGTGTTCCCGTGACGAAAGCATTGGCAAAGTGCCAAGACTACCGAATGCGCGTTTCTTTTTGCAAATCACCGGTTGTTTATCAGCTCCTTTCGTGAACAAGATGGACGGAGAAAACGGTTTTGGCATTTTACCAAAACCTGCAAGTATGTCGAATAGGCACACGCAAAGGATTGGCATTTGTCCAAATTCAGGTAAACTACGGGGAATGGCTAAACTGCAGTTTTGTTTTTGGAGGAACCCGAGCTACCAATTGGACAGGCAGTTGAGTGACTCTGAATTAAATTTGGAATAATAAAACAAGCAAATGAGGAGAGTGAGACTAATAAAATTGAGCTCCTGGACATGAATGGTGGAAAACACACGGGTGTTTATTCCTCTGCGTCTCCGACAGCTGCGACAGAGAATCAAGGGGCTTTTTTTCAAAGCGGTGAAAAAGCTATCACAATTGGCTGTGATAATTCAAATCTTGGCTGACTGCCAGAAAGCAAAAGCGCATACAGTTCCCGAATTACCCACGGCCTTTCCCTCATTAGCGTTTGAAGGAGCTCCACCTGCCAAAATGGGCACTTTGCCAACAACCCAGAACAAAGCGATGTATACTCTTGGCCAATTTTACTTCTTGGCCGATTCGCAAATGTAACCCTGACGCAGTATTGCGTACGTATCCTTAAACACAGGATTTTCGTACGCAAATTCGCGTCTGGTCATCTGCACAGAGCTAAGAGCGAAATAGGGCGAAGTAGCATTGGCGACGACTATAGGTGGCTGGGTCCCGCCACTAATAGCATTGTGCCAATGCAACGAATTACAATAAATACGTGATTTTCGGCAAGGCATTAGCTCTTATCGTGGGGAAACTTTCCGTCCAAATGCTGAAAACCGGACGGAGTTTGGAAAAATTCCATTGTTTTTTGAAGTGGCCCGAGTTCCCAATTCGAAAGGCTGTCGCACCCAAATGGGTGCACCCGAGGCGGCCCATCCGGACCGCTTCTTCTCCGTCACTGGAGGGCTAGTTCGTTTCTCTCTCGTTTCGGTGGTTGTGGCACACTCGAGGGGTAAATCCCCGAAGGATCCGTGTCAGAGAGTGTGAGCAAGATACAGGGAAAGAGAGAGAGAGAGACAGTTGGGGAATGTCGCTGAACCTCACGGCGACATGGTGCATTGGCCGAGAAACAAAAGCGGACTGCCCGCGTGGCAGATGAGCATTCTACCCCTGAACGAACCAGAATGCGGTCGAATCTTGCGGCGCACACCAAGAACTGGGCCTTCAATGGCCAATACTATGACTATGGCTCCTATTGACTGAGGGTAACCATCAATACAGACAGAGAGGAACCATGGCCGGCCAGCTCCCAACTTTTTCACGGCCCGACCCATGCTTGACTGAGGGAGCCGGGGAAAATAACAACGGGGTAGTGCAGAATCTTCATCGCAGCCGACCGTCCGCCGGGGATACATTGCGAAACAGAACGGAAGACAACAACGGCCAGTGCCAGATGGCCCCGTGACCGGTCAGAGACAGAGAGTTTATGAGTAACGGAGCGAGCGCGATAAATACAAAAATGTTATTTAAAATTACATATTATGCAATCACGGCAACATTTGGGGCCCGACAAAAATTTGGGGAACGGGCAGGCCCGCGTAACTCGCAGCTATTGTAAAAACGGCAATGTCATTTTGCCAATTGGCATTTTGCATGTTACGGATACGGCATTTACAATAGGATACGGCAAAAAAAACATTTGTGCTATATATCTGAATTCAGAAGAAGTGCCAGATTTTGGGTCCCCTGAGTGAATCGGGCCGACCCGTTGTCATGGTGGTCCAGAAAATTGCCAAAAATTGGACCAACTTATGATGCAAACGCGGTCGAAAACTATGAAAACCACCGAATTTAATAGCCTGCATACCTTTTAGCGCAAAAACCCCCAATTTCAAACTAAGCCACGCCCATTTGCAAGTTGCACCCAGGCTTCTCCGCCGCTGGAGCACCTTAAAAAAACGCCTAAAAAAGCTGGAGCGCTGCAGACAATTGCTAGGGGAAAACCGGGAAAGAGAAAGAATTAGGGTTTCTGCAAGTTAGGGTGGAAAACACGTTGAAATTGCGCGTAACGGGTATAAAAACGGAATAAAACGAATTAAAATTCGCCGCTGGAGACGAATCGGGGAAAACACGGGTGTTTATTCCTCTGCGTCCCCAGCAGCAGCGACAGAGACTCAAAGGGCTTTTTTTTTCAGAGCGGAAAAAAAGCTATCAGTCGGCAGTGGTAATTCAAATCTTGGCTGATTGCCAGAATACAAAAGAGACTTTTGGAACTGATTGTAAATATTCTGATTTTATTATTCCAATTCGTATTTAAAATCAAAATTCTTGAATATAAGCAAGGGGCCGGCCAGCTCCCAAATTTTTACAGGCCCGACTTTAAATGTATGCCCAGTTTCATTGTAAAAATAACAAATAACGAAAAAAAATTGGCGAGCGGGCCCATTCCCAAAATTTCCCAGCCCCATAAAGGACTATTTTTAAATTGAAAAACTGTCAAATATGAAGGAGAGACAAATTGTTGCACAATTTGCATGCGATGGGTCCCGAAACGCACTTAGATTCTCATGAAGGTCTACATTATTTCAGCCCTTTAACCTGTGATCATCTTTTGGCTTTCTTTGGAGCATATTTGAATCCTCAGCTGTCCTACAGCTGTCGCCAAACCGAAATCATACGCTAATTGCGAAAATGTGCAAAGCATGCTCTGTCGTCTACTGATTAGACTACGAATTTCAATGTCAACAGAGGATCACTGGAATATTCTAAGTTTATTGGCATGATTCCAATTCGACGACAGCTATACTTTTCGACGGATTGTAAAAGTTGCCACAGGGTGGGCCATAGTTCGTAATTTTACAAACTTTGTGTCAATAGAGGCGCCGGCTGCCCAAAACACCGATCGATACCCAAAAATCGAAAAATCAAGCGACATCGCAGTATTTGCCAACCTTATGGTCCACCAATGAAAAGCTTTTAAACGAAGAAAACCCCAAATACAAACTAAGCCACGCCCATTTCAAACTTTTGCGATAGTCTTGCGATAAATACACCCTAAATTAACAAAAAGACCGGAAAGTGACAGGTTTATCTACAAATACAAAGTGTCATATGTGGCTAACCGCGTAGTGAAAGGGACACGAGGGCGAGAGATCGAAGAGCACAACTAGGGCACCGAAGCTAGTGAAAGGGCTGAATTACTCAAAACGGGGGATATTATTAATGGTACAAGGGGCAGGATAGAATCTGTACATAATCTAGAAACTATGAAAATGAAATGTTTTGGAAGAAATGGGAGAGATTAGTCGTTGGTGAGGTGGTGGAGGGACTCCTCCTCGGGCAGAGGACGGCGCTTCCAACGGGGGTTGCCCACCAGAACCTAGAAACAGCACGATTAAGGGGACACTCATGGTTTTTTAAACTTTGTCTCACAAAAGATAAAGAATATCGCTGATCACAAAAATGTACATGATTTGGGTTCACTGTTTCTGTGATAATATACTATAGAATTCGTGGATAATGGGCCTCCGGTTATACTTTTGTAAACGGTCCGAACGCGCTGCGTGCCCGGCGTTTACAGTGCATTTTTCAAGACTACTTCAATTAACGTCAACTATTCATATATCATTAATTCCCTCGAATGCGCAATTTCATTTTTTTGGTTTGCCAATGCCCGTTGTTTACAAGACTCAGCAACTGATTAGGCTTGGAGACACGAAAGCATTTGAAAATCACAGAAAAAATGGGCGCGTTTCGCCGAAATAAGTGCTTTCAGTACACGCGACGTTCAACGAGTTCCCACTGGAAAATGCCGTGAACCTTTTGACGCAGTTGTACGCATAGTTTTTTGCAACGTTCGGGAACAATTTTCAGGACCAAGAACTTGATTTTTGATCGATTTCTTTCGCTACGTTTTCACATTAAAATATCTTTAAAATTTGAGAAAAAAAATTTCGGAGGGCTATTTTCCCGCGAGGCAAAAAAATTTCTCCGACAAGACATAAAGTTTCTGTTCGAATCAACTTTGAAAAATCTAAAAATTGCCTCCGGAGTTCACTGTTTCAGCTAATAAAAATTTAAGACATTAAAACACTACGTAATGTACGGAAAATTACACTTAATGCCCGATGTTTAGCAGCCAGTTAGCTCAAAGCGCCCACGGTTCAATTGGGTGGCGACCCGTGGTCGATTAAGTAAGAAAAACTGGTACAGCACTGTCAATTTAGCCGTGGAGCACGAAATTTAAAAAAAAAATAGACTTTCGATAGCTTCTGAGAAATCGGGTCTCGTAGCGAAGGCATTGGGTCCCGAACAGTAAATTCAAATCAGCCAAAAATCGAATTCTGGATTACTTAAATGTGCGCCTTGTTGCAAAAAAAAAACTTTGCGAAAAACGGCATGCAAATGGTGCACACTTTTCAGGCGAGACTCGTTAAACACCGGGCGCACTTTTAGTATCGAAAATTGATACCATAATCCAAAATTAGCCGTGGAGCACGATTTGTACAAAAAAAATAACTTACCGCAACGCAGAAGCAGTATCCGAAGGTGAAGACGCCGACAAAGTTGCTGACAGCCTGCTGTCCGCACAGCTCCTTTCCCTTGGTCCAGCAACTGTAAACACTTTCTCTTTTCGACCAAAACTACCATAGGCTACCGTAATCCTCTCAAAACGGGCCAATATGGGCCGTGGAAACGCGGCGCGCGGATTTTCAGCTTTCTCTCGGTTCTGGGAGTGGACCGCGACCCAAAGCCCACTCCCAGAGCGGAATCAACTCCCGCAACCGAGAGAAAGCGGAAAATCCGCGTACCGCCGCCTCCTGGGATGGGGAGGGGCACGGGTTTGAAAATGAAAATGAAGAAATTAGAGAAATACTTACGTGTGTTTCCAGGCGGCTCTTTCGGAGATGCCGAGGGCCACGGTGACGGCGACGGAGATGAAGATGGCCAGGCCGAAGAACTGATGGAAAGGCATGATCATCTCCCGCATCGGGATGGAGAGGCCGGGGGCGAAGAAGGTCACGAAGCCAACGAAGTACTGAAAACAGAAAATGATACATAATCAACATGTATTGTCATTAGAGCACTTTACTACCAGGAGCACAATCACACAACATCAACGGGAACAGTCAGGGCATAGAAAAACAACGATTGCGATTTTCGATTCTGGAGGTCTCGTGGGGCCAAATTTAGTTCTTACGGGGGGGGGGGGCATGTTTGACGGCGTCGGCCCTGCAGGCCCGCAGGGCCTTTGCGGGACTTTGAATTTTTGAAAATTACGATGATTTTTGCGATGGCAATAAGCAAAACCCCGGCGGCGCCGGAGGGCCGGTCCTCTGTGGCCCTTGCCATGTGAATGCCCTGCAGGGCCGGCTATAAGTCACGTAGGACCGGCTCTCGTTCATCCGTGGGGACATAAAGCAGACCCCATAGTTATTCTACTAAAAGTAGCTTGTTGATATAGGTTCTGCAGTTTGAAACACGGATATCCTTTTCCAGATCTCTAGATCGCCAAAATTTGTCAAAAACTTAAAAGTGCGACTACCCTACCGCCGTTTTTGGCTGAGTATGACCTTGATTGGTTGAAAATGTCTCGTTTTACAGAAATCAAAACGCAAATGGTCATTTTCCGCCGTTTCAAACGACTATGGCCTGCAAATTTCGCCCTTTTTAGCCCTATTGACAGACTGCTAGCATGAAATACGTTAGACAAGCCCAGGGGGGTAGGGAGCGTTTGGGGGTTCGAAACGCAAGCCCCCCAAATGGTGAGTCGGATGCGACGTAAGTACCCCTAATATTCTTTGTAACCATTTTCAACCGCCGAATTACGTAGGTACCGCCAGCACCTCGCGTCCGTGTAGGGACAACACACGAAGTATGGAATTGATTACAAAAATTGAGGTGGACGCTGGATATAGGGCAAACTTTCAGCCTACCCTTAATGAGAACCAAAATATTCCTTCTCTGCTCACCTGCAGACTGTAGACAATGACGACACTGAGACCAATCCAGGAGTGAAGAGACATCAGATTGGGGATGGGGTCCAGTTGCCCTAAAACCCAAAATTTCTCCCTATCTCTCCAATCCCCCAACCGTCGGCATTCCTGTGCAAATCGTGAGAGTCCCACACGGCCTTGAGAGCAATGATGAGGAAGACGAGGACCATCGTGTGCAGAGCCACGTGCAACGTCTTGCTGAACTTCTTCCGCTCGTTACGGAACACACGGTAGACCAGCAGGGACTCCCCGTACAGGAATACCTAAAAATTCGAAGAAAAAAAGATATGCAAAATAAGTCAAAAAACGAACCATTCCCATGACCATAAAGGTGGGGTGGTAGTGGAACTCCCTCTCCGGGTCCTCACTCCAGGCGAAGCCATCCTCGTAGCCGCCCATCCAGATGGAGACGAGCAGCACAGCCATCGCACCTAAACGAAAACAGTAAGTTACGGGTATGATACTCTAACAACTTTTGGGGACTCAATTAAGCCCGTCTCTAACCAGTTCCGATTCGACAAGTAATTTGTCCACCAGTCCTTTGTGTCATTTGCCCCCCCCCACCCCCAAGTTTGGAACCGTTAACTTAGGGGGGGGGTTCAGTTATCCAAATACCCACTCGGTTTAACCTCCCCCATTTTAATAACAATGGGTAGGTTATATGAATCGTTCTGGGTACGCTTCTGGATCATAGGTGGACGTCAGGTTATTGTAATACCTACGAATTTCGGCGTTTGGTTGAAAATTTACGTTGCCTCGGACGCACCCTTTGGAGGCCATAGTTCTCACGGACCGGGCCGGGCCGACTTGAAAAAAATTCTCGGCCCGGCCCGTCCACTCGGACCACCCAGTCAAACTGTCACCCACACGACCAAGGTTCGATCCCGGTCGGGACACTTTAGTTCTTCTAACTTAAAATTAGTTTAAATGTGTAATAAAGGTATAATGAAAGTGTTTTCGGGGTTTAAAAAAATTGACGTAAGCTTTTGGCAAGTTTACAAACCGGCCCGGCTTGCTTCGACCCGTAATTTGAGAACTATGTTCGAGGCCTTACGCATTGAGCCCCCAAAAGCTCCCATGTTCTGGATAATAGCTTTTGGGTGGGCTGTCTACCGTATTTGGGGTCAGCCGGGTGTCAATACGACCCAAATCCAGCTTTTGGGGTCTCAGCTACGATTCCACCCAGTTCAAAAACGCCCCCCATCGGGCCACACCGAGTCCCACATTTGGTGTTTGAGAGCACGCAACCCCCAATGGGTAAAATGTTTGGGAAATGTTTGTTCACCTATGTCCCCATCATATTTTGACAAACTACTGTGGGGGGGGGGTCAATTTTTGGTACCCCACTGTTCCCGGAACCAGACATTGCTTAAAAATTTGCGTTTTACCACATGACGTCAGTATGACAGTTTAGGCCATGTGCAATAAAACATTTGAACACATGATTTGGCCCATGGCTGCCGGGAACGCTAAATAAGCCCCCCCCCCCAAATCCAGTAGGGAAGGGGGAATCGAATTGGGGGTTGCCAGATTAAAGGTGGGGGCTTGAAAAAGAACACCCGTTTCGGTACAGTTTCGTACAACATCGTAAATTGAATCAAAAACTTACCGCAAATCTGAGAGGCGACGAGGAAAACGTTGAAGAGCTTGAGGCTCAAATCCTCCCTCAGGATGACGTAGTTCGGGTCGAAAAGTAACGCCACCATCCCTGAAAATTCCCTTTTAAAAGTAATAAATATTAAAATTGTAAACTAATTAAAATTAGAAGTCTAAAAGAGAAAACAAGGGTACGTGACAGCCGGCTGGCAGGAGAGCCCTTGAAATCGATGAGAATTCAGATTGTTAGGCGGGGAATACACAAAGGAATTTGCCAGGCAAGGACTCGTTAGGGACAGCCGAGTGGTTAGAAAAATGACTGACAGCCGGCTGCACGCACGATCGAATGCCCGCCGGCTGGCAAAAAGGGTTCCACCCGATTGGCAATAAGACCGATAGAAAACCAGCTGGTTGCAACTAGAATAGCAACCAGCTGGCTGGTACCATCTACAGGTAAAAAAAGATACATGACATCATCCAGCTGTAAATAAGGCGGAAACGGCTGGCAGGAAGCGTTGGAGCTGGCTGGCGAAAACAGGTAAATTTCCGCCGCTAATTAAGGAAAAGAGGAATGTTTGTGCCAGCTGGCTGGCACCATCCCCCAAATGTAAACCAACTGAAATTTCGGTTTACAGTGGCTGTTATGTATATTTTATCCGATTAGGGTCCCAACACGAAAAGAAACTGTAAATAAGGGATTCAACATCGCAGAGCGGTTGGGAAGGGCGTCCGTTCGGTCGGCCACATCCAAATATTGGTTCGGCTGTCAATGCGGCCTGCGGATGGAGAGCGCAGCTAATTAAGGCAGAGCCGGGTGAAACAGACATATCGCTAAATGGAAATTGAGGATTTGCGGCTGGCACGGAGCCAAGGAAATCCGGGATTTATGAGCTCATTCGGAGGAAAATTTGCTTTTGGGTGGGTTATACGAAGGAACACTTGCTTTCTCACGACCAGGGTCGGAAAACTGTACAGTCAAGACGACGCGAAGCAATAAAAGTTAAAAAGACGACTCTTTTACACATACATGGGCAAGCTCCGCAATATGGGACGGTAGGGGCGTCGCAATTTAAAGCTTTCGGCAGTTTTTCTTAGAAAAGGAGACCCGTCGCAAATTTTCGACGCTTTCAACAATTGAAGGGGGCCTCGCAAAATTGACCCCCGCGGTAGGTTGCCCTGGTATGCTTTTACATCAAAAGAATGGGCTACAAAGCACGGCGGGGAGCCGCGGAAATCAGGATGGACCTGACAGCCGGTATTCTCGAGGCCTAGTAACTACGGTATTTTTAAATTAAATTAATTACGGCATGCCTTTTGCATGCAAAAGGCATGCCGTTTTACGCGCCGCCCGGCGTGTTTTAACGCCGCTTCAAACGGGGCCTTTAGAAACTGTACACCCTGGTACACCCTATAATTGTAAATACCGTAGTCACTAGGAATCGGGGAAAGCGGCTGGCAGGGCCGTTCCGATTTCCGCGGGGCCACTCGCTCGACTCACCGTGAAAGAGGCATGACCGCTTTTCGGCCAAAGTAGGATTGGCGGGCAGTTTACCTTGCTCACGTATTGCCTCCACGCTTTATTATTCAGGGTGGTCTAGCGGTCTAAGGCGCGGCTACCACTCGAAGGGTCACAAGTTCGATATCGCCCCGGGTCAACCCAGCCTACTACGCTTCGGCGAAGGTACAATGGGTAGTAGACGAGTCTACGAAAGTAATACGCCTGGAGAAACGTTGGCACGCCAGGAAGAGAGCCTCAACCCCGCCACCGGGCTTAGCCGTTGGTTCCCGCAGGTACTACAAACCTTGATACGGGGGAAACTTTACTTTTTTACTTTTATTATTCAGCATCGCGAAGATGAACCCTGTACATACTTTGGAGTGGATATTCGAGTTTTCCCAGGTCAAGTTGGTAGACATTGTGGTTAGGGGCTACCTGTGTCCAATCCGGTAAAATTTCAGTTAAAAAACCCTAAAGTCAAGGGTGGTTACCCAAAGGGTGAGTACGTCAATTGAGTATAACCACATGTGGGATTGGGTGGTCCTGGTAGGTCATTTTGGGGTCAATTATTTTTAACTATACTAAAGTATACCGTCCGAATTCGAACGTGTGGGATCGGCTACATGGGGTAATGCCCCCCAAAGTAGAAGGCCCCAGGCATCAAATTTAAAACCTCGGGAATCTCGTGAACATGACGAACCCAATAGAGGAATGAACTTGATTCATGAAAAACACCGACCGCAATCCAATGAAGAGCCTTTATCATCGTAGGAAGTAGGAATATGACCGCCAGCAAGCCGGGAAATGGTAGAAATACTCTAGTTAAATTTTTCTCACGCTCAGAAAACGTTTACGTAACGTACGCTAACGCTGCGTTCGCCATTTCTTGAAAAGGGTTTGCCACGGTTTTAGTTAGTTTTCTTGGAATGTTCCGCACATGGGGCTAACCGTAAGCTCAGTCCCTGGCGGTTCGGTAGAAAAAAAACCTAATGAAAGAGAGCTCTATGGAGAGCCCCCTCAAATGTCTCCATGATCGACCCACGGGTAATTAGTTTGGAATTGCAATGGAAAGATCTGCATATCGCTCTTGTCAAATCCAAAAAGGTTCCCTTTAAACGCGCGACGATAAGTACAACTACCGTCTTCATCAGCGAAGCTAGAAAACAGGCTCCTGCGACGAAAATCAGCTGGCGCTTTGACTGGCGCACTCGTGTGCGCCAGGCATTTTCCTATGAGTATTATATATTATTATATTACTCACACTCGGGGAAGGGTGGCATATGTCCAAATTCAAGAAAAGGAGCGAGGTTTGACAAAAGTCCATTTCTGTTCTTGTCGGCAGCCAAGTTAGCCCAACTACAGTTCTGTTCCAATTTAACCGTCTCCTGGAGCGGTGTTGGGGTAAATCATTTCAATTTGCAAACCGCTCACGTCAAACCCAAAAAGGTACCTGATGGTCCCTTTAACGGTGAAGTAGAAATACAACTACCGTCTGGATGACGTGAAAAACGGAAGACTGAAAGTCGACTTCAAATTAGTGCGCATAAATTAGTCCAGCTAACTGGCTGGTAATTGGAGCAGCTGCAGAAAATATCCGCAGGCAAACGGCCTTCCAAAGAATGAAATCCACTCACTTCACGGCCTGTGGATTGCCTTTGGATTCGCAGAAGTACTGACAATTGTAGGTGTACAGCCCATAAAAAGGTATAGGAGAACGGCGAATGTCATGCAAACCAAATTGCATTGGAGAAATAATCGCCCTGTGGAGAATTAGATTTTCGTTCGTAACAATATCACTCACTCAGGGGGGGGGGGGTACGATGAAAAGAGGGAGAGAAATACTTCACAAAGAGACACGAACAGACGGAAAAATCGGCGAGCCTTCAATGGGAAACTGCAATTTCTCACCTCTGAACGCCAAACACCGCCGCAAAAGTTATTTTCGCCTTCACGGCTTTTGAATAGTGGTCACTTCTCCGTGAGCAGTAAATTGAAAATGGCTAAACATGCCAAACACCGGGTTTCTGTATTCGAAACATCCGGTTTTGTGAATATGGGCGAGCAATACCAAAAATGAAGACTGCACTGGAATTCGGCAAGCTGCGATTTTCCACAGAACTTGGAAACGTTAAATTCGTCGTGCTGGTTAAGAACACACTCACAAAAAATAAGTTTCTGCGAGTTTACTGCAGTAGCACACTCACAGAACTTTCGTGGTGGTACCTATTTAATTTGGCACAAATCAATTGCCACTTCTTTTTCGGGGCTAAACGATTCCACGGCCGTTTCCAACTCAATGTTTGAAAGAGCTCGAAGGACAGAGAAAACTGATTCGGCAATTGCTCAGAAATGTAACCGGGTGAAAAATACAGGCTCATGCCACGGAAATCAGCTAGCTAACGGTTTGCCAAGTCCTGTGAGTGTGTTAAATGGGCAAACTCAGGTGACTGGTATTCGTTCATATTCAGGAAAAAGGGAATGGTTTGGCAGCCTTGATTACAATGTGAAAAGCCGTGTTCTAAGAAAGACATTGCCGGAAAAAGCATAGTAAAGTTCGCAGGACCGAGTATGTAAACTATAGAGATATAAAATAAACTCGATTTACGAAACAAAGGATGGCGAAACGGCATCAACACATAGCGAAAAATCCTGGTTAAAAGGCGGTAATTTCGAAATTAATCTCAAGATATTCGGCAAGGTGTACGGAAAACATAAGAATTTGCCGTAGCACATAGCCACAACGTTCTCAAATTACGCTGTCAACAATCACGCGAACTGGCGTATTTCCATAATTTTTGTAGGTCCTTGCACGAATATTGAAGAAACATACATTACGCTGAGTACAGCATAAACTATAAGCATCATCAAATAAAGTAAGCACAAACTGCGCCTAGCGGTGAAATAAACCACCCGAAAGCAAAATTCAAAGGACTGCAATTTGGCTGGGTGTTCTGGCAAGAAATTCGTGGAAAAACTTTTTTAAAACCCTAAGTTATTAACTAACCGAATTAAACTAAGAACTAGGCTTTGAGGTAAAAAAAAAACTCAAAAATCAAAAATTCAAAGGACTAATTCGACGATTTTAATGTGCACACGTACTTTTACGTATTTACGTATCTGAAAGTGAATTGAATGGAAAGTGGATATCTTTTATACAGATCTTACATAAAGTGAATGTATAAGGACTAAAAGCCTGAGCTACTCGCCGCCTCTCGGCTCGAAAATCGATAGCCAACGTGGCCGTGCGCAGTGGCACAGGCCTCGTGTCCGGGGTCTCTCCTATACAATAATAATAAAACTAGAGGCTTTCTATATTCTGTAGAGGGGATATCACAACAATCGGGGAAGGGACTAAGGATTGTGTTCGGAATGTTCAAGGAATACACAGGGGAACAGAGCAACCGAGGTGTCACGGCGTTTCTGAGCGATTCGGGGGTGGAAACGGGGGCGTCTAGGCGAACAGCACGGGCAGGTCGTCCTCGTTTTGCAACACGTTCCGAGGCTGGTGGTTTTCAGCTTCTTCCGCCGCCTGAAAAAAAAAGAGAATTAGACTACTCGCCGAGTTCTCAAATTACGAGCCGGGCTGGGCCGGCCAACCTGTGAATGTAAAACAAAATTTTTAATTTGTATAAATCGGTACAATAATTTTTTATACTGCTTCAAATAACTTAATAATGTTCGTTACTAACATATAAGTCAATATTAGTTGTACAAAAAAGAATGTCACCGACCGGGATCGAACCCTGGTCGTGTGGGTGCCAATCTGACTGGGTGGTCCAGGGTGAACGGGCCGTCCAGGGCCGGGTCGACCAAAAATTGTTTTCCAAAAAGCCCGGCCCGTGTGAATCCCGACGTACCCACACGCAACTTTTGGGTTCCCCTTAACTCTGTGGCCTCAGGGCTGATTTTACCGTAAATAGGGCCTAATCCCCCTTAATTTCTGAATTTTCGGGGCATACTCTAGGAACAACATCAAAACATTGGCACACTGTCCGCTGCAGTACGTAATGTTTATTGACTTTTCGGGATTGTTTGCACAGCACCGTGGCCGGGATATGTTATGGTGAAGATTTGTCGGAAAATCTGTATTCTACAGAAGTTTGCAATTATACTGACCACCCGGGTGTCATTAAGAATGCAAATTATATAGCTGCGACAGCCGAAGTGAAAACAATCGCAGCTCTGAAGGAATTAGCCGAAGGGCTCGGAAAAGAGTCGGCATTTTCCGCGTGACAAAAAATTTTATTACATCAACTTACCAACTTTCTTTTTAAAATTGTATTACAAAATGGCTATTGTTGACACCTTTAGCACATTTTCGATTTCTCTCGTCGAGGTTATAATTTGCGACCAACAAGGCCACAGATCAAAGCAACAGCCCAGAACCGCATAACTTGGAGCGGTAAAGCCCCGCACACAAGTATTTTTTTTTTGGAAAAGTGCAAAAATATAAAAGGTAAATTATAGCCCACCCCTCATTTCTCGTCTCTTCTAAGTCCGTTTTGAAAGCATCGAAATTAGAACGTCAAAAACGGGAAGTTTTGGGTGAACTGGTTATTTTTAGGTTTCAACTCAGCTGATTTTTCTCTCTTACTGTGCTTTTAAGGTAAAAAAAACCATACACATAAGGAACGAACACACCTAGCGGCAAAGTATGCACGTCTAAACCAAAATCACGATAATGCCGACGAATCGTAGTACTCAAATCTATTTGTTTTATAAAGAAAATCCATATATTTAGTGGGTTAATTTACAAAATGGGTGGATGTGTAGAGCCTGCCCCCAAACGAATAATTCAGATAACACCCCCATCTAATTCAGTTAAACCCCCCATATAATTCAGTTATGCCCCCCATACGAACAATTCGTTAAATTTAAAATTCACACGGAAAGGTAAGATAAAAATCCTAAGCAGATTTATTATCGGCAGATTTCTTAGCCATGTGCTCACTAAATTTAGAAAAAAAATAGTTCAATCAATCAAAAATGCAAAGAATATGTAACTCAAATGAAGATGACTTAAAAAGATCAAAACTATTTGTGAGTAATTAAAATAGGTAAATTTTAAATCACATACAAAATTAAAACAAGATAACAAAACAAATTAAATTTAAATTAAATTAAAAACTCAAAAATGCAAATTTTGCTTCTTAGAATAAAGCATTGAACATTGGAAACTTAGTGATGGGGGCTTAAATTAATTTGCTGGGGTGCTTATCTGAATTACCTAATCAGCACCTGAAGTGGGGGGGGGGCGACTGAATTGACTGGGGGGTTTAACTGAATTTCCCCCCTAATCAGCTATAAGCCGTGGAAGGGGCATTATTAAGGTTTCGGCAAATTTAGTTTGAAAAAAGTGGGGTCGCAAAATTGACACCTGTGGTAGTTTGCCCAAGTATAACCATCACACGCATAAAAGGGAATAACATATGGAAACTCGCCTCCTTTACTCGTTCCAGAAGCTCGGCCTCCTTCAGCTTCTTCTTGTTGGCTTGAATCTTCTTCATTCTAAAGATTTCCAAGTGAATAAAGCTTAGTTAAGAAGAGGAATCTTACCTGAAGAACTCCTCACGCTCCATCTCGTCGAGTTCCGTGACGATGTAAGTGAGAGTGTTCTCAATGCGAGGGATGATGACTGAAAAGGGATGTATCCTCTGTTTCATTACAGTACCCACCGTGCTCGATGGCGTTGACACGTCTGTTGGTGACCTTGATGGCCTCGTCGAGGGTGATGAAGCAGGTCTGCAGGGTGGCCAACTCGACCAACAGCTCAATGGCCTAAAAGGGGAGGGTTAGATAGATAGATAGAGAGATAGATAGAGAGAGAGAGAGAGAGAGAGAGAGAGAGAGAGAAACCTTATTGTAATTCTTCTTCAGCTTGGCGATGTTAGCTCCTCCCTTGCCGAGACCAGTCAGGTCGTAGGCGTCCGGGCCGTCCTGGTACGCGTCGAACACGGGCAACATGACTCCTGGAAAGAAAAAAAATGTAATGACAGTCAGAAATATAATTTAAAGCTAAATTCGAGCTAAAACTTTGCGCTATATTCACCCCCCCCCCCCAAAATCAATTCCATACTTCGTGGGTGATCCACCTTATTTTATGTGCCAGCCGGGTGTCAATAAGTCTCAAAGTGGCGTTATAAAGGACATTTTTTTTTAAAACTAAAACTCCGGCTGGTGGGATGTCTAACATCGTCGAAGATGAAGCGATTGGGGGGGGGGGGGGGGGTAGATGTGTAAGCCCCCCAAATGGTGCGTCATCACTAAAGTAAGCTCTCCTTCAATTTTTGTTGCCATTTTCAATCTAACGCCGTAATACGTAGGTACCCAAGCACCTCACGCCCAAACAAAAAAAAATAGGCGGTAAAAAAGTCCCGGCTTCCTAGCATCGGGTAACAATTGAAATTTTCGAGCAAACCATTTCCGCCTATAGAATATTAAAAAAAAAGCTTTAATAGGAGACACCGGAAGCAATTTTTGAAATTCTAAAAAACAAAAAAATTCTTTGAGAAATTGGGTCTAGTAGGGAAAGCGATGGGTCCCGAATCGTCCCCGAAACCCAAGAGCGCGGGAATTCTGTGGATTCGTTACAAAATTCCGTGCGTGAATGTAACGCGGTCGTGGACCAATCCAAATGAGTTTTAGACTTTCAAGATTGGAATCACAGAAAATACCCACTTCAGCCAGCAGAGCAACTTCGTGCTGGTGAACGAAAGTTGCTTTAGGCAGATTTTTTTCAATTAGTCCTTTAAATAGACCACCATAATGCGTTGTGATCGCGAAATGGTCCCTTTTTAACATGATTACGGTAGGGAAATAAACTACGTACCTACGACGTTTTCCTTCTTCATGCGAACGCGGTACTGAGCCTGGCTGACGTTCTGGATGACGGTGTGGGAGAAGTCGCCGGCGGTGAACTTGGCCTCGGCCAGGGAGAAGGCGGCCTCCTTCATCACCTCACCCATCAGCACTTTGTTCTGCAACAATGTTGATTTTTAACCGGTTTACAAGCGACATTTGGCTCCTAATGTGATTCTTTTATCATTATGCCTCGAAATGAAGAATAAAAAAGTAGGAATATGTAGAATAGATAGCAAAAACAGCGAATCCGGGCAGAGAAAATGTGAAACCGGGCCAGCCCTGGCACTTACTTCGACGATCTTGCGAAGGATGTCACGGAAACGCATGTTGAGGGCGTCGGCCTTCTTTTTGAGCAGGGAGTGACCCTTCTGGGCTCCCTTCAGACGAGCCTTCATCAGCGTCTGCGCCCTAAACAACAGAAAAATAATGGAACGAGAGGTAAGAGAACTCACATACGCGACGGGAAGACCGCGATACGATCCTTTCCTCCTCCGGACATGGTTTACCTGGAAATTAGGACAAAGTTACAAAAAAATGAGTAACTTTGTTAAGAAAATGAGAAATTTCAACAGAAAATGGATGGCTACATCTTCTAATTGAGAATCACATTGCAAAATAACAAAAATTGGCAAAAAATACATAGAGTAGCACGGGGTTTCAAATGACGGGCCGGGCTGAGGGATTTTTGGGACGGTTCGGATATAAAAAAATAGATTTTAAATTTTGTATAAATCGGTACATTAATTATAATGCCCGCCAACCCTACTTCGGCGGTTTTTGGAAATGAGTGAGAATAGTCTGATGTTGAAATTCAAATTTCCTATCACTACATCATAATATTCGGCTACAAAAGGGGCGTGGCCGCATTTTGACCGAAGTAGGATTGGCGAGGAGTATAACTGCTTTAAATAACTAAATAATGTTGGTTACTAACATATAAGTCAATATTAGTAGTATAAAAAAGAATGTCACCGACCGGGATCGAACCCTGATCGTGTGGGTGGCAATCTGACTGGGTGGTCCAAGGTAAACGGACTGAAACATAAAAGGTTCCCGTTTAAAGGACTGGTATTAATTTGGAAAACTGCCAAATTCAGAAATCTCTTCAAAATAGGCATTTCGTTACGAGACCAATTAGGAAAAGACCCCATATTTTAACAGAGGCCAGCTTTGAAGCGTTTTCCCGGTAGTGGATCAAAATTTTTATTTTAAAAACCAAATTTGCGATAAAAGACTGGCTTAAATAAGCGGGTAGATCAAAATATAGACTGCGCAAAGCAGTCCTTTAAAAGTCGATTTTTATATCACTAGGGTCGACAAAATCGCTCGAAAAACAAATTTAAACAAAGAAATTAGGAATGTCGTCGGAATAGCAGGGATTCCTCGATTTCGGCCGAATAAAACGCAACAATGACACGAAAATAGTGGAACGTCGGTCGAAACGGGTATAAAACTGTGAGGTTATGTGGAAATTGAGGGAAATCCTTGAATCACGAATTGATTTTCGGGCAGTCGGTTGGTGCAGAAACCAATAGGCCCCGCCCCCATCGACAGACCAATGATTAGCAGTGGGGCGGGCCTTTTGACAACAGAGCGCGCTTATCGAAACAGCCGACTTTCAATTGGAGAAAAGGGATTTTTAGCGGAATACAAAACCACAAAAATAAAGAACATAGCAAAAATACATAATATTATTTCAAAAGCACGTATTCATGTGTTATAATGAACAAACACACGGAAATCGATGAAACGGGAGATCTAAAGGGGTATTTGTATGTGATAAAATGGACAAACACACGGGAATCAGCGGGGCAAATAAAGAATGGAAGGGTAGCTACTGGGCCAGGAAGGGAAATTCGGCGGCCGTCATTCTGATGCGGTGCTCGGGCAGGATGGGCATAGTGGCCGGGTCGTTGAGGCTTCTCTGAGTCAGCGAAGAGTGGGACACCAGCTGATCCGCCACCTTCTGCGTCTGAAAAAGGGGATTTAGAGGAACAATCGTGTTTATTGGGGTTTTTTTCGGTGGGCATGGTTCTCACGGGCCGGGCCGGGCCGACTCGAAAAAAATCCTCGGCCCGGCCCGTCTTGGCCCGGCCCGGCCCACTTCGGCCCGTCCACTCTGACCACCCAGTCAAGACCAAACCCACACGACCAAGGTTC
This sequence comes from Oscheius myriophilus, assembly GCA_964057215.1. Classification (NCBI taxonomy): domain Eukaryota; kingdom Metazoa; phylum Nematoda; class Chromadorea; order Rhabditida; family Rhabditidae; genus Oscheius; species Oscheius myriophilus. Next base: position 21,497,500 of record OZ059904.1, on the reverse strand, counting down.
GATCCCGGTCGGGACACTTTATTTTTGTAACTTAAAATTATAGCTGTCGCCAAACCGAAAACTTATGCTAATTGCGGAAACATGCAAAGCATTCTCTGTCGAAAATGATTAGACTACGAATTTTTCATATCAACAGAGCATCACTTGAACATTCTAATTTTATTGGCACGATTCCAATTTGGCGACAACTATAGTTTAAATATGTAATAGAAGTATAATGAAAATGTTTTAGGGGTTTAAAAAATTGACGTAAGCTAAAATAACGATTTAAAAAAATTTTTTATTTGACAAATTTACAAACCGGGGCCGAAACGGGCCGGGCCGACACTTTTCTCGGCCCGGCACGCTTTGGCCCGCGGTCCGGCCCGTCATTTGAGAACTATGTCGGTGGGGAACATGGCTGGACAGACTTGGCCAACCTCCGCGAGCCGCGGCGGTGGGGGTTCCGCAATTTGACCCAATTTTTGTGAAGGGAGGGGAGGCCTTCGCTTAATTTTAAAAGTTTTTATAATAGAGGGGCTGTCGCAAAATATCCCCACGATACGTGGACATCGTTTGGGGTGATTGATGCGTAAGTCCCCCAAATGGTACCTGGAAGGCAATGTAAGCCTCCACAGCCCAAACATAAGCCCCCTCAACATAGATGAACAAGCCCCTGTAGATTCGGTAGAGGGGGTCGCGCCGAGGCTAATTTCCTATTTGAGGAACTCGCGCCACACGTCTCATTTGTATTGTGGGGGTCACGCAAAACGGACCCCACAGATATCTTGTTCATGTATGCCCCTTGTTTTTTTTTTTTTGCCATTTTCGAGCAAAGCCGAATTACGTAGGCATCTCGCGTTTCTCTGCGGTGGGGAACTTATGGATTCGAAATTTCCAGAAATTAGGGAAAGTTCGATCTTATCTTAACTGCAAGCATACTTTTCATGGATGTTTGGGGATCAGTTGACCCCCCCCCCCCCTCCACACTCTAGCGCATTTATGAACGCCCGAAGGTGAGGGCGTATTTGAATGAAGGGGGTCGCGCAAATGGACCCCCACGCGTAGCTTATTTAGGTGTAATCTAGAGGTTTATCTGAGTATAGTTAAACCTCTGCAATTGAAATGGGGGGTCTTAACTAGCGTACTCGGACATCTTCAGAAAACCCACCCCGCCTAATTCAATCATGGCCTCCATAAAAGTTGTCCCCCATTTGCCTTCATGCCATGCATGGGCATAGCAGGACGTGAAGCGCTTGTGGTACCTACGTAAGCAGTTTTTAAAGCCCGGGGGTCCCGCGACGACCTAAGTGACGGAGCTGTGCCCATATATGCTTCATACGCACGACAGGAAACGTTTGGGGGCTTGATGCGTAAGCCCCCCAATAGTTCTTCGGAGGCAACGTAATCCCCTTAATTTTAAACAACAAAAAGAAAACATAAAAAGCTAAATTCGTAACTTTTAATTTTTTTTAAAAATATTTTTCAATGTTTCATTTTAATCATTTTAATAAACGTAGGCCGCCGGAATACAGCAGGCGTCCATTCAAGCACTACCTTATACTTGCAATTAGTAATTAATTTTGAAAAACACTGATTTTAACGTCTCTGAAAAGCGGGGTTCTCAAATAACGGGCCGGCCCGGCAGGCCGGGCCGAGAGATTTTTTTGGGCGGCCCGTTTTTGAAAATCTAATTTTTAATTTTTGTATAAATCGGTGCAATAATTTTTTAAACTCTTTTAAATACCGTAATAGTGTTTGTTACTAAGTTAATATTAGTCGTACAAAAAAGAATGTCACCGACCGGGATCGAACCCTGGTCGTGTGGGTTGCAATCTGACTGGGTGGTCCAGGGTAAACGGGCCGAACGGGCCGGGCCGGGCCGACCAAAATTTTGAAAACGGCCCGGCCCGTGAGAACCCCGCTGAAAAGTACCCATTTTTGTTTAAGAAACCCGAAAATCGAAGCTTCGGTGATTTACGGGAAACCATGGTTTTTAAAATTATTCGAACGCGACAAAAAGGTTTTAAGGTAAAAAAAAACTTACGGCCTTCGTTTCCTCGTCGATCTTCTTAAACTCGGCAGCCATATCGATGATAAACTTGGCCTTCTCCTCCATGACGCGCTTCCTGCCCTCCCAGTCGCTGGCCTGCTCCGCCTTTTCTATTTTCTTCGTCTAAAAACAGTACAAATAGATTAATAATTACACTGAAAACATTAAAAATCGATTTGCAATGAAAAAACTCACCAATTTGTCCAGTCTGATTGCCTTCTTCTCCATGAACATCTGCATGATCGCCTCGGGGTACGTCGTCCTCTTGTGGCAGAGCTAAACAAAACTAATTAAACAGAAATTAAATTAAAATTCAATGTAATTGAAATAAATTACCTCGTGGACCTTGTCCATGACCCTCCGCTCCTTTGCGGCATGTTGCTCCTGAAGCATCATGTACTCCGTTTCTTCAGCCGAAGGGGCGGGTCTGCTTGGCATTCTAAAGTTTTCTAATTAAAAATATTAAAAATGAAACAAAGAGTTTACTTAAAAAGTATCTTTACAATAAAATAAATGAAAATAAAAAAATTCAAGTAATTTATTTAAATGTTGTGCTTTCCCGCGCTTCGCAATAGAGCAACTTTATGTCCACAAGAGGAATTTTTAAAAATATATTTTAGTGGGATAAATGAACAAATCTACTTGAAAAATACTAAAATTACTACTAAAATAAAAAATACTACATCAAAAATTTTATAAAAAGAACAGAAGGAGTAAAAAATGAGTTTTAGTTGCAACCAACGTTGCAACTAAATCTCTCTTTCTGTTCTGCATTTGACTCCGTTTTTCATACTGTCCGAATTTCTTCCTCTTCCTCTCTCACTCATATATGCCTCTGTCTATCGCTCACTCACTCTCTGAATCTCTGTCTCTCTGTATCTTTGTCTCTGTCTCTGTTTCTCTCTCTCTCTCTCTCTCTTTCTCTCTCTCTCTCTCTCTCTCTCTCTCAATCTATCTATCTCTCTGCTTTGTTGTGTATGTGTGACTGTTTCATACAGTCGCAATCTCTCCCTCTCCCCTATCTTTCTCTCTGTCTCTCACTCTCACTCCCTCTCTCTCTCTCTCTCTCGCTCGCTCGCTCTCGCTCTCTACCTCTCACTCACTCTGTGATTTCCTCTGTCCCTCTTACTCTCTTCAAGTTCAATTATCCCTCTTAACCCCTATATTTTAATCTTATATTAGTCCATTTTTCTGTTTTCTTGCACATAAAAGTTTCACTGCAAGTGTTTTTGCGATATCTCCGCTCAGATATGATCATCTTTCCCACGTGTATGACTCGCCGTGCATCGTGAAAGGTCGGCATCCTTTGTACTACGACGAATAATGCATGATCGCGATGCGTTACCCCCCGTTCGGGATTCTCCTGTAGCACCTCTTGATTCATTCTGAAGCTTCTCTTCTGAAAACTCATCTCCCAGCCGGTGTCAAAGTGTGAGCGCCGAACCAATGTTATCATTAGATGTGCGCGGATCCGTCATTCATCAACGCCTTTCGCGGGCCGCCGTCGCGAAAACTGCGCCTTTTCACGACAAACACTCCACAATGACCATTTCTTGATCCATTGAAACATCCGAGTCATTTCCGTCCTGATTTCACCAAATTCTTGATCCTTTGTGTCTGGTGTGCCAAAATGGCCTCAATCTCGTGAAATTACAGCAATTCGGCGTCGTTGCGCCTGATGCCGCGATGGAGGCGACGCTCTTCGCAAGGATTCTCTTTATTCTAACCGCAGTCGGTGAGTTTCATACAAGTGCGTGAGTGTGAGTGTGAGTGTGAGTGTGAGTGTGAGTGTGAGTGTGAGTGTGAGTGTGAGTGTGAGTGTGAGTGTGAGTGTGAGTGTGAGTGTGAGTGTGAGTGTGAGTGTGAGTGTGAGTGTGAGTGTGAGTGTGAGTGTGAGTGTGAGTGTGAGTGTGAGTGTGAGTGTGAGTGTGAGTGTGAGTGTGAGTGTGAGTGTGAGTGTGAGTGTGAGTGTGAGTGTGAGTGTGAGTGTGAGTGTGAGTGTGAGTGTGAGTGTGAGTGTGAGTGTGAGTGTGAGTGTGAGTGTGAGTGGAGTGTGAGTGTGACACCCTCAAGTTCTTACATTTTTGCAAGATCCACCTTTAAAAGCGTGACCAACTTTTTTTATCGGCGTGCGATTTCTCAACATTCTTCGTTTTTTGCTCGTCGTGGAATGATAGGCACGACGGAAGTCGGAGGCCCAAAAAAGTGATTTACGATCCGTGCCGATAAATCCGACATGACGCAAAATGACACACTTGCCTACACCAACTGCGACAAGACGACGATAAGCAGCGCGCGCCAGATGGTACCCCAACAACCCACCATAATGACAGCCTAAACTTTGAAAACTGTGTAAAAATCATAAGTGCCAACTGTTTCAGCGGCCCTCTCTTCTCGTGACTACTGTCGCACCGGTTCTGGTCCGCACAGTTCCATCCGACGATGTTGCCTCCAGCACGCCGCCTGCCCTTTGACTATTGAAAGGGGAGTGAGCAAGTATGGAATGCTTAATCAACTGAACTATCCACTTCACTACTGTCGGTGTGAACTGAGGTTAGTCTCTTTCTCTCTTATGCGAATGGTCCCGCCACGAACAAAATAGGCAAAGTGCCAAAACGCTCGAATGTGTTGAATACGCGGTTTTTGGCAAATCACCAGCGCTTTTCGTGGCGGTCTGTTTGCCTAATGCAGGAAAAGGGGCGTGGTGTCGAAAAATTCCAGTTCTGCTAAATCTTTCAGTTCTGAAAAATTCTATAGTTACCAATTCGAAAAGCCGCGGTCTCTCTATCTTTCTCTCCTTTTATATATCTTTATGCATACTACCTCTCTTTCTTGCGCTCTCTCGCGGTATATGTGTGTTTCTCCCTCAAAATACGTCTCATTTTCATATGTTCATCGAGAAAAAACCTCTCACCTTTTAGCTGTAGTTTCTACAAGTGTTTCTCAAGGGTGGACACATATCTACACACTCTCCTTTGATTTTTGTCTCTCTGCAGCTCTTCGAATCTCTCTATCTGTTGCTTATTTCTCACTCCATATGTCCAAATGCCTCTCCTCTTTTGTACCATATTTTTCTGAACTGTTTCAGTTTCTACAAGTGTCTCTCAAGGGTGGACACTGGTCGTTCGGTCTCGACGCGAAAAGCGCACTTCCTCGAAGAAGACCAGAGCCTTCGTAAGTGCGTCGACATCCACGAAAAGACGATCTGCTCCACTCGTTTTATGGGTATCTTGTGCATTAAGCACGAAGTCGCTTTGCGCGCCTCACTTCACAGTATCTCAGAATTTCTCTAGAATAAACATCTCATCCCTATTTTGACTCTTCAAACCAGGTTTATTATTCGACATGTCAAAATCAGGCATCTATCCTGCGTAGAAATGTGAAATGTGTAAATCAGGAGACATCTGAATAGTTATGAGGGGCTTAGGGGTTGGGGGATCAGTGTACAGAGGGTAAGTGCGCTTGGACGAGAGAGTCACCGAGACCAGGACATTCACCAATCGAAGGGAGTGGGATTGAGCGGCGTTCGGAGCCCCATCGCACTGACGAGGCTCCAGACCGACAACAATTGAACAGCTCTGAGAGGGAAGGAGAAGATCAACAACAAGGAGGGAAAAGGGGGGCAACGACGCCTATCAACAACGGAGGGCGCTTAGAAGTCGCACTGCGGCGTCCCGGAGGTGATGTGGTCCACCGGAAGGGCTTCTTCGTACCGCGACCACATCTGAAAACATAAATTAGAAAGTTTTGGGAACGTATAGGAAGAAGAGAGTCAGGCTAAGGTGGCTGATGGTTGAAAAACATACTCGTTTTCCACATGTTAAGTACAAAAATTAGGCGTTCTTATAGGGCTTGTCAGGGGCCTTTTCTAAATCGCATGCTAATGACGATTTGGCAAGAATTTTGCGCATAACCGTTATGTGAAGCGGTGTTGGAGAAAATGATTCCAATTGAAATTACTTGATTTGTATACCGTCCATTTTCAATCCGAAAAGGTCCCTGAAGCCCCCTTTAAATAGGTTAATTTTAATCTGAAAAACGAAAATGGACAAGTCTCGGAATGCGCAAAATGAGATCTAAATAATAGTATTTTCGGTGCTATATTAGTTGGAGGGGCCCATGGAGAACCTGAAAATGCTTAAAGACTAATTTGTGTATTTTCCCCGTGTTCCATCATTTGGGTTTGTCGGTTTATGAACGTACCCATTTTTAAAGCCTTAACATTAAGAAGTTAAAGCCGGATTGTCATCAAAAAGATTTCAAGGTTTGCTCTTCTAAACCTAGAGAAACCAGACAATGACTGTTCGAGCTACGCGGCGTAGCCTACGCCTGTGCTTATAGAGCTTCGCATAAGTCGGGAATACACATTCACGCTAAATCTTCACCACCGAGCGGTCGGTTCTACCTTCGCTCCGCCGCCTAGCTGAATCCGGCCCCAGAACCTCGTCAAGGAGGGACCGTCATCGACACTACTCCCTGTTGCTGTGAGGTATCGACTATAGAAGCTTCTGCTCGACGTCTACCTACACAAGAAGGCACTGGGATCCGCCGGCAGAGCAACAACACCCCGCTCAAGATCTGCTCTCTAGATCCAGCCGTGATTCGGTAATAAATTTCTATTTGTATAAGTCGGGAGTTCGGCTAGGGGACATAGCCGGACGCGAGGAGCTACGTATTTTGGCATTTGGTTGAAAATAGTGATTGTGGGGGCTTATGTTGAGTTCTAATCACCATTTGGGGGACTTATGGGCCAAACCCCCAAAATAATCCATGTCCAGCTAGGGGACGGTAATTTGACAAATAGGGGGCTTTTTTTTAGAAAACAATAATCAAACTACTCATTTGTTTCATTCGGAAAGCTAAATGCCATATTAGTCCCTAGCAGTAAAAGATAGAAACATTGCCGGGCAAGCAGTGTCCAGGAATAGGTTAACCCTTAGGCCCAACCACACTTATGGAGTAACCGTTAGTTGCCGTACCCACACTTAATTTTGCCGGCTCAAAATTGGATAGATCCCTTATCTCTGGGGCCCTTGAGCCCGATTCGACAAAAACAGCCTCTAACTATTCTTAACTATTGGATTTTCGCCACGTCAACCCCCTTATCACGAGTAAACCATCCCTCGGGAGTATATTTCCAGGCTTACTCAGGGTAGTGGGTACCTCATTTGTTATGCGATATGTTTTTTTTTTTGGCAAATCCGGCTAAAGGTTCCCAAGGTTAAAGATGATTACCCATTTTTGAGCCACGAAGTTAAGGAAGGGTGGGTGCGGCGACTAACGAAAATTTTTGAGGTATGGTGGGTAAGGTAACCCGGATATTCTCTCTCGAAGTATGGGTACACTTCTCAAACGCCGAGCGTCTCTCATTACAAACCTTGTAGAGCAGAGTCTCGATATCCAAGCAGTACTGCTTCACGTTGAACAGGGTGGAGGTGGTCCTGGCCTTCCAAACCTTCGCTCGGATGCTCGACAAACTACAAACCCCGATTAGACCTTGAATATTCAGAGAAACTCACTATCCCTTATCGGATCCCAGCCGAACGGCGATATTGACGTAATCCTCACGATTGCGGGCGATGAGTTCGGGAACTCCCAGGGCCAACAATTGAGACGAGGCCACTCGGGAAGCCAAGGTCTCCACTGGAAACGAAAAATTAGACTCTGCAGACCGAAAAAAATCTCACTAGGCATGGTGATCATGGGAGTGCCGGTCCATAGAATGTCCATTCCAGTGGTGTGTCCATTGCAGAGGGGCGTGTCCAGGCACACATCGGCCAGTTGGCCACGGCGCACGTGTTCTTCCTGAAAAGGTTACGGTAGGTTCGGGCCAGCCCGGAGCGCTACCTTGGCAGCCACGTGGCTGAAGATGATCCTCTTCGGATCGACTCCGTGGTCGGCGCAGAACTTGTGCACATGGACCTCTCCATGGGTGGGGAACCTCAGAAGCCACAGCACACTCCTCGGCACGCGCTTCAGAATATCCACCCACATCTCGAGCGTGGCCGGGTCGATTTTATACAGTTGGTTGAAATTACAGTAGACGATGGCATCTTCAGGCAGGTTGTACTGCTGCCGGCTCGTTAGAACGAGGGATTGGGGCAACTCCTCCCCGGTGGCGGCCTTGTGGTGCGGCTGAAATCAGGAAGGTTATGGTAGCTTTGGATTACGGTACCTGGGCCAATCCGTTGACCACATGAACGCCTTCAACCACACTGGTGACGATAGTTCCGTTGCCGATCATCTGCTTCAAGGGTTCGGTGGTGGGGACTTCGACGACGGGCACGATCACTTCGGTACGGATCTTCTCTTTGCCGGGGCCGCAGACGACCTCTGCTTCCCGGACGAAGGGCTGAAAGAGGGAATAAAAAAAATTTTAAAAATCAAGACGAAGTGCATACCAGGGAGTAGCTAGTTCACATACCCCCACCATACATGGGCGTTAGCCCAACTTTGACGGTTCGGGGGGTCTCGCCAAGAAGAATTTTGTATAAGAGGGGGTATCGCTCTTTTCTCCCATAGGCGATTTTGAAAGGGTGGGGGTCTCGTCACAACCAAAACGCCGGAGCTGAGCCCCCCCACACTAACCTTTGCGCCCAAAAATTGCGTAACTTTGGTAGCTTGGGTAATTGGATAAATTCCGAATTCCCGTTCAAAAACTGTTTAGCGCATCTGCTTCTGGTTATGGCCATTTAAATTTCAAAATACCTACGAAAATGCTATAAAAATGTTTTAAGAGGGTTTAAATGGAAGCAAAACTCAAGAGCCAAACGAGCGCAGCAAATTTGAAAAAGTCGGATTGTGAGCAAACTAGGTTTCCTAGTGAGAAAATTAGCTACTTAGGGCCCAACTAAGACACCCTATTTGATATATTAAGGTTCATTAGGGTACATGTTAATTTTTGTCATTTGAAAATGCATTCTACTATTCAAAATTCTTCAAAACTCCAGGAATGGGCCACACTTTGTACTTACAAACTTTTTATGCCAATAGGGGGTGCCGGCCATCCAAAAATCGATCGACTGTATAAAATTTGATCGATTTTACATGAAAGTTAATCGATACCACAGTCATTGTCAAACTGTACCAATAGGGGGTGTAGAATTGAGCTAGAATCGTATGACCTTGAGGGCCTTAAGATAACACAACTCCAAAGGGTTTCGCTTATTTGGGTCTGCCCTCTTTGTGAACTGCCTATAAGTATTAAAGCCGGGATAGCCCGAATCACAAAAAACACTCTCTCGCTCACCTTAACTTCAGCTTTGCTGAGCAACGGCTCCAGATTCGTGGCATTAACAACGGCAATGGTGTCCTTCTCAGTGGAGGCCTGTTTATCCTTCAGAATCACTCGCTCCGTCAGATGCTTCATCATCTGCGCGTGGTCTCCGATGAAGAAAGTGTGCGGCATGTAGGCCAGCTTTTCGCTGTAAGCGTGCGCCAATCGCAACGGCGACGTCACGGCGTCGGTGATTATGTAGTCCATGAAAGCGGCTCCAGATGTGCTGGGGTAGCCGAGCCACATGACCTAGGGTTACGGTAGGCAAAATAGGTTTGGTGTACGGTACCTGAATGGGGGCGGGACGGAGAGCGAAGATTTCATTTCGGGCGCCTTTGGTGTAGCCGTTCATGTTGATGAGGACGTGGATGCCGTCGGAGTGGATGCGCTCGGCGGCCTTTCCGTTGCAAGGGATCTGGAAAAGAGAGAGGTTAGAAAGAGAGAGAGAGAGAGAGAGAGAGAGAGAGAGAGAGATAGCAAAAGAGAGAAACTCACCGCGGACAGATCCACAAAGTGTTCCGACTCAGTCATCAGCTTCTGGCGGAAGTTGGTTCCGTCGTTGGGTGAAATCGCGTAGCAGAACACCTCAACCCGACTCCTATCGTGCATTCCCGGAATAGACTGCATCAAATGGCTGGTAGGATGATTTCCGAAATCAGAAGACACGTAGCCGATCCTCAGACGACGGCCTAAAAAAAAGTATATTGGCTCCCAAACAAGAGAAATTTACCTGGCACTTTGAGAGATTTTCTGTCCGGGTGGATGAAGGCAGGGTGGCCCAGCATCTGTACCTGCAAAGGTAAGTGTCAGATCTAGAAGTGCGTCTGTACATACAGGGTGGGGCATTAATAAGGTACTGGTGGGGCTTGTTTTGCGCAACCCCCGCATTCTATATGCGTGTCGCGCGTCCTCCGCATTTATTCCCATGGCAGCCACGGCCACATCAACTTGAACGGCAACACCAAGGGTTCTCGCAACAAAATCTTCGCTTTCGTCCCGCTATCCAGGAAACTTTTGCTCCCCTCCCCATCCTAACGTAACCCTAGGTCATGTGGCTCGGCTACCCCAGCACATCTGGAGCCGCTTTCATGGACTACATAATCACCGACGCCGTTACGTCGCCTTTGCGATTGGCGCACGCTTCCAGCGAGAAGCTGGCCTACATGTTGCACACCTTCTTCATCGGAGACCACGCCCAGATGATGAAGCATCTGACGAAGCGAGTGATTCTGAAGGACAAAAAAGCCTCCACCGAGAAGGATACGATTGAAGTGGTCAATGCCACGAATCTGGAGCCGTTGCCCTGACTCTGCTCTAAAGCATCTGACGGAGAGAGCACATCTGGTGAATATTTTGTTTGATTTTGTCCCTCTATTCGAAAAACTTTTCAAAAGTTGCGACAGGCCCCTTCCTTTACAAAAAGTGGGAAAAAGTCAAATTGCGGCACCGCCACGGCTCGCGGAGGTTGGCCGAGTATGAGAGAGGGTGATTCTGAAGGACAAACAGGTGTCAATGGTGCAACTATTGAGCAGTTTCTCAAAAATCCGAAGTCAGTGTGAGCAGGGATCAACTTTTGGTGCTTCGGGCTGGCCCGAGTTTCAGAAGATTTGAGCCCTATGAATTTTCTGGGGTAAAACCCTTACCAAAACATCGCTGCGTGGATGAGCTTCTTTTCGTCAATGTCACGATACTGGAGCCGTAGCTCATCGTCGGCAAAGCCGAAGTCAAGGTTAGCAGAAGGGAAACGCCAGGGAACTGCCCAATATTCCAATTTCACATTACCATTGTTCTTCTCTTCAAACGACTCATAGTCAGGGTTAGAATTAGAATTCCCACTAATTCCACATTATCCTACGTGATTAGAATACCGCCATTCGCCATGCCTCCTCCACTTTCTCCATTCATTCCACCTCCTGTCTCCCCCGCAGTCGGCCGCTCTTCCCTCCGCTCCTCTGATGAATGATACCCGTGGTGTCTCCTACGCTCAGATGACCCAAGGATCTCCACCACCTCACAGACTAAGCCTTTTCCACTTCTTTTCGCTGAAAATCACCGTTCCGCCGTTCTGGATCCCCTCTTCACTACGCGCCGGGAGTGAAGAGATGGCCACAAAATTCCCACTGCTAGGCAGTCATACCAACATACAATCTGAGGTTCGATCGGCGGCAAACCGGGTCGCTTTTGCAAGCTTGTTGTCCTTAGAGCGTGGTCAGTCCTGGTGACTTTGCGGAACGGTGGTCGGGGCATGAAGTCCCTCGTCTGTTCCTGGCGGGGGGTCTGAGTGCCTCGGGGGCGAATTTTCGGCTCTTGTTGTCTCAGACTCTCGGGTCGGGGATGGCAAGGGCTCAGTCGTCTAATCATATTTCAGGTTGTCCGACAGCTATTTTCAACACTAATATTCCATTTCCAGACTGTTCGTCTACAGATCGACAACGCTAAAGGCCTCTAGCACAATCTTGTATCCAGCTGGGATCCGGAAACTTTTGATTTGCTCTGATGAACTGCTGGACTTCAACTTCAGTGTTTTTGCCTCCAAGAAACACGGTCTCTTCCATATGGCTTCAGAAGCATCTCCCTTGGTTAGCAGTATGGAAGATATATTGGCATCGCTAATGCCATACTTGTAGGGTACAAAGCAGAGAAGCCCTTCGATAACTCTACTCTGCCACGTCAACATCTACGAGGAGCGGCGACACTGCTGCTTCAAAAGATTCCGTTGTTGGAATTTTGGCTGCTCCGAATCCCGTTCCCCGGCTGCGATGGAAAGGATTCATACGCAGACGGCAGCGGTTTCACCAAATCCTTCACGATGCTTATGTGACCTCTTAGGCAAACTACCGTTCGACGTCATCTGTTTCGCCTCCAGTAGCTGGTTCGGCTACTAATGAATCTATCTTGGGCTGTGTTCCGGTAAAAGAGAAGGAAGAGATACCGTCGACGACCATTGCGTCGCTCCAAATGAGCCACGAAGACGGTTTCATCTCGATAGTTCGCATCAAAACGTCCCAGGATTCACAGAGGTTTGTTATTCGACCGTATAGAGCAAATTAATAACTTGGGAGACTTGGAAACTCGCGTCACGTGAGAAATGTGGGCTCCCACAAAATGGACACACATATAGCTTGCTCATGTGTGATTTAAACTCTGATTCACTTCGGTAGTCAGTTATCGGTAGTGGTAGAAGACATTCTGATGTCCGTGGACTGAAAGTTTGCGCAGTATCCATTGTGGTCCACGACAGTAGCGCTTCTTAGGTGGTCAGAAGTTCCAGTTGAGTGGTAGTAAGAAACCAATGACGCTCTCTCTCTCTCTCTCTCTCTCTCTCTCTCTCTCTCTCGTATCTCCCACCTTCTCGATGCACAACTGCGCGTGTTTCGCAGCGATGGCCATCCTGGTCTCGTGCTTCAGTGGGTACAACATAGAGTGGTGGGGATGTACGGAAGGCAACCTCTTCTTGCTCAGCTGATCGTCCACAATGGCCACCAGTTTCTTCATCCTAAATCCTCCATTCCCTCTCAGTCTTCATATTTTCGAACCTGTTGTCATAGTCGCTCCAATCGCAAATAATCTGCAGGCAATGGGCCAGATTACAGAAGGCGTCTGGGAAGTCTGGCTTCAGTTTCAAGGCCGTGGAGTAGCTCTTAATCGCATCCGGGATGTTGCCAGCATCCTATAAATTGGCGTTTTAACGGTTTTCGCTTCAGAAGCCACCTTGTGAATACTGGCGAGGTTGCTGTGAGCATCGGCAAAGGCGGGGTTGATGTGAATGGCCCTCGTGTAGCACTGCATCGCATTCTGCACATCTCCCAGCTCCTTCAGCGTATTTCCCATGTTCGAGTAGGCGTCGGCGAAGGTCGGTGCTATCCGAATAGCCTCCTAAAAAGACTTGGTGTATTCCCGCTCCAATGCTACAGTACCTTATAATGAAGAATAGCCTCTTGGAGTTTACACTGCTGTTGGAGGATCGAGGCAAGGTTGCTGTGAGCAGCGGCAAATTCCGGGTAGATCTGAATAGTCCTTTAAAGTTTGAAGCTAAAGAGACATACCTCAAGGGCTTTCAGATACAGCCTGGTGGCCTCCTCGATCTTTCCCTGCTCACGCTTGATATTCGCCAGGTTGTTCTGAGAATCGGCGTGGGTTGGACACAGCTGAAAAAGGGGTTACCGTAATCCACCAAAGGTTTTCATACAGTACACTGGCCTAGAGATACAGTACCCCTAACACTCACACGAAATCGATGACAACATTCATTCAGAATTCCACACACTAAATAAGCCAAAATGCGAAAATAGGCGTGGCTATATTTAGTAAAGGAGGTCATATTAAGCCACGCCCATTCGTAAAACTGGATAAAGTTGGCCCCGCCCACAGTTTTAAGAGGTGTGGTTTACTGAGACAGAGATTTCGTAGAGGAGACAACATTGTGAAATCAGATATGCCTCTGATTCTTAAGTCCAGCCAGCACACGAAATTTGACTCCGCCCACTTTTCATGGCGCGTTCTATCAAAGCCATCACAATGAATACCAGCTTGTTACGCTACCAGCCACGCCCAACAACTATTATAAACGAATGCAAACTACAAAAGGAGACTCAAAAACTTTAGCAACAGGTGTACTCCACAATACCAAACCAGACAATTGGAAAATTAGGCTCCGCCCATTTTCCCTATTTCATTCTTTCATCATAATAACTCAGAGCTATTCTTACTTGCTATTCAATAAAATATAGTCATAGCTGTCATTTGCGGTTGAACTGTAGTACTGTGTGGAGGCACTTCTACAGTAGAGGCGCCACACCCTCTAAAATTATGCTCCGCCCACTTTTTTACAGCACAACACTTTGCACAACCACACAAACTAGACATTGCCCATTTTCTACTTCGAAAGCTAGAGTCACGCCCATTAGCTGTCGCAGCACCACCTCAAGAAGGTTTCACAGGAACACATCCACTTGAAATGGGAGTGACTTCATTTCACTCCCTGCTAACGCTCACACCGCCTGATTCAACTATACAGCTACTAATGTGAAAGTTTATTACATCTCAAAAACTGTAAAACATTCGGACGAGATCGCTGAGTATGCTACCCTCTGTCTGTCTCTCTGGTCTCTCTCACTCCTCCCCTCTCTCTAGTCGCTCTCTCACCTGCAGAGCCGTCATGTAGGCAGCCTCCGCCTCAGCGATCTGTCCCTTTTCCTTCAACGCATTCGCCAGATTACAGTAGGCGTCGGGGAAGTTGGGCTGCAGTTCGATGGCCCTCCGGTAGGTGTCTATGGCCAAATCGATCAGTCTAAATCTCTCCAATTAGCACGCTATTTCTCCCATTTCTTACCCCTGTTCGTAGTAGACGCAGGCGAGATTTCCATGGACCACGGCGTGGTTGGGGGCGAGGTTGAGAGCCCTAAGGTAGGCGGCCACGGCGCGGTCGAATATCCTCGCCTCTTTCAGCACATTTCCAAGGTTTATGTAGGCGTCGATAAAGTTAGGGTCCAAGTGCACAGCCTAAAACAGGGTTACAGTACTCCTCTATGCTAATACAAACCTTCTCGAAGTGGTGGATGGCCAGCCAGATTTCTCCCTGGGTGTTGAACACACAGCCAAGATTGGACCAGGCAACGGCGAACTGGGGCTGCGTTTCGATGGCCTTCAGGTAGCAAACCTGAAACAGTTACGGTAATTTAGCACTGGAGCACGAATACTTACCTTGGCCTCCTCTAGTCGTCCCATGGCCTTCAAAAGGTTTCCTAAATCACTCCTAACACAGTAGAGCTCTGGGTTGTAGTTCAAGGCGTTGAGGTAGGCGGTGACGGCCTGTTCCAGGTCGCCGGCGGCCACCAGGGCGGCGGCCAGGTTGATGTATCCGTCGATGAAGTCCGGCTGCAAAACGTCATTTTCTACTTTGAAACCAATCGAAAATCGGTTTTCTGTGGCTTTTACGCGTAATGAACAAGCTTGGGGCGACTTACAGCGAAAAGACCAAAGTTTGAAGTTTAAAGGAAAGAAAAATGCAAATACTCGAAAAAAAAATACTTGAAATGTTAGCAAAATTCTTAAAACGCCGTATCCATGAATACCAATCAAAGGTTGTCAGTACGCGTAAGATATAATTTATCGGTTCCGTTTAAAAATCGAAAATGTTACAAGATTTCGATGTTTTACGATTGGCGTTGGTATTTCTTACTTCTTCCTTAAATTACTTTTACTTTTTAATTAATTCAGAAAAAAATGAAGTTTGTAGTTTGAGCCCAATGAACCCAAGCATAATTTAAGGAACGAAGGCAACAATTATGGCAAAAGAGAAATCTTCTCTGCGAAAAATGCCGCGAACATTAAAATTTGAATTATGAACACACAGAATTTAAATAAAATATTTTTTATAACCTTTTTATGTGAAATATTATAAAAAAAACTATATTTAAATTATTAACGATAAGAAATTTCCATTTTTCGAAATATTCAAATAATTTCGTTATGCGCCAAAATATTTATGCCCCCAAATTTCAACCCCCACCACCCTTTACTTGGTTTGAAATTATTCATTCAAAGTGAATCTCTTAGCTTAAAAATACATTTTAAAAAGTTATCCTTACATTTGTGTTTTTCGGTGGAGATCCGTCATTTGGGCTTTCTGATGGGGACATGACAGCGTAGATTAAAAAAAGCGAATTTCCCCTTACAAAGCAATTAGGCAAAAGGCCACGCCCCTTACTATGACGTCATGCCAGAAAGTTCAAAGTACAAATTTTGAGCCCAACATCACTGTTAGCACTACGGCATGGTTTTGTCGTTCCCACACACCTTCAGTTTGACGGCGTATCTATAATTCTCCAGCGCCTCCACCAGTTCATTCCGCTCCTTGAACACATTTCCGAGGTTGCTGTAGGCTTCAGCGCAGGTCTTATTCGCCTTTATGGCCAGCGTGGAGAACATCTTCGACTGCTCCAGATTCTTCAGTTGGAAGTGAATCGAAGAGAGCAACAGAAGCACCGACACGTTCTGCGGATCGGCCTGGAAAATCAATTTCAGGCCGAGCAAACTACACATTTTGTAATAGGAAAAAGGCAGTCGGCTGGCACGAGTGGTTTACGTGTACATATCAATTATCCAACGGGGCATCAAACACCTGATTACCAGCCAGCCGACTGGCGCAATTATAGCCACTCTCACACGGGATTAGTGCCAGCCGGGTGGCTACTGTGAAATCAGAATACGGTAATTGCCCCCCCCCCTCAGGCACCCATTCGCGGGATTCAAGCTGATTCAGCGAATATCAGCCGATTTCAGGCAATTTTTGTGAAAGTCTAAAGAAAATGGGTAGATTTCGTTTTTATAGCGAATCCGCAACAACAAAATTCGTGTTTCAGCAGAATTGAACATATTAACCAGCTTAATTTTCACTGTAGATTGCCTGAGGCCTTTTAAATTAGAAAAACATACCGTGTAGATCATGTTGCAGTGGCGCTCGGCCGTTTGGTAGTCCTGGTTTTGGTATTCCCGATGGGCGAGTTCCGTGAGTGCTGAAAATATTGCAATTAAAAATTCAATTTTCACTCGAATTAAAATCAAAATGTCATTCGATGCCATCAAACTTGATTTCCGAAACTTTAAATTTGAAAAAAATGTTCCCGAGTATGGAGATCACATCCAGCACAGGCCAGCGGTGGACTATGAAACGGAACCACTTTCCCTTCTCTTTAAGCATTACACAAAGCTATTGAAAGCTATCGGCAACGTAGTTAGAGAGGTTGACCGCGACCGGGACCGATCCCGCGACTTCGCGATCAGGGCGCGCCGCTTGCACGTGCACCACGCTGGTGCCTGCGTCACTCACCGGCAATGTCGACCATATTCGCGCCGGACTGCACTTGGGCGACGCTCTGCGTGAGAAAGCCCTGCTGCGCCTGCAAAAACTGGAGATCCTGGGGTGAAAAAGAGCGTTGAGGTCGGTAGATTAATCGTCGTCGCCCAGGGAGACGACGACGACTCAGAGAGAGGGAGGAAATGTGGATGATTAAAGGAGGGAAATGAGAGAAAGAGACGGAGAGATGGAGAGAAGGTCACCTTCTGCATGGCTGCTACCATGGTATTCAGCTGATGATGGCCGAGCGTCGGGACGATGCCTGGCGCCAGGACTGGCTGCTGCGGCACGGCGCCAGGGGCCAGCTGCTCTCCCGTGGCGCCCACTAGCTGAAAAGAACAGATTAGAATAGCGAAATCTTGAGTTTTAAATCAACATCTTAATTGAAAGAACCATTTGGGACCCTTTAATATAATCAAAACAAACTACTCAATATAACAGTATTGAAATCTACTTTTAGCGCCAATTTTGAAATTTCAGATTCCGGAAGTCAAAGAAGTCGCGCTATCCTGCAAATCGGAAGAATTCCCACGTCACACCCTCACTTACGCAGCAGTTGAAACCATTATCCCAGCCAGACCATGAAATCGCTAGTACTACGTTAATTTGCCAGATTACGGCAAAGAAGCCGGATGGCACGGTAAGCGAGGTTCTGTTATTCTGATATCAAGAGAAGAGTCATGAAAAGTTTAAGGTTATGTTAATACACTTGGAGTGTTCCCGGGTTCGGCCGCATCGAATTTGGGACCAGCTGACGGCTTGGGACCAGCTGGGCCATTTTGTATAATAAAAACCAGCGACATATAGTTCGTGCCAAAACTAGTTCGCGACAATGTGCCAATGTTTTGATGTTGTTCCTAGAGCAAAGCGTGCAATATAAGATACTCAGGCCGTGTACGCAGCCAAAGTGGCTGAAGTAGATTTGGCGAGAAGTATTATGTATCTGTCCGCTTATACGCTGTTCTTCTGACTAAAAAAATGTTAGGCACGAAACCGAAGAAACCGGGCTCGAACCATGTATCGTTTGATTCCCAGTCATTGGTATTAGCCACTTGAGCAGCAACCATACATGCACAAGCAAACTGTAGGGCCCGTTTTTCGCGACCCCCACAATAATGCGAACATGTGGCACGAGTCCCCCAAAATAGGAAATTCGCCTCGGCGCGATCACCCTCAACCGAAAATCCCGGTCGATGTTTTTCTCTGCCAGCGACACTAGGCTGAGTCTTGTAATCAACGGACAGTCGAATACACATGGTGGAAATGCGTAGATCCTCATTCACTACAGTATTTCCTATGATGTCAAATTCTAACTACGAAAAACCGGAGGCAATCAATCTGGTTGCACTTTATGTACGAATACGCAAAACGTACTTCCGAATTTTCTATATGACGGATATTGTGCGCCACTGAGATTACTACGAACACGTAATCGGATATGAAAACGGCTGTCACGAGGAGCTGTGACAGACTGGTGACATCAGTCTAATTGGCAGCCTGTCTTACGGTAGTTGGATAATTGTGCCACCTCACCACATAAATAGGCGACCATTGCGTGGCGGAGGAGCGTCGTCGTCTGTTGTTGAAGAGCATGTGAGAATAACCGTCTATTACACGCGCGGGGCTATTTCCGCGACACAGTCCTTTAAAGCACGCGCCACATGACCGCCGCGCAAAAAGGTGTAGAACACGCCTTTCGGGGCAGGAGAAATCGAGAAATCGCGAGACTTCGCAACAGTTACAGCGAAGAAACAGCAAAGACGACGGTGGTGGGAGGAAAAAGGACGAATTCTAGAGATTCTCTTCTTTAGAGATCGTTCGGCATTCCTTTTGAAAAGAATTCGGCAATTTCTTGGTAAACGTGCTCCATCGCTACCAATGTGACATACTTGATATGGTTCACGGTAATTCTCAATTCTGGAATTAGTCCTTTAATTCACCTAGAATCCAGGTGACCCCCTAACTGTTACGGTACTTGAACGTCCTACCTTACGGTATGTCAAGAGGTTATGGTAGTTGAAGCAACATCAACAATGGATACGGTAACCCGTAAATTCAATCGGCTACAGTAACCCGACATATGGTAACCAGGGGTTGCTTGCGTTTACCGTAATCACCGCCGGTAACCGTAGTCCTTTTGGCACTACGATGTATGTTGTAAAGGCACATAAAACCTGAGAGGTTACGGTAGCTGAGGCGTGCACCACTACGGCGGTACATCGGTCAAATCACTTTAAAGGACTACTGGATGGGGTTACGGTAGAAACCAGTTAGCGGTTATCGTAACCAGTCACCAGAAGCAAATCGCCCAGGACAATGAGCTACAGGAATCCAACAGTTCTCTTTAAACGGCATCGTGGTACATCGGTCTGGTTGCCAGGGTTACGGTAGAAACCAGTCCCGTGTGTTACCGTAACCCGTCCAGGACAATGGTAACAAGATCTGGGCTACAGTAACCCACAAGTTTCCTTTAAAATGCCTAAGAGCACTGAAACACTCGGTATTCGTGCTCTACTGTCACTTCCACCTGGCCGCAATCACGATTTCCGCCACTTTCTTCCTCTCAATTCGCTCGATCTCTGATCTTTGAACGTTCGCCTCTGCCGGCGCCGTCGGTGACGATATGTTCCGAAATAGAACCGCGCTCCAACGATAAATTTTCGAGCGAACGGAAACTGATGACGCCGGTCACCGAATGGGGTTGCAAATAACAACAGAGACTACCCGGATGCGCGAGAGTGTTTGCACCGACTGCCACTCGCCGAGAGAGAGGCTATAGTTTGCACTTGCGATATGCAAATCAACAATCTTTCGCATTGTAATCGCTTTACAACGAATTCTTTCATCGCACCATGGTTAACCTTCGGCGGAACTGGCGCTTCTCAAAAGAGAGAAGGGGTGGCGATGGGATTCCATCTTTTATTTGGTCTCACTCTTCATGCAATGAAGAGGTACCCTCCTCAAAAAAGCTCCAACACTGCAGTAACTTAACCAATTACCGTATTTCTCAGTGGACTAAATACATCGGACCATATATGAACAATCCACCTGTGGAGTCAGTTTTGCGCGACCCCACACAATACATATGAGACCTGTGGCGCGAGTCCCCCAAATAGGAAATTAGGCTCGGTGCGACCCGCTCAACCGAATATCGGGGTCAGCAACGGACTCCGAAGACGAAACTCAGAAATAGTTCTGAGTTCTCTCCTTTGCATCGATGTTAAACATGTGATTCAGCAACCATCGAAGCGCCAGAATACAACATATTCAAGCCATCAATTTTTTTTTTGAATCACGCTCTGCAAACAAACTTCTCAAAAACATCTCCATCAATTCTCGTATTTTCCAGGGGACCAATTACTCAGAAGAATCAGAAGTTTTTGAAGAAGAGTTACCAATTGGAAAAGACGTACATCGTGCATTCCCTTATTTTCCCCGATTAATATTTAGCTGCTCGTGCCAGCTGACTGTCACTTGCTCCACAGTTCAAAGCCAGCCGCTGTTCGACCACCGCTCAACAACATGCTTGGTTTTTGCTGCCAGTCGGCTGTCACAAAGCGATTCTCTTGATGACAGCCAAGCGTTCCTTTGTCGAAGGTTTCTACGAATCACGCCGTTCTCTACAATACAACGGCTGGCGTTTGTGCCGCCGCCAGCCGGCTGTCTGGACTATTTCGAATCAAAATACTACAGCTTATGCTAATTGGCTACTGTAATCCCAGGAGAATAAGTGAGACTTTGGGTGGTTTCTGTTGCCTTATTGGGGCAGGCGGCTGTCACAAAGAGTCAGCGTTTCTTGCCAGCCGGCGAACCACTTGAGGAACTGGTTCAATTGGGTATGTGATTCAAAATAGGGGGAATTTCCTGTTTCGAAGGAGCAACTCACGGGATTGTAGGCCTGAACGAGGTACTGCTGCTTTGTGGGGTCCATTCTGCTCCCACTTGATGCATTCACGAATGAAAACAGACGAGTTCTGGAAAAGAGAGAGGTTTGATGGAAGAGGAGACGGAAATGGAGAAAACTTGAGATAGAGATATGAGGCAAAAGGGGATGGAAAAGAGAGAAAAAGAGATTAAAGGAGAGATGGAACAGAAAATACTATCAAAATCACTGGCTCGACACATCGCTAATAAGGATTGCAATTTTTAAAATTGTGTACAAATTATGCAACAGCTGCAAGTAATTGTATTTGGAGCTGTTAAAACGTAATAAAAGAAACCATCATAAGATTTTTCCATGCATGCGCAAATCACACGAAGACTTGCCTGTTCTGTGAACAATTTTTGGAGCCTGGAGCTGAAAGTTGGAGAAAATCATTCCAATTGGAAAGGCGCAACCAACATACGGATTATGCCGAATATGAAAGTTCCCTAAAGGTTCTTTTAAGGGTAAGAACCTCGGTCATTCAAAAAAAGGACCTATACCGGGGTACCACAAGATACTTTTGTGTATAGTGGCATAAAGCACGAAATTTCAAGAACGTGGCCCAACTTTAGCAGGATTCTTCCAGTGTACTCAAGTCTAGTATGAGGAAATGGATTATTAGACAGCGTCCACCAAACTATACTAGTCCACTCATCCCGTGATCAGTGAGAACCCTGGGAAATTGTATGTCTGTGGAACCAGTCTCTGCGGCCCTGGCCGGCCCAAATTTGGTCATGGGTGGGCACGACGATGTATGTCGAATTCGAAACGGACGAAAGGGTTGATGGGGGCCGGTTGGGCCCATTCCCATGTGAGTCCAGCAAAAGTTTCTAGTCGGCTTGCTCTGATCAGTGAGAACCCTGAGAAACAAGTGACAAGTGTGTCTGTGAAACACGAATTGCTCCAAGAGAATGCATCTAAATAACGCCATGACCTTTTGAATGACGTGTGTGTATGTATGTGTGTGTGTGTGAGTGTGTGAGTGTGTGAGTGTGTGAGTGTGTGTGTGTGTGTGTGTGTGTGTGTGTGTGTGTGTGTGTGAGTGTGTGAGTGTATGTGTGTGCGTTTTTGCGTATGTAAATGTGTGCTTGTTCCCGCCACACGCAACTCCACAGCTGCTGCCAGCCGTTTTCTCCACAATCCCATTGTGTGTCTGTGACGCGCCACAACAAACAGTAATCGAGAGAATTGAAGACAGTCGGCTGGCTGGTGTACAACTAATCGTACACTAGCGGAAATAGCACAACTACAAACCAACCGAGCCAAACTACAAAAGGGAATACGGTAGTTGCACTAATCCGCTCCAAACAAGCCTTGGCTCTCGGATTCAAGAGATCAAACGATCATGACGTCATTAGAAGACCACCCAAGCGGGGTCAATTGCAGGGATGGGCTAATTACGGCATGGATAGGTGGGGAAATGCACGTGGGGCTATTATCCTTTTACCATTCCACGGCTTTTGGTATAAATTAAAGCCAATTTTCGATACTTTAGCGTGGCCAACTTGGGGTCAAGCAGAATTGCATTATAGGGGCTCTTCAGGCGGGAGTTTGGGAAGAGAAAGCCCTTATTTTAGGGTAAAAAGACGCCTCGGCACTTTCCGGACCCCTGCACCCCCCCCCCCCCCCCCCCCTATATGCCACATGTATCAAGTCACCGCACATGTGAGCGAAACATGTGGTTATGTATCGGAGAATTTGACGGCACAATCAATGTTCCTCTTCATTGAGCCGATTGAATGACTCCTGAAGATTAAAGTAACACGATTAATTCACTTCGTGAAAGTCCTGGCACAAGGGCTACAAAAGAATCTGTGGGGGTTCATTTTGCGCAACCCCCCACATTTCACATTCGGCGCAAGCTCCCCCCAAGTGAGAATTTCGGTGCTTGTGTTTCTATGAAGGTCCAAGTGAATCGACCACGTGGTGCCAAAGTCGCTAAAAGTCTCAATCATGTGGCGATATTCATAACCAAATTTCGACTTTCTAAATGTCTTCCGCCGCCGCTGTGAAAACAAAACAACGAAGAAATGGGCGCAGTTTTCCTAGTGAAAGACAAGGACAATTGCCAGTTCCATGGCGCCTCGAGATATGGCTGGGAAATAGAAAGGGCGAATAAACAAAACAAACCGGCAGGGAAATGGGGGACAGTTGAGATTCGAGAGTAAGAAAGGCGATCCACGTGATCGCTTAACCCCGGGAAAATTGGGGACTTTTTCGTCAAAATTTTATTCACCCGATGTTGAAACTTCAAAAAGCATTTTCACAGAGAAAATTCTTTCGAAACGAATATTTTAAAAGTAGTGAGGGAGGTGGAACCTATATGACTGTGAAAATGGAAGAATGACATGCTTAAGAGGTTTAAAACTGACGAGGCCCCAAACTTTATAAAGGGTGGTTGGGGTTATCATTTAAAGGACTGAAACATCATTTTGACTCCATGAAAAATTTTGGCAGTGTCCGCCGGGGTTGCGATCCCACGGGTAACAGATAATTAATCAGCTGTGGAAAGATTCTCACATCACATTCGAAGGACGATCCGGAATAAGGAAAACTTGTTACAAGGTCGAATTGTAGTAATTATGGGGACAACAAGAGTGCAAAACGAGCCTCACAAACTGTTACAGTCCTTTAAAACGAACTCTGAGCCTCACTCTCTTAAAGGACTGTCCCTCTTGTCGCTGACTTGTCAACAGTTTTTCGAATAAAGACAAGGTCTTACACCTTATTGTTGTCAGAAAAACAAAGAATGACGGCTAAAGACCGAAAATTGAAGGGTTAAGAGGAAGTGGATCTGCCTAAGTGGGTCACCCTCGCAAAACAAGGTTTCAGGTGGATTTCGAAGGGTCTCACAGCAAAATTATCAAGTTTGTGGTGATTTCTAAACAATCTAGTCCTTTGGAATGCCTTATTTGGTCAAAAGAGTGCCAAATGGGTGTATTTTGGTGCAACCAGCTGGCGCGAAAGGGAGTGAAAGTTCGGCGTTTGAGTGAAAATAGTGTAACAGGAAATGACGCCATTTGGCAGGGAGCCATTGGTGGCACTGTGCCAAGCTGGAAAAACCTGGCATAGTTCCAGACAGAAGGACACGAGGGGTATCAGCTGAAGGCACTACTCCTTCGCAACCGAGGCTCGCCCCCCGGTTCTGCGTCTCCTCTCCCGGCACGCTCTCTCGCCCAACCGGCCCGTGTCTGCGCTCTCTCACGCAGGTCGCCGTTCTCCCCGTCTTTGTCGTCTGCGTCTCCGGGAGAGTCCCCCTCCCTAATCGCTGTCTGCCGCCCTCCGTGGGGACACGCTGTCTCGGCGAGCGTCGCGCCTGTCTGCGCCCTCCCCGAAACTCACACTCTCTCGCGCCCTCCGCTTTCTGCAAACTATTTCGCGACCGTCTGTCGCTCTCCGCTTCCAATTCATGTTCATAATCGATAAAACGGTCTGCAAAAGTCCACGGAGATGTTTTCGAGAGAGAGAAAGAGGTTTCCGAAAATAATTGGAGGAGAGCCAGAGAGAGCCATTTCGTTAGATTCGCAGGTGTAGATTCTCTTTATATGAGCTAAAAGGCCCAACAACTGTGTACAAACTAAACGCTAGACAAAGGAGGAACAATTCCTAAACAACACGTTAGTGGTGGTGGTGCACGTAGTCGGGGTCGTAGGAATCAGAGTCCCAGTCGAGGGAAGTCTCGTGCGACGTCAGGTTATCGTAGTACGCCTCCTTGTGGTAGTACTCGTACCTGGAAATAGAATTTTGATACGGTACAAACAAAATGTTTATAAGAATCTGGCTAGGGTAGCCTACTCCACTTTCAAATTACACTGTTTGACACGAGCATGTTTCTTATTTGTGCGAAACACAACACGAAACCACTCGGAATCTTGGAGAAGCATGGGGACACAATAAGAAGTAAAGGAAGGCATATTTCAAGAAGAAAGTTTGAAATGTTTCTATATTTTTATTTAATGTTTTAAAGCTTTAAAGGATTGCGCTATATCTAGTGAACTGCCTTTCTGGAATACATTTCATCCGACGTGGGTGGTCTACATACGTTTTTAAGTTCCGCCCAAGCGGCGGCAGGGCCTTCGTAATTTTAAGTTTCCGGCAAATATTCTTTAAAATGGAGGCCCGTCACAAATTTTCGAAATCTCCAATAATAGAGGGAGCTGCCGCAAAATTGACCCCCTCAGTGGGGTGCCCAAGTGTCTCGGTCAACTGTAATGGAGTCAGCCGGGTGTTAATAGAGCGCAAAATTACGCCACTGTAATGACTAATACATTCTCCCTTAGTGAGAAAACTTTGAAAACCAAGGTTTGTCCCAAAGTTGATTTCAAGTGAGACCCCTTCCCCATAAACCACCGAGGTCACTCAAGGTCGGCCACAGCGCGGACATACATCGGGAGGGTCCGCATGCCAAGCTTTGAAGTAAGGCGGTGGTGCAAAAGATGTGAAGATTGTCTCATCCATATGTAGGTCAAAATTAGCCCTTGAATGACCCGCACCTATTTTTTGTTAGCATTTTGGCGTAAATAACCGTTTTTCTGTTAATGTACGAAAAGGGTACCGCTATAAGTGTCTAACGTTTGGCTTCTCCATTTTTGGGGCATCTACTTCCATTAGCGTGAAGAACGCTGACTATGCCGTTCACAAGGAGAGCGCGAATAATACTGGCGCATAATAAATTTGCATTTTACACGTGATTGTTGGAGAGGTCAAGGTGGGCCATACTGGGGCAACCCACCGCGGGTTTCTAAAATTTGCGGCGGACCATCATTTAAAAAAAAAAAACAAAATTTGACGAGCACTTCAAATTGCGTCCGACCCACCGCCGCTTATGGATGAGCTTGACAATGTATGGTGGCTACGGAAAATTTTTTCCATTTGTCCTACGATCGCAAATTGTGGCAATCCGTTTAAAAATGAGCAAGCCCTACTTTTTCTCTCCATGTTCGCTTTTCTTTTATAACTGACCAGGGCTCAGGCAGGTGGTGGGCGGTCCTCCAGTTTCCAAGACCGGCCATGTGGTCTCCCTTCTCCTTGATGTATCCGTAACCGTAGGGCGATTTCAGCACCTGAACCAGTCCTTTAACTAGGCTTTCGAATAAAAATACGCACCTCCTTGCGCATGGCGTGGAGGAAGTGTCCGGTGTCCCTGGGGTTGGTGTACAGCTCTCCGACCTCGTGGGTGGGAATGGCGTCGAAGGCCAAACGGCGGGCATCGTGCTTGCTCGTCACACTGAAAATATCCCTTACAACAGCGAAACAAGAGAACGTACAATTGGCGCCAGCCGTTCCATCCGACCTCGTCGACCAGGGTGTACCACTCCTCCAACACGTCTCCGCTGTGCCACTCGAAGAAATCGAGGTCCACACGCTCGATGTCTTCCACCTAAATAAGGAAATGAGAGAGAGAGAGATAGAGAGAGATAGAGAGAGAGAGAGAGAGAGAGAGAGAGAGTAAAAAAGGAATACTCACCACTCGGTCGGTGTCTCCGGGGGTAGACCAGTCGTAAGCAAGGATCTTCGAGTGGCGTCTGAACTCCTTCAGCGAGTCCTTGTAAGACTCCTCGATCGTCTTCAGGTAAGTCTCGTCCAAAGCGGCGATCTCCAGAGGCTGAAAGGAAATTTCGTTGAAAATACAATTGTTTCGAACGTCGCCCGAAAAGTAAAGTAATCGTCAATGTAACGTATTTGGCTGTTAACGGAGTATCCTAAGTGCATTGCTAAATCGCAGAGAAAAACTAAAGAAAACAGTGAATAATGGATACGTTATGGAAAAATCACATGAGTTTTTGTTCAACGAGGTGTGAAAATTGGACGGTAAGGGAGTTATTGAAAATTTTACAAGAGGGGGTTAGTTATTAGAACTTCTCAAAGCGTGACGCACCGTGATGACCCTAATAACGATGTTTCGCCCATACATGAACAAGCTGTGGGGTCCGTTTTGCGCGACCCCCCCCCCCCCCAATACAAATGAGACGTGTAGCGCGAGTCCCTCAAGTGGGAAATTTAGCTCAGCGCGATCGCCTCAACTGGAAATTAAGGTGCATGTTTTGTATGGTTTCGTCTATGAACGTCATACAGAAACCGAAATGAGGTGGTTTCAAAAACATAACCGGGCTCATTATTTGGGCAACAAACACAGAAAAGCAGCGAGTTCTGACTGGGTGGAGCAAGCAGGTCAACCCGCTCTATGAAAATCTGGCCTGGCCCTGAACTCTTCCCAAGCCATACGCGGCAACCATCTGGCCAAACGACGAGGAAAGTCACGGATGCCACTAAATTTTAATAAGATGAAAGACAGAACCATTCCCTAATGCGAAACAGATGTTTTCAAAGCATGCACAAACTAACAAACGTCCGCAGAGTTATAGGAGCTTGCGCCTGAGCACATTTTCAAAGTAAAAACGTACGTTTCCACGGCGCTTGATGTTGTCCAAGCACTTGGAGACGGGGGCGTCCAAATAGATGACAAGATGGGGCCAGAAGTGAAGCTGGGTCAGGGCGTTCTTACGGACGTAGTAGTAGTGCTTGAAGTCTGAAAATACACAAACGGTAATAAAAAGAAAGCAACAAAAAAAACGAACATTCGTGTCCGATGTAGTTCTTGGCGCGCATGGCGTTGGTGAAGACAAAGTCGGCGTGGGGAGCCCTCTCCAACACGACTCCCTGGCCAGTGTTGAGGATGTGGGCGAGGGCGTTGAGGTACTGCTCGAAGCGGCACTGGAACATCCTGTCCTGCATGGCGGCCGACATGGGGTCCATCGGGTTCTTGTAGAACATGTTGATGTCCGGCATGCGGTAGCGCTTGGGGAACTGGAAATGTCATTATTTATGCAAAAATTTAACGAAAAAAGTACCAAGTGGTAGAAGTTCCTGAGGTCGTTTCCGTAGCGGTCGACGAGGATGTCGTCCATCTTGAACTCAGGCATGTGGTAGAAACCCAGCTGGTCGGCCAGCTCCTTGGCCATGTGGCTCTAAAATTAAAAAAAATATCCATTTTGTTCATGAATCCAACCTTTCCCGAACCAATGTTTCCCTCGACCACGATCAGTTTGGAGTTCTTGTGGAAGCGGTCCTGGGTACGGTCTCCGACGGCATCGGCGAAGTTGTATCCCTTGTTTTTGTAGTCCCAGGGCTCAGGGTACTCCTCGGGAAGCCTAAAAAATTAAAAATCTTTAAATAATTTTCGGTTCACTGTTTTCGGTACAACTATATTGTTTTTTTTTTTTTAGAATTTAGTTATAGAATATTTTTGCATAAAAATATTGTGCATTAATTGTCATTAGAATTGTAATTCAAAATTTTGGTTTCATGTTTCACCTTTTGGCTCAATTTTACAAGCAATTTTTGGTGTAAAAATATTTCTGTAATAATATCTAGCGAGAACCAAAATTTTACTCAGCCGGATATAATTGTTTCCAACCCAAATTGAAATAACTAATCCCGAATTTGGCCGCAAACCTTTTTTTAAACAAGGAGGGTGCGCGCCGTTGGCGCGCGTACCCTCCTGGTTTAAAAAAAAAACCCTATCAAACCATTTCAGCCGTTTAATCGGTTGTATAAAACGAGGCCGCCCGTTGACAAAAAATCGAAGAAAAAGTCAAAACAAAATTTGAAATATAAGCCATATTTTGAAGCTAGACCTTTAAAACACCCGTATGTGATAAATTTTGACGGCACCTTTGGTATAAATATCTCTACTTTATTAAAAACAACTAAATGCGCATACGATTTCTTATCCACACAACAATCGAATTTCACACAAAAATCGAACGAAAAGCACCCGATTTTCTTATTATCAGGCATTTTAACCAAATTGAGGATGCTTTCATAGGATTAAAAAAAGCTATTAAAACGAGACCGCCCGTTGCAGGAAAATGCGGAAAATTCAACACTCTAACCATTTTTAAAATATATTATCGACTTTCAAAGAGACCATTATTCGTTCACCTTTCGAAAAGGATTTTTTTTTAAAATTGTTTCCAATTTTTTTCCGTTTATTTACCTCAAGAGGCTCTTGTGAACAACCGTCCTGTTCTGCTGAATCTGAAGAACGGCCGGGGCGAGCTTGTTGGCCCCGGAGAAAAGCCGACGGGCGGCTCCCCCCAGTTTGCTCACAGACATCTGAGGAATGTAATTAGGTGGGGAAAACAACACAACAACGAGATAATTGCTACTGTCGGTAACAAAATACAAAAGAAAAAGAATATGCTTGAAAATATTTATTTGCCAAGAGGGAGAGCACACGCAACAACGGGAGATGCAACGCAAAACGAGGAGGATCCAGAGACAACGATGACTATGGGAAATGACCGAACAAACACGATAAATACAAGAGGAAATTATTAATAACGGCGGTCACGGCCACCACCACCTCCGTAACCGTCGCGGCCTCCTCCAGCGTAGCTGTCACGGCCTCCTCCGTAGCTATCACGGCCGTTTCCGTAGCCACCACCGCCGCCTCCGTTGTAGCTGTCGCGGCTTCCGTAGGAGGCACCCCCTGCTCCACCGGCATAACTGGCGACGGCCGGGGGTCCTCCGCGGTAACCTCCACGCTCCCTGTCACCACGATCACTGAAATTGGAAATTATGTGGGGCTTAGAGAGCAAAATGTTACCGTCGGTCTCCTCCACGGTCACGGGAACGACTCCTCCTTCTGTCTCTGTCACCACCACGGCCGTTGCGGTCACGATCGGAGCCCCTGTCTCTGTTGTCACGACGATCACGGTCCCTGTCGCGGTCCCCATTCGCCTGATCGCGCTCTTCCAAAAGCTTACGGGACTCACGAGCCCGTCGGGTATCACCCTTTCCACCACCTGAAAAGAGAAATAAAAGTACGTAATTCAGGGGAAAAAAACATACCTAGTCTCCTAGGAAGCCACGACTTCTGGGTCCTACCACGCTCGTAATCCACACAAATGCGACGTCCGTCGATCTTCTGTCCATCTGCTCGTTTGTAAGCATCTGAAATTGTGGTACTTGTAAGGCAGAAAAAATCCATCGAAAACTACCCATTCCACGGCGGCGATGCGGAAAACTTACGCAATTCAGAGGCGCGGCAACTTGCGTGACTTACCCGCTTACCCGAATCAAAACCGAGCAGGCAGAAAATCAAAAAGTTACCTATCAAACAAACCGCCAGGGATGTCGTTGTTCAAGTAAAGTTCCAGTCAAACCCTTATTTACTTAATAATTACCTCCCATCTACCTACTATGGACTAGAACTTTACCCAAAACAAACCTATCAAACGGGAAAAGCGCCATTAGAGCAAGCCCTCGCAGCAGGCTGGAAAACAAAAATCATTGAGAGAACAGGAAGAAAAAAGGTTACCTTCTCTCGAAACCCCGCCAAGGCAAATTTGCGCAAGAGGAAACAAAAAAGTGGAATCACAACGAACAGCCGCGTAGGGAAGAATAAAAACTCACTGTGCATGTCTTCTTTAGACCCGAACTCGACAAATGCGTAACCGCGGGGTTTACCGTTCAAATCGTGGATCACGGAGAGCTAAAAGGATATTAGACAAGCTCCAAAATCAATCCTACCTTCTTGATCTTGCCGTATTGCTCCATTTCTCGTTTCAGCTTGCTTTCAGATGTTTCGTAGTTCTGAATATACAAGATAAATAATAAATGTGGCCAGCGAACTCACGATTCTGGAGACGAAGAGGGTTTTGTAGGGATCCTCGGTGGCTTTGGGATTCTCAGCGGCGTTCCACTGGGCAATTCCCTGCTCAACCTTGTAAGCCAGCAATTCCTCCTTTTCCCTTCGCTTACGTTCTTTTTTCTCCTCGCTTGTCTCAATCACTGGCTTCGGTGGCGTGTCCGCAGGATCCTAGACAGAAATTTGTAAAATCAAAATAAATACGGCATACCTCGAACAACTGGACGTACTCCGCAACTCCATCAAAACGACATTCCGGCAACTTGACGTTCTTGTCGACGAGCAGGGGTCCCGGAGGGGGAAGGTATATGACCGGCGGTCTGGCCTCGAAAAGAGCCAAAAGATTTGGCGGCAGAAATTGGGTCATTTTCCCCGCTAAAAGAGACAAATTATGAACAGTGAAGGTTAAAAAAAAGGAAAGGCAATAGAAATGTTCAGAGCGACGAGGAGGGTCCCAAGGTTAACAATTAAGTCAACACAACATTTTCGAAACTATTTCGTAACTTAAAATTCTTGTAGCGGTTCTAGTTTGTCAACAAATAAGCAGTAGTCCGGAATTACGGAATTTCCAAGAAAAGCGTTAAATATCCATCAATTTTACGAACAAATTAGTTTTTATGCAATAACACTATGCAAGCTAACTGTCAAACTAAAAGGGAAAACTATGTCAAGAATTGTGTCAACAGAACGTGGCAAAGGGGGGGGGGGGGTTTGTACGCATAAAATGAATTCGATAACAAATTGACAGGTTTCAATTCTCCAACGCCATACAACAAACGAATTTAAAGCACAATTGCGTTCAAACTGATAGAAAAAAAGCGATAACAGATGCCCTTGCAACGATAAACAAACAACTGTGAAAAATGGCTTTTTGGGGGCAATTTTTGATAATTCTTAAAAACCCGATCTACCCATCCATTTATTTATTAATGCTTTTATATTTTTAAAACGCGAAAATCGTAAAAATACCGCTTTTAAAAGTGAAAAACCCATTTACAAAATTAAAAGCGATTGATCTGGCAGCCGTGCGCCCGCGCGGTGCGGGTCAGGCGGCGCGGCCGCTTATTGATCCGCCCGCGGTGCGGACGCCACTGTTTTGCGCCAGCTCACCCCCTTTGACGCACTTTCTAAGCCCCATTTGGTTATTGTTCTTGTGTAATCCACTCGACTTGTCATGTGAATCACAAGAGAAGACGAGGGAATCTCGGGATTGTGGGATTGATTGAAAGAAATTTCATTATTATCGGGTTTTTAGTGGAGCGAGAGGCCGAAGATCAACACCACGCTATGATAGCAGCCGGTCACCACGAAGACGACTCCAAGATAGTGGTCGAGTACGACGATGAGGATGCAGACATGGAAGTAAGATAACTACCAAATTGTAGAATTTGAAAATCATAGAAGGGGTCATGGGCTGGCCCGTCCGAGGTAGCAAAATATTCTTTTTTTTTTAAATTCTAAGAACGTATACTTTTTGAAACATTAAAAAACCTTTAATTTTTCCGTGACTTCCTTATGGGTCAATGATAACTATACCCAAAAAATTCACCGATCAGGAACGAACCCTAGTCGTTTGACTGAGAAATCCTATACAGAACAGTCGAAACGAGGCCTACTCAGACAGCTACGGGCATTTTTATTGTGAAAAAGAGCCACAACTGCGTTAATGATGGGTTTTGGACATGGAAATCGATAAGATAATGTGTTTGTGATAGTGGAATAGGTGTTCCCAGTCTCAAATCACTAATTAAATCGGGCTAATTAACGCTTCTGTGTCCCTGGTATTTCTTCAAGCTAAATTTTCTACCCTAACAGAAGATTAGAGTTGATTACAAAAGCTGGCCAGAAAGGTATTTTGCAAGCTCCGCGATACTGACTGGCTTGAGCAGCTATTTAGGAAAAGTTGGCATTGTCCGGGCTTCTGCTTCTGGAAACGTATCAGTCTGGCTAGCCCGTTATTTGATTTACCATTCGGTTCTTGCCGTTTCAACAATAACCCCATCTTGCGAAAATTTCTTGTAGGGATCACTAAAATAGACAAAAGCCGCCCATTTTTCTAAATTTACATGCCTCCTTCAACAAGGGTGATGTTTTCGCCCTAACATTTAAGACTTTATTTGGTGTAGCGGGCCGGCCCGCTTCATTATGCCTCTTAATTTTACGAAACTAGATTTCTGTCACAGGCAGTTCCGCGAGACCCCGACCTTTGGATGAGCTAAGCGACGAACCACTGTTATTTGATATCTTCACAAACGAGACCACGCATGGGCCACCCCGACTATGGCTGTGTGGGGGTTTCGCCCAGTAGTTTTCTAAAAAGAGGCGGTATCGCTAGGTTTCCCCACAGATCGAGTCTCGCCCAAACAAGTGCAAAACAGATTTCCGCCTTTGAGCGAGACCAGCATCTCAACTTTGCCAATGTGATTTTGCTTGTACCGGGCACTGGGAACCCGTTGGCACTACATGGTTTTTGTCTTTCGTACAAAGGATTGCCTGAGGTTTTCTCTTCACAGACCAACTGTCATAAGGGATCCCAGTTAACTTGTTTTACATTGGAAAACTGCCAAATTCCAAGACAGTCATGTCACGGAGGATATATTCAAGTTTGCCAACGTTAAGGGGGGGATCGAGCATCATTTTCGTAAAAGTCGGCACACGGGACAAAAAGTTAAGGGCGTTTGACCCAGTTTTGACCCCCAAAAGATAAGGATACCGGACCCTCCCGATGTATGAAAAGAAGTTCGTTACGAGACCAAGAACGAAAAACTACCTTTTAACCGGGAAGTCCTCCCTTTAACAGTGTACATAGATCTGAAGAACCACCTGTCTAACTCGCTTTTTTGCCCAAACCGTAGTCCCTAATGCCTAAATTTCCAGGAGCTTCTGCGGTCCAATGCAGGATCCCACGATTTGCGCTACGAGGAGGAGGATCGGAGCGACGGCGACGAGTACGGAGGGATGACACACGAACTCTACAACAACATTGTCGAATTCAAGCGGTAGGTTCATTTGAGTACAGATCGATGTCTAGACCCCCTTTATAGAAAACATCCACCGGAATAGTCGGCTGAGGGGGTCGCGCCGAGCCTATTTTTTGGGGTGGGGGTGGCTCGCGCTACACGCCTCATTTGTATTGTGGGGGGTCGCGCAAAACCGACCCCACATGTAGCTTACCCATGTATGATCCCTCTCGTCAATACGCTTTTGACTGGACAATTTCAGATCTGGCGGTTACCCGGCTACCCTGAACAGTCGACAGGACCGCAGCGCCCTCAGCCATTGGAGGTATGTCTTGAGAGAGAGAGAGAGAGAGAGAGAGAGAGAGAGAGAGAGAGAGAGAGACTACCATAACCCTCATTCCAGAGCCCGTTGCATGCGATTCCTCTTGGCACAGGACAACGAAACCCTGCTCTACTTCAACGCCGTGAGCAACACAAGCGAAGGATTGGAAAAAGTGGTGGTGAAGAAGGGAGAGGTCCGCAGAGTGATCGAACGAGTACACGAATTGATCGGTCATCTCGGGCAGAAAAGAACGTGAGTTGGCTTCAGAAGCGTTAAGATTACGGTAACTTTTCCAGACAGATGGCTGTCCTGAAGAAACTCCACTGGAGGTCCGTCAGACAAGATGTGAAGACCTACATTCTGAATTGTGCCTTTTGCAACCAGAAGAAATTGGAGGGGAAGAAGATTCTCAAAGCGCCTGTGGACATTTCCAGTTAGTTTACCCTATCAATGAAAGAAGGCAATGCCGTTTTTAGGTGAATCCTTCGGCATTGAAGTCACAGTACGAGGAGGTGATGTGGATGGAGACCGCCTTCATCTGTCGCTGATTGGGTTAGTTTTGAACTGGGAGTTTTAAAGGGAGGATGCATTCCTCGGGAAACCTTGACAGTTGACGGACCCACACTTAACTTTTGGGGCCACAAATGGCTATTTTTCCGTAACTCCTTCGGCATTGAAGTCACAGTACGAGGAGGTGATGTGGATGGAGACCGCCTTCATCTGTCGCTGATTGATTGCCTTCCGAGCTGAATTTTTACGAAAAATAGTGCCTAACACCCCCATTTACTTCTGCGTTTTTGGGACCTCTACGCACCTTAACCTGATATATACCCTAAATATACCCTCCCGAGAGTTGAACTGCGTCAAATGAAACTGTAACGAATCAGAACTTTTTTCATGCTAAGCAACCTGCGTCTCATCGCTTAGCATTCTATCCCGCCCACGGAGTTTCAACACAGTTCAGTTCTACCTTCGGGCTGACCCCCCCCCCCCCCCCCCGAGGCGCATATGGTACCTACGTAATTCAGTTTTTCGTTTAAAAATGCCTACAAACAGCTGAAGCGGGCTAACGTTGCCCGCGAGGCACCATTTGGGGGGCTTACGCATCCAGCCCTCAAACTTTGCCCGTCAAGCTGTGGTATGCCCCCTATCATACGAGAATACGTAGGTTCGGCAATATTACGCATTTTCAAAAGTGCTATTTTGGCTAATTATTTACACTTGCGCTAGTGTGGGGAGACTGTATTTTGGTTTTTGTTTTCCCTTTCGTATTAAATTTTAAGCCGAACCTTGAATATTGGGTAACGACTCCTAACTCTTAGCGTTGAATGTTACAAAAATAGTTTATAGCCATCCCATAGATTAACAAACACCCGCAGATTCGGTAGAGGGGGCCGCGCCGAACCTAATTTCCTGTTTGGGGGACTCGCGCCACACGTCCCATTTGTATTGTGGGGGTCGCGCAAAACGGACCTCAAAGGTAGCTTGTTCATGTATGAGCCACCCTTAGCCCCCCCCCCCCAAATTCATTGGCATGCTCCGCTCTTAACATGGTGAGCTGATTATAGCCTCCAGAGTTCTGGCGGTAGATGGCGTAATTGAATTGTGTTACTGGGGGGTATCTCATGTTACCCGGGGGGTCTTAACTAGAATACCTGGAATTTTTTCAGTTAAACTACCTTCTAGGGCAGTTAGGCCCTCAATCCACAGTGATAAAATTTGGGTCATTTTCGAACTGTTTTTGGTTAGACTCGTAGATTTTTCATAGAAGATCTGTTTGAAATACCACATCGTCCGCCTCCTTTTATTATTTTTTACTGGGTTCCCAGTTACGTGGGTTCCTATAGCGTCTTCCGCCCACATATGGGCTACCTTTAACCACTCTTACTTTGTCAGTTCCAGTTATAATGAACACGAGGTCCACGCCGCCGCCATGACGAGAATGACCTCCTACACATTCAAAGAGACGGCCAACGAACTACGAGGACGCTTCGGTCGCACCCACAAACCCGAATTCCTGGCACCCGTAAGTAGAATTCTCCTGTAAGCTTACATTTCAACCTAGGGATCTTCAACTGCATTCCGTCGCCAACCGTATATTCGCCGCTCGAGGTACAATCCGTATCCGACAAGCTATATACTGCCCTATACACCTAAAGGGCCCAAAGAGGTAGGGATATTGGTTACAGTAACCTGAATTCGCTTCAGGACCCGGAATTTATCATTTTTCCTGATCCCCGTGGGCAACAGGGATCTTACGCGACGGAGACGGAGGAATACGAGGTGGAGGAGAGGTAAGGGAGGGAGCGATTTGGAAATTGAGGTGTTTTTTTTTCAGTTTGGTTGAGGATTCGCGACCGGGACCGTCGGGAGAGATAGATGGGGAGGAGTTGGTGGAACACATTCCAAACGAAGAGGTCAATCCACAGGACGAACATCCGATGCAGGGAGGAGTGGTGAAGGAGGAAGGAATGATGGGGATGTATGCGGCACTGCCGACGGGCAAGAGAAGTGAGTCACGTGCACACACACACACACACACACACACACACACACACACACACACACACACACACACACACAAACGCGCCGTACGGTAACATCATCCGACGTACGCTCTTAAAGGGCTCGTCAGGGGCCTTCAAGAGGGGCCGTCAGGAATCGCATGCTAATGAAGACTTGGCAAGCATTTCGCGCACGGCCGTTGTCTGGCGCGGTGCGGAAAATCATTTCAATTGAAATGGCGCAATTTGCATACGGTTCATTTCCAATCAGAAAAGGCCCCTGACGGTGCCTTTAATACGCCCCTGTTATTCGACATTTTCGCTGAGACACCCACGTCGTCACAGTCGGGCAGCCATATAAAGACCAAATATATGGTTAATCGTTTTAACATTTGGAATTAAGCTACGGATTTTCGAAAAGTAGTAGATAACAACCTTTAACAATTGTGTGTGATTTGTGCCTGCCACTCGTAAATGGGCGGCACCGGAGCGGACAGTTGTGGGTTTGAGACAGCGATTATGCAACATAGACTATTTTTTCACGACTGGGATGTAGCTGAGCTGTGACGGAGCTCCTACCATGTGTGCTAACTGTTTTATTCTGCAAAGCCACACATTTTTTTTGCGTAATATCCCCGCAGTGTATATCCCGGTTTCCCCAGGCTAGGGGCTATTTTTGTTTAACTTTCGGTTACAACTTTCCCAAGAGTTCCAAAGTTGAGAGTGGTTGCCCAATTTTAACGCCTAAAAGTTGGGGTACGTCAATAGCAAGGCCCTCCCGGGATATCCCCATATGTGGGCAATCCATCACGCCGATCCTGTGCGGATCCACAGCTGACTCGAAATTCGGATGGTTTCATGGTGCCAACCCCGGAAAAAAATTGTCCAATCACTAGCGAATCGAAAAAAAATTTCTGGCTTCTCGGGCCATGCCATTCTTTTCCCACAACTTTTCCCAAAATTCCCCAAACCCCCTTCATTACAATGGAAGCCTCCCCCACCACAAGACATAGAGAAACCTCGACTTTTCCGTGACTTTCGGTTGAGGGGGTCGCGCCAAGCCGAATTTCTCATTTGGGGTTAGGGCCCAACGACGAATGTGGGATGTGGGGTTCTCACGGGCCGGGCCATTTAGAAAATTTTAGTCGGCCCGGCCCTTGTCGGCCCGGTTGGCCCCTTTTACCTTGGACCACCCAGTCAGATTGCCACCCACACGACCCGAGTTCGATCCCGGTCGGTGACATTTTTTTTGTACAAATAACATTGACTTAAATGTTAGTAACAAACTTTATTAAGTAATTTAAAACAGTTTAAAAATATTTTGTACCGATTTATACAAAAATTAAAATTTAATTTTTCATACCCAGGCCGACCTGGCCGGGCCGTCCCAAAAAATCCCTCGGCCCGGCGGGCCGGCCTGTCATTTGAGAACCCCGTGTGGGGGGAAGGACGGATTGGTTCACCTCCCCGGACATAAGCTCAGTTCATGGTTTGTATACCCATTCACGCACGCACATACGTACAGTCAGATTCACACACTCATATACACTTTTTCAGTCGGCGGTCCTCGAATGGCAGCAGCCCGTAAGAGGACTCGCCTCACCCGAAACCCCAACAGCTCCGTCTCCCGTTTCAGTGCAGTCGTAGGAGAAAACGACCGAATGGGTAAGGATCTATTCACTTCCGTATTCAACCCCCGTTTCAGATATAGCTGAACATTCGGCTGAACTCTTGTCGCCTCTAGAAGGTGTCCAATCACGTCCGGAACTCCTCGGCCTGGCTCCTATCATGATGATGCCAAGTGTGGATCGAGAAGTCATAGCTCTGCAGAAAGAGGTAACTTTGGGTACTTTTTTGTGGATAATGGGTATTTCAGTTGTTGACAAGGCAGTTACGCATACAGGACATGCAGGAGAAGCTGTTGCAGAGTCATTTCGAGTCCACCATGCACATCCCCATTGCAAGGTGAGATTATTCTTTGGAGATGGGGACAATTTTAAAGTTTAAGGTACGAGGAGATGGACCCACGGGGAGAACGAATGCAGATTCTACAGGAGAACGAGGACGGCGTTATGGAGGTGAGGATAGAGGCCAACCATATCTCGGGAGACCCTGACAGTTGACGGACACACCCTTAATTTTTGGGGGCCACAATTGGGGTAGCCTCCCTAACTTGGCCTTCCGAGCTGAAGTTTACGCAAATTGTGTCGAGACCCTTAACTTTTGCGTTTTTCGGGCCTGTTCCCCCTTAACCTGGAGGGGGGGGGGGGGTAAACTGACTATAAACGTCACGGCTGATTCGCATTTTAACGGAACACGACGGGAATCAGGGCAAAACTCTCGGCCTTTCGACAATGGAGAAATAAATTCCTTCTGGGAAAGCCCCCTTCCATACATGTACAAGGTACTCAGGAAAGCGCGACTTCCCCCCCCCCCCCCCGGTCGGCTATCGTAACCGTTAGATCGTGTCGCCTGAGGCAATTCACAGACTTGGGTAAACCTTTAGTAACGTACGGTCATATGCTTCGACCACATAACTTTTCTACTCGATATCTCAACATTAGAAGGTCGTGTGGGACTTGGCCGCATTTTGGGCTGCGCCATATATACGCGCTGGAAATGCTGGCAGAGCCCCGCGCGACCCACTAATGTGATATTTTGGAGTCATACTTTGTATACACGTTCATCATGACTTACCCCCTTCCCTCTCCGGTGCGACCAACTTACCCGATCTGTGGGAGATTACTATTTATTCTATGAGACCCCCACGCAGTCATAGTCGGGTTGACTATGCGCGGAAGTCGGTTCGGACCATTCAGAACTATCACCATAGTTCTCAAATGACGGGTCGGCCCGCGGGCCGAAGCGGGCCGGGCCGAGAAAAGTGTCGGCCCGGTTTGTAAACTTGTCATATTAAAAATTCTTTAAATTGTTATTTTAGCTTACGTCAATTTTTTAAAACCTCGAAAACACTTTCATTATACTTCTATTACACATTTAAACTCATTTTAGGTTAGCAAAAATAAAGTGTCCCGACCGGGATCGAACCTTGGTCGTGTGGGTGACAGTTTGACTGGATGGTCCGAGTGGAGGGGCCGAGAATTTTTTTCAAGTCGGCCCGGTCCGTGAAAACTATGACTATCACGGCAAGTGGGTCTCTCCTAGAAGAATTTTAGGGAAAATTCAAGAAGACGACCCCACCGAACTAGACGACCCCAGTGCCAAGAAGACGACCCCATACCTATATAAGAATGGGTGGGGTCGTCTCCCTGGCAGGAAAATTTGGGGTCGTCTTTTTGAATCAGACTAAACTATACGACCCCATTTTTAATTTGGCGGGGTCGTCTACTAGGGACCCCGGACCTATTAAAGTATGGGACCCCAGGCATTAAATTAAAGGACCCCAAAAGATTTTTTAAGAAGACGACCCCAAGTGGGGGTCGTTTACTTTAATCATGGGGTCGCAAAATTAAACCTTGGGGTCGCTAGCTGGAGGTTAAAGGAGGCGACCCCCATGGTTCAATTTTAAGACCCCATGATTAAACTAAACGACCCCTTAATGAACAGCGCACGTATATAAGTAACGATTTGATTTTCGCACACAAAAAGGCGTTTTATCTAGGGTTAATCGTAGTTTGGTGGATGATCAGCGCATTAAGACTTTATGTGGAAAGAAACCGACCGTTCATGCACACACTTCCAGCAGCTTCCACATTTCTATAAGTTCAGGAACAGACACACCCACATTTCAAGAAAATTGCATGGCGTTTATGTTTCCAAATCAATGCGAGCATCATTATTGATAACAATTAAGTTATACAGGGTTAAATCTAAAATACGATTGTATTGGAAGTAACTTAACTGCGAAAAATTAGACAGGTGACCGAATCCCAGCCGAGATTGAGTGGAAATGACCCGGAGGTTAACACCAGACACGTGAGCTAACGTTCAATCAGCCTAACTTAACGCTGGGTTGCATTATTGAAAAGATGGGGCAGTTTTCTTGATAAGGAGCTAAGGGTTTAATGAAGGTTGGGGTCGTCTTTTTGGAAAATTACTTGGGGTCGCATTGTTTAATGGGTTGGGGTCGTGAAATTGAATGTACCCGAATTTTATCTACGAGGAAGGTATCGCTCTTACCGCTCTTACCGGGCGGAGATCTTACCGGCTCTCAAGTGTCGAAGCTATGTCAATGTATGATCTCCGCAGAACTTCGTAATTTCCGTACTTGATAATACAGAAATTTTAATATTAGCTTCGACACGTTAAAAGTTTTAAAATCCCCCGCCTTGTCTTGCGTGAGGAAATCTGGGAATGGTGATCCCCCGTGACAACCACTTATTTTACAATCACATCGAGCAAGAACGACTCGTTATGTACAATTAGTATGTAACGAGTCGTTCTTTTCACAAAATCAGATTGAACACAAATTGCTGCTAAGAAGTTCGATTTCAGGACCACTTGAACGTGATTGACAGCGGAGACGAGGACGACATGGGGGTCATCAACATGAACTAAAGGCTTCAGTGATACTTGTTTCAAACATCCGGGTTCATTTACCGTTTTAAGTAATAAAGTTTATTTTATTCGTTCATTTTTACTGGCTCTTCGGAGTGTACAATTAAGCTTCCCGTAAACGGGTGCCCGCTGAGAAAAATGTCTTTTTCGTCTGCGTCTTGGTGATTGCTACACCGTCTCTGCCTGCGTATCGTAGGGAAGCAGCATTAAGGCTGCCATAAATGGGAACCCGCTGCGTTTAAATTGGCTGCGTTTAAATTGGAAAATTGCCAAATTCCAACAAAGTACAGAATCCCATGTTAAACGAGTGTGTTACCCAAATTTGGGTGTTCGTTGCGAGACCAATTTCGAAAATACACTCTTTAACCGGCAAACCGCCCCTTTATCCGGAATCATCTTTGAAAGCTTTCCAGTGTTGTTTCCCTGTCGTATATAAAAAAAAACAGGCCAAGCCGTAGCTCATGAAGCTTCGTATGCTAAATGACACACCTGAACCCGGCTACTTAATTACCATAATTAGATCCGTAATTAGCATTGGCTTGTTAATCCTTCCCCCAGAGGTGTCACGTTCCCCCTTAAAAGCTTTTTTATCGGACAAGTTTGATGTGCTCCAAAATCAAAGTTGGTTTATCTTTGTAACCCGAATCCCTTTCATTTATATTTTACCTATGAAACCCATTCTTCCGCGAAATATCCCATCTTCTTCCGCCTAAAACACACAAAAACCGGCGCACACCTGCTCCTCGGGGCTCTTCGGACCATCTGGCCGCCGCCTAATTATTCCCGCCAAGCCTCTTTCGAACGCGGGCGTGATGCCAATCCGATCCCGGCGGGACGTTTGACCTATAGACCTTTAAATTAGCGGCAATCGGCGGCGAGCTTGGTTTTGTTTTTCAACTACTGCGGGCAGTCTCCGTTCTGTTTATTTGCTATATATTCGCTAAATTTTGTATTTTATTGGTTTTTATTAACTTAAAAACTAATTTCTCGTTACTTTTCTGTGAAAATCCAAGTTTTAGACGATTTCAAAGCCGATATAACCGTCTGTGTTTTCTCACCCTCTTCTAGTGAGAAATTGTTCATTTTTACGGGTGTTATTTGTTTTAATTGCCAGTTTTATGAAATTTAGCTATAAAATGCGGAAGCTGTGTGCTCTCCAATCAAGATCACAAATATTCGACTGCCACCCGCCGCCGCGACCTTTTTTATCTCTTGTTCAACGCCTTCTATATCTTGATTGTCCTTGTTTTCCAAAATCGCGGCCATTTCCTTCCTTCCCGCCATTCTTTCGGCCCTTTGAACTGTCCTCTCTCCGTCCTGCGTCAGTATCAGGCGATCGCACTCTGGAATGTTTGTGCAGGAAGAAGTTCCTGGCCGCCGGACGCAATTTGCCCTTTGCCAACACCCGATCGCCGCTCTCCATACCCATCTTTTGTTTGTTGCCGTTGATTTTGGTCCGGGAGCGTTCTCGTAGCCTCAAAACCGACAAAATAGTGTTTTTCTGTATTACAATCGTTAGTTTATGTCCATTTTCCAGTTTTATTGGTCTCATTCCGGAATATTCCTTGTGAACGCGGATGTTTTGAACAAACAACAGCTGGCGCGATGCCAGTTAAATCGTTGCAGGACCTCGGATTTCTGATGCTTCTTGGCTGAATGCCACGTACTCGTGCAACATTGCACAGGTGTTTTTTTTGACTCAGGTTACCGCGTGTGCTGTTGCTGCTATTTCACAACAATCGCTCTCTAGCCGACGTGTCCCAGTTGTCCCTCCCTCAGTGCTGGTGGCGTGATGTTTTCGAGCGGCGCCTGCGTCTCTTGCCGCTCCGTTCTCTCGTCGCGGCGCCCTCACTTGGACCAGCTCATTCTTCGCTACGGGACCAGTCCTGATTTGTTGTTTTCTTCAAACTAAAACGACTCCATTAATTCCCGTGTTGCTATAAAGAACGGGTTATCAAAACCACAACGGGCGGCGCCCAATCGCAACAACGCGTTCCCTTTTTGAACGCCCGCTGTTTGCAGCTCGGTCGATCGTATTTCCCACTTTCCGCAACACGGCCTAAAATCTTAAGACTTTTCGCGAATCTTCCTTCCATTATCTTTGTAAAACACAAAT
Source organism: Oscheius myriophilus (assembly GCA_964057215.1). Taxonomy (NCBI): domain Eukaryota; kingdom Metazoa; phylum Nematoda; class Chromadorea; order Rhabditida; family Rhabditidae; genus Oscheius; species Oscheius myriophilus. The sequence goes on along the minus strand of OZ059904.1, from coordinate 21,454,334 downwards.
TTCATTCATTTTAGGCATCCCCTTCTGGTTTTATTTTAGGGCATGCAATCGAAAATGTGTTTTTATAAAAATCACGCCATTTTTCATGTTTATTTATTAGTTTTTTTCTTACAATTTCAGTGTGTAATGCAGAACGTTGGTTGTGAAATGTAAAATCGAAGCAACAGTTTTTTTTGCATCACAAATTATGACGCAATTGGTAATCCTGGTGCGACCTATTGCTTTTCCCGGGATCTCGCTCTTCCTTAAGCCAAGAAATGTTAATCCGTACCCAATTCTTGTTTATTCCACGTCCCATAAATTAATTTAAAAAATTTTTTTTTTGTTAATAATTAAGTAGTTTTTGCTTGTTTTAATTGTAGCTTCGTTTTTCCATGCTTGTCAGTTCCGCCCTCAAGCAAAACCACCTGTTTGATTAACCTTCGTGTCGGGGCGTCCCCTTGATTGATAGCGCCGTCATTAGAATGGCAGGTGTGTTCTTTTGCAATCACTCCGCAACAATTCCTTTCCCAATCGTTATTTTTAGTGTGACTTCGATTTCTTGTTCTATTTTCTTGCGTCATCTCATGAATCAGTGCCGAAATTCCGTCTATACGAATTGTTTCAGCCGCTCGTTGATGGCGCCTCGACAGAAGTACGATGCATCGCAAGATGAAACACTGGGAAAGGTAATTTTAGCCCTAATTTCTCAAATAATTTCCGTGTTTCAGCTCGTAAAAGGGCAGTCCCCTCTGTGGATTCGCGCCGTTATGGGCGTGCTTCGTGTGTGGTTCTTCATATACGACTGCCTCAACTACATCCCCTACCAATTGTTCAACTCCCCCGTTGAGAAGCTCAGAAAATCTGGGCGTGACAAGGTTGGATTTTGAGATTTTGAGCGCAAAAGGGGTTATCTGGTTGTGAATCACCGAGGCCACTTTCACTGCAGCAGCGATAATCAAGTTTTGTGTCTAACCCGTGTCGGAAGTATTTATCGCTGACGATTTTATCACCGCCGGTGTGACGCCGATAAGAAGAGGTGCCAGCCTGGTGGTCCCGAGATAAAATATGTTTTATGGACTTTCCTGGTGGCGCCATAAACTGACTTTTGACCTATTTTATTTTCCCCTTTTAGGCTCGGTTTGTGAACGAACGCGATGGGCCTATTCAACACGTGGATGGACCCAAATATCAAGATTTTTCTGGAAAAGACACCGTTGACAAGGTACTTTTTTCGTAAATATTTTTATTTAAATTCTTTTCATTTTAGCTCTGGCGCCATGTGGTCACCCTCTACGACGAGAACCCTGCCCTTGGAACGCGTCCGCTTTTGAAGGTCCACGAGGACAAGCAGGCCGACGGCCGTGTGTTCGAGAAGGTGGAACTGGGAGACTACAGCTGGCTGTCTTACAAGGAAGTCGAAGCCATCGTTTCGCGAATCGCCGCCGGACTGAAGGACCTGGCCACCGAGGAGAACGCAAAGGTCGTGTTGTACGCAGAGACCCGTGCACACTGGCTGATGACAGCTCTCGCCTGCTTCAGAGCCAACATTCCCATCGTAACTGTCTACGCCACTCTCGGAGAAGACGTAGGTTTCCTCATTTTTGTCATAATTTATACTTAATTTCGTATTTTTGTCATCTTTTATCCTTTATTTTAGGCCATTGTTGGTGCCATCGGAGAGACTGACGCCACAGTTCTTGTGACTTCCTCGGAACAGCTGGAGAAGATCGGAACCCTTGGAAAGCGTTGCCCCGCCCTGAAAACCCTGATCTACATGCCCCCGGTTAACAAGGACAAGCCTGCCGATCTGACCAAGTTCAAGTTCGTTTTTCTTTATTTCCACTTCTCCCCAAATTTACTTCTGCCGATTTGGCTGCTTACACGGCCTGAGTATCCTATGTTGTTTTTGGTTCTAACTGCGAAGTTTATGCCAAAACTACTTCCTCACAACGTGACAAATTCGATATGGGATCTAGAGTATAGGATACTCAGTCCGCGTACGCTGCACATGGGCACAGGTCCGTCGCTGGAGAGACCCTATGAATGAAGCTGCCAAATCGATCGAAGTAGATTTGGCGATGAGTATATGCAAAATTTATGTTTTCTTTTAGGGAGCAATTCACCAACGTTGTTTCCTTTGCTGAGCTCGAGAACCGCATGCCCAACCCTCTGAAGGAGTCCACCGCCGTCCCCGAAGACACCGGTCTTATCATGTACACTTCTGGAACCACCGGAGCGCCGAAGGGAGTCATCCTCACCCATCAGAACCTCGTGGCTGCCATCTGTGGACAGGGCAACGGGGTGGGAATTATCACGTAATCGTTCGTCGAAACCTTTTTTACTTATGTGTTTAGCGACACTGACATCTACATCGGGTACCTTCCTCTGGCCCATATCCTGGAGCTCGATGCTGAACTTACCTGCCTGGCCCGTGGAGCCAAGGTCGGCTACTCTTCCCCTCTCACTCTGCACGACCGAGCTAGCAAGATCCAGCCCGGAACTCACGGAGACTGCTACGCCCTGCGACCCACACTTATGGCCGCTGTTCCCGTAATTTCCACTTTTCTGAGTATTTTTAAGTCTTTTTCTAGGCCATCATGGACAGGATCTTCAAGGCCGTCGAGGAAGAAGTCGCCGCCAGTCCTCGTTTCATGCAGGAGCTCTTCCGCCTCAACTACGAACGCAAACGTGCCCGTTATTTGGAGGGATACTGCAGTCCCTTCCTTGACAGGTACAATTTCCCTTTTGGAGTTGGGTTATTTTTGGCTTCAGAATCGTGTTCAAGAAGATCCGTCGTCTTTTGGGAGGCCACCTGAGGGGAGTTCTCTCCGGAGGAGCGCCGTTGAACGCCGAGACCCAGCGGTTCATGAACATCTGCATGTGCTGCCCCGTTATCCAGGGATACGGCCTGACCGAGACCTGTGGAGCCGCCTGTGTCTCCGAAATTCACGATCTGAGCACGGGAGCCGTCGGACCCCCGGTGCGCTGTTGCGAGATCAGCTTGCGCGAGTGGTCCGAGGGAGGCTACTCTCCCTTCAACGACCCGCCTCAGGGCGAAATTCTCATCACCGGACAGAACATCTCCCCTGGATACTGGAAACAGCCCGAGAAGACGGCCGAGGACTTCATCACTTACAAGGTTGGTCTATTGATTTATCGTTTTTTTATGCCTGTTTTCAGGGAAAACGCTACTTCTGCACGGGAGACATCGGACAGATGCGTGCCGATGGTTCCATCAAGATCATCGACAGGAAGAAGGACCTGGTCAAGTTGTCCCACGGAGAGTACGTCTCTCTCGCCAAGGTATCTCTCGTTTTTCGTGCAAAACAACCCAATTTTTAAGGTCGAGTGTGCTCTTCTGAACTGCCCCATCGTCGATAACATCTGCGTTTACGGAAACAGCCACGAGGCATTCTGCGTGGCTCTGGTTGTGCCCAACGTTAAGCACTTGGAGAAGATCGCCGAGGAGGCTGGAGAACCGTCGAGGGAGATGGCTGTCATGTGCGCCAACGACAACATCAACGCCGCTTTCTTGAAGAAACTCAACGAACACGCGAAGAAGAGTGAGTTTTTGATTAGAAATCGAAAATTTTGATCGGCCCGGCCCGTTTACCTAGGGCCACCCAATCAGAGTGCCACCCACACGACCAGGGTTCGATCCCGGTCGGTGACAATCTTTTTCGTACAGCTATTATTGACTTTTATGTTAGTAACAAACATTATTAAGTTATTTTTAACCAGTTAAAAAATTATTGTACCGATTTATACAACATTTAGCATTTTATTTTTCATAACCGTACCGACCGGGCCGGTCCGTCCCAAAAAATACCTCGGCTAGGGCCGGCCCGTAATTTGAGCAGGGTTCTCAAATGACGGGCCGGACCGGGCGAGGCATTTTTTGGGATCGCCTGGGTATAAAAAAAAAATAAAATTTGTATAAATCGGTACAATAATTTTAAAAAACTGTTTTAAATACCTTAATAATGATTTTACTAACATATGAGTCAACATTAGTTGTACAAAAAAGAATGTCACCGACCAGGATGGAACCCTGGTCGTGTGGGTGACAATATGACTGCGTGGTCCAAGATTAACGGGCCGACGAAAATTTTCCAATTTGCCCGGCCCGATATTTTAAAACTCCGAATGAGACTAATATGGATTTTCAGGCAAGCTGTCGAAGATCGAGATGCCCGCTGCCATCCACCTATGTCCCGAGATCTGGACTCCCGACCAGGGCCTGCTCACGGAGGCTTTGAAGCTCAAGAGGAAACCGATCCAGACCAGGCAAGCCCCCTCCACATCCATTTAAGCCCCCATTTTCAGGTACCAGTCGGTGCTCGACGATCTCTACAAGAAGAACCGTCAGGTTTAAGGCGATCTCTAGCAGCAAATTACCCAATGCGTATCTGTGTTAATGTCTGCTAAACGTACTCCAAGTGTCCCTTCCTTTAATTATTCTTGTTTTTCTCGGGGTTTTGTGCGCTGCGTGTCCTAACCGACGCCATCGATCTTTGACGAGTCCGTAATAATCGGCTATTCTGAGCTTTCCCTTCCCTCCTTTTTGCACCCAGAACATCCAGCCTGTCATAATAAGTCTCCTCGCTTTCACTTATGGTCTGTAGCCTTTCCCGGTTGTGAGTCCTCTCCTGACCCTCTTAGTTCATCTCTCGATGTACCCGGTTCGTGAAGCTTTACATGACTCGGGCTGCACAGCATTTCGGGATCCCTCCGAATCCAATTGCTCCGTTTTACCATTGTATTAGTTATGTGCTCACATTTCAACATAGAATCATAAAATTTAAACCCAGTTGTTTCGTCTGTAATGTATTGCTCTGCTTAAGGATAATTGGAACTTCAGTAAAACAAAAGCGTTCGAAGTTATAAGAAATGCTTTACTTTTTTTTTTTGCTTTTTTCACCGGATCAACATCAAGGACTGTCACCTGGGCCTCATTTTGAGGAAATTTACTTCCAATTTCGGCATGGTTAAGGTTTCACAAATTCTAGCCCGATACAGAGTGGGCGTGGCTTAAAATGGAAGAATGAGGTGTAAAGCGTACTTATACAAAGTTTTGTTGGAGGTTTTACAAGGAAGTTCCGACCTGTGTTCGAAAATTAAGCGAGAACTCATTCCACAGCGGCTTGATTTTGTTATAAACAGTTCGGTTTCTCAAAAACAGAATTTGGGCGTGGCTTAAAAGAAGGGATAAAAGTGGAAATCAATTATTAAGCTAAACCCACAGTTTTGTACCGCCAGTATAAATTGTAGTGTAAGAACCAAGAACTTCACAATTAAAATCCAATACCTTTTGTTTTTACGTTGATTGTGTATTCCGCTTACGGCGTAAAAATGAAAGGTAGTAGGTGCCACGTCGAACATTGTCGACTTTTGCCTTCATTTTTCTTTCGGTCGTTTCTTTAACTCTCGTGATTTGTCGTTTCCTCCCTTTGTGCTAAGTCTCACTTTAAAAAAATGTTTTGCTGCCGTAAATACTAATGTAACTACGAAAATATTGCGTTTCCCCGATTTCGGTACCTTTTTGTTCATAATTCATGTTCTTCAATTTGAATTGTTTACAGTTTTCCATTCTTTTGTCGTCGGACTCGAGAACTTCTTGAAAATGTCCATGGGTCGCCACAAGTACACTCAGATGGCTCTGAGTGCGCGCTTCGACGGACGTCCCATGGCAGATCCCGACTTCGCCATAAGGATTAGTGAAAGTGGGACTTGAATTACGTAATTATTCAATTTTGAGAGCGGAAATTTTTATTTTTATGCTATATAATCGGTTTTTTTTTCAGGGAATCCGGCGAGGGAGGTGCCGATGTTCCTACCGGAGGGCTTTGATCCCGCATTGCTCGAAGAAATCCAGGTACTATTTTGCGATTATTGGGTTAAAATCTCGCTTTGTAGGAAAAGTACGGCGTGGAGATCGTTGCCACCGAAAGCGTCCAGAACGAAGATGACGACGTGGTGCAGAACTCGCCCTTTCACGACTTTCATCCCCGCGCCTTGGCCAAAATTGCCAATAAGGTTGGTTCCTCTTCTTGCTGTTTTGGATTTTCTTGCATATCTTGAGGGGTTAGAGCGCAGAGAGGCAGACACGCAGAGGCAATTATGCCTGAATACAGTATGCCTGACTTTCGCTGCGGGACCTTTTGAAAGCACAGGTCCGAAAATATATTTGCAATTAAAGCATTCCGAATCTAATTCGCCAATATTGTCAGTTTTTAAACTTTTGTGCTCATTTTGTTTTTGTGAAACACTTTGAATTTTATTTTTGATGACATTCGCCGAGAAAATGCGGAAAACACCGCAAAAAGAGTAAAAGATGAGCTCTCCACGGCAAGCACACTCCATTGAGAGTCGCAAGTAGAGCCGCACGCAGAGAACGGCCCAGCCGCACGCGACCTTCGCAGGCGTTGTGGGACCCAACTGAAATAGCATGGGGAAAACGGAGGGCACAGAGTGGCGCCCTCCGCCTTTTGCGTACTATCTCGCCGCTGGCTTGGGGATTTTCTGCACTCTACTCTTTTCCCATACTCTCTCATACGAAGCGGCCGGTCCGCCGAGTCAATTGCGCTGTACTTGCGCATTGTACTTGCCGTGTCTCAAGTCTTCCATTTTGACTGTGATGATGATTTTTCCTAAATTTTTCAAACATCGGGGTTCTCAAATGACGGGCCGGCCCGCCGGGCCGAGGGATTTTGTGGGACGGCCCGGCCCGGTCTGAAAATTTAAATTTTTGTATAAATCGGTACAATAATTTTTTTAACTATTTTAAATTACTTAATAATGTTTGTTACTAAGATTTAAGTCAATATTAGTTGTACAAAAAAGAATGTCACCGACCGGGATCGAACCCTGGTCGTGTGGGTGGCAATCTGACTGGGTGGTCCAGGGTAAAAGGGGCCAACCGGGCCGGCCAGGGCCGGGCCGACCAAAATTTTCCAAATGACCCGGCCCGCGAGAACCCCGTCAAACATAACAAATTATATGGAACATATAAAAGTTTTTTATACGCCTACGGTGCGCGTACCCTCCTGGTATAAAAAAATTCGGCCTTGAAAATTCCGTGATATACATGAACTACGGCCTACGGCGGAACTCACCCTCCCTCGCTGGGGAAATGAACGCGTGGACGTACGCTGCTACACTACACACACTCAGACAAACACGGTAGGGTTTTATTATAAGGGATTTCAAACTGCGATATTAGCTCGTTTTGTTTAAAAAATACTGCTGCCAGCTAGTTTGTATTTAAATGCATAGTTTTTTAAAGAAAGCTCCTTTCTGTGCATGATAATGGCTAGATTCAGTCATATTTGGCTCGTATAATGCCCCCTCCTCCACTTGTGATTCACTTTGTTCGTTTGACCCCTCCCTCTTTTTGGAAACACGTTAATTTGGTTCCCAAGGTATGCTGTTTTGAATTTTGCCGTATTGACCCCCGCCAATTGGCCTGCAATTATTGGGCCGCCCGCTATTGAAGCTCGGATCAAAACATAGTTATTCAGTTGTTTTATTTTTCAGCTCGATGCCAGTTCCTTCGTCGCCCTTGCCATGACCTGCAACCACCTCTTTAACTTCTACCATCAGCCTAGTGCTGTGAACAAGGTGGAAGTCCCTCTGCAATGGGACGAGGTGCACATCTGTGTGGAGGGCCGTGAAGGAGTGGAACCCGTGCTCACCTGCAGATCCGAGCTCAAGGACATCGATTTCCCCGGCGAAATGGCGAGCGAGTACGTGGCCAGTCTCCAGAAGTGGCCGTTCACCGGTCACATCAAAGAGTTGGTGTTTGATGTGAGTTTTCCGTTGAAATTAGTGTAATTACCCCTTCAGCGTTACGCCCTTCCCATGCTAGAGGAGGTTTTCAAGAAGATGTCGGCCGATTCCATCGATAAAATTAGGGTGTGTGGGCGCGTGAAGTACACCGACGTTCTCGACCTGATCGACGTAAGGATTTTGAATTTTTCGCGCTCTGACTTTGTCGTTTCAGACGTACCACGTGAAGTCGGCCTCGTGGATGTACGAGCATGAGAGATACAGTGCGGAGCAGACCCGCGCCCTACTCAGCAAGCCTGTAAGTCAACCGGGATTGATCATGGGTCACATATAAAAGCGGAATCTATCGCTATATGCGCTGCGCTCCTTTTTGGAAAACAAATCAAGGCTGGACAGGGAGAGTTTGGGGGGCTTGATGTGTAAGCCCCAAATGGTGCTTCGGAGGACCTTATCTATGCTGAACGAGGCCGTATTGGGGGAACCCACCCTGATTTGTCTACCGCAGGGGTGGCAAACGGCCGGCCGTGGGCCAATTTCCAAACTATTCGAAACTGAATTTTTCCCCCCATTAAAACGGTTAAAATTGGTGTTTTCCATTATTTCTGCTTTTCTAATATCTATTTTCTAATATTTTAATATAATGTAAGCCGTTTAAATTTTGAAATTTGATTTCCCGCGTCAAATACCGGCCGGCGGCCGGCCCCACGAAATTGCCAGCCCGGACCGTATTCATTATTTTGTATTTTAGCTGGACTGCTTGTGGATCCCGCACGTACAGGGCAATCTCCTCCGGGACGTCACCATCCCCAAGCTCCATGTTCGCAGCGACGGGAACCTCAACCGCACGGACTTGTCTGCCATCATCCAGGTTACTATTTATTCGCTCGCTCTCTCTCTCTCTCTCTCTCTCTCTCTCTCTCTCTCTCTCTCTCTCTCTCTCTCTCTCTCTCTCTCTCTCTCTCTCTCTCTTGCACACTTCACCCTCACTTTCAGAATTTCCTGACCTCGGATACCCTCATCAGCTGGCACTTCTTCGACAACATTGAATCTTACGACTTCACGGACTGCTTCAAAGAATCCGTCCAGCTCGACCTCGGCTACACGGGCCCTCTGCCCCAGATCCGCCCTCTGGCCTTTTGCAGTAGTAGCCAGGCCTATATCCTGCGGGCCGACGGAAGAGTCTTTAAAGTGGAGAGCAGATTGGTGAAAATCACTTTCCCCTGTCCCAGTAAGCTGCCTTCTATCTTCGCTCGCTTTTAGTGCCATGTTCCTTCGATTGTCCACCGCTTGTTTTAGTGGAATTATTTATTTATTTATTTATTTATTGTGATTTAATCAATTAGTAAAGATATTTACTCTAGTCTAGTTTCATTTCCCTCTAATGGTTTCTCAGCCATTCATTGTTACTCTCTGTGCTGTATTACGGTAATAGCATACACTACTGACAGTGAGATCGGATGCGATGAGACGTAGACACAACTTTTCCGTGCTGGACCATCAGAGTCTGCGTCTTGTCATTTGCGCTGCTCTTTCGGCGTCTGCCAAGCATGGAAACACGGGGTTACTGTAAATTTCACAGCGGCTTCATTCGGTTATAAATAGTAATAATAGAATGTGGGCGTGGCTTAAAATTAAAGGATAAAAGTAGGGATCCACTATAAATAAGCATTAAGACGCGATGTCTGAGACAATCGACAAGGCACGGTGAGTCGAGCGAATGGCCCCGCGGAAATCGGAACGGCCCTGCCAGCCCCCGAGTCCTAGTGACTACGGTATTTATAATTATAGGGTGTACAGTTTCTAAAGGGCCCGTTTGAAGCGACGTTAAAACACGCCGGGTCGCGCGTAAACCATGGCAATTTTAATTTAAAAATACCGTAGTTACTAGGCCTAGAAAAAACCGGCTGTCAGGTCCATCCTGATTTCTGCGGCTCCCCGCCGTGAAGGGCCAAATACATAGAGGACGAAACTTTTCATCTTGCTTCAATTTAGCTGAAACTTTTTGTATGAGACGTTTAGGACCCCTAAACATACAAAACGGTCCCTACAACCGATTATTGATTTTTGGGTAGGAGTACTGTATTCGACCCTGGTGGTACTGTAACTACCCTTAAACTTGAGAAAACCTTATGTAGCCAAAAACCTTTTGCAGCCGCCGCGGGGTGGGACGCTGCATTTTAGGGCGCAAAAAGGGCGTCCGCGCGGTGTTCACTTAGCCTAAACTATGTGTCTAGTTCCGTTTAATTTTACGAAAAAATTAATGTGTCACCAGAAAAACAAGCTTAACAACATATCAAAAAATGGCGAGGACATCTTTCCATATTTTCGAGAAAATAATTTTTAGGTGATTTTTCAAACACGTTTTGGTCTCTAACTTTTTTCACACAAGGGAAACCCTTTGTGACACTATATGCGATGTTTCTCAAATAAAATTTGCAAGCATTTCCATACATAAAACATAAGGTTTTCTCAAGTTTAAGGGTAGTTACAGTACCACCAGGGTCGAATACAGTACTCCTACCCAAAAATCGATAATCGGTTGTAGGGACCGTTTTGTATGTTTAGGGGTCCTAAATGTCTCATACAAAAAGTTTCAGCTAAATTGAAGCAAGATGAAAAGTTTCGTCCTCTATGGTTTCGGGTCTCTCAGACATGGCGTCTTAATAGGCATTTTCCTCTCCAACGTTTGAAAATGCTTTCAACCGCATTGCCTTTGAGGCCTTTCCAGTAGCGCTATCTCCGCGGTGTGACAAAGTTTTGGCATCCCACGGTGGGATCTCGCGGAAGTGATTGGCGGACCTGGCACTCTTCCAAGAAATCCGTACTGGTTACGGTAATTCCTTTGAAAAAAACACTGAAATTCAAAAAACCCGCGGACCTCCCGGTAAGGTGTACGCTTAGGTGTACGCTCAGCATGTACAAATCGTGAGTTCGTTTTTTTTTGAATTTTCAGTGTATTTTGAATGAATTACCGTAGTCAGTACGGATTTCTTGGACAAATGCCAGGTCCACGCTCACTTCCGCGGCTTATACCACTGGTCCCGCCGTGATCCTGTCATCCAGTTAGCTAAGGAATAAAAATCAACTAGATTAGTTTTTTTTTACGCTGATTCTGTATTCCGTGTACGGTGTGAAAAGGACAACTCGTTGGTGCCACGTCGAAAATCGGGCGGTTCTTCATTTCCCTGTTTTTTGGTCTATCTCACTTTTTCTTTAAAAAGTGTTTAATACCGTAAATACTAGTGAAGCAGGAAAATATTGAGCTTTCCCGGGCCTGAACTTCTTTCGTTTACAATTCATTTTTCTCTTCAATGTGAATCATTTGCAGGTCTCCGTTCTTCGTCGGAGCCTTTTCTTCAGAATGGACGATGTTAAAGGTATGTTTTTTTGTAATTTAAAATACGCATTTTTTCTTGAGAAATTCTGTTGTTCCCCGGACCAATTTTGCCACTTTGGCTTCCACGGCCTGGAAATTCCGGAAAATTCCATTGTCTTTAATTTCGTTTCTTTTTTAGGAAATCCGAGAAAGGTGATGCTGCGCCTGCCGGAGGGCTTCGATCCGGCCCTGCTCTGCGAAATCCAGGTAGTCTTTTTTTAATATTGGGTTAAAATATCGGTTTTTAGGATAAGGACGGCGTCAAGATCCCCGATGCGGAAATGTCCGACAGGGAGGCCTCATTGTTGAAGTTCCCGTGCCACGTCTTGGCCAAGATCGCCAATGGGGTTGGTTTTTATTCTTACTATTTTGGATTTACATGCGGACATATTGACACGCCAATTATCACTCTAAAACCGTTAAGCTTGCAAATGAGGCGCCGAAACTGTTCAGACTATCGTGGCGGGACCCACATAGGTCGCGGACAGGAAACTTTCCATTTCTTTCGAAACTTTCCAAGCACGATTTTGGTTCCAATGTTGAGGGTCACCTAGCTATCTCCAGATCAGCGGGGTTCTCAAATGACAGGCCGGGCCGAGGGATGGTTTGGGACGGCTCGGCCCGCCCGGGTAGGAAAAATGAAATAATAAATGTTGTATTAATCAGTACAATATTTTAAGCTACTTTAAATAACTCAATAATGTTTGTTACTAACATGTCAATAGTTGTTGTACAAAAAAGAATATCACCGACCGGGATCGAACCCAGGTCGTGTGGGTGACAATCTGGCTGGGTGGGTCAGGGGAAACGGGTAGTCCAAGGCCGGACCGACCAAAATTTTCCGATTGGCTTGGTCCGACCTGTGATAACCCCGCAGATCAGGTCATGAGATACCTACGTAATTCGGCGTTTGTTTGAAAATGATGACAAAATGAGGGGGCTTAATTTGCCTCCGATGCACCATTTGAGGGGCTTACACATCAAAACCCCCTCCCAACGCTCCCTGTCCAGCCATGCTTCAGATGCAGCGCCCTCTCATAACTTTCTCTGATTAGCCACCAGCTGTACAGCTTCTACCATCAGCCGAGCCGTCGCAATCTGGTGGAAGTCCCTTTCCAGCTGGACGATCTGAAGGTCTCCTATGATGCCGAAGAAGAGGAAGACGAGGGACCCTTCCATCATCTCGTGCAGATCGGAGCAGATCAAGAAAGGGTACTTCGACGATTACGACGATGGGGTGGCCACCAAGTTCCTGGACAGTCTTCTGAAGTGGCCGTTCGTCGTAAACGTCCGATGGCTGAGGTTTGATGTGTGTTTTCCGTTCAAATTGGGGTAATTCTCAGTTTTTCAGCATATTGGTCTTCCGGTGGCCAGAGAGGTTTTGGAGAAGATTGGGGCCAGGTCGGTCCGCTGGATGAAGGTGTTCGACACTGTGGCCTACGACGACGTTCTCGATCTGATCAACGTAAGGATTATTATGTTTCGTGTTTTGAATCTATCTTTTCAGACGTACGACGTGAAGAATGTACAATTGGTGGGATTCGAGCTGAGGTACACCGCTGATCAGACCCGCGCCCTGCTGCGCAAACCTGTAAGTCAACTGAAAATGCACGGAGTGACCGTGAATTTTTGATGGTGAAAATTACGTGCGCGCGATGCACAGACTTTGCTAAACACCGGACACATTGAAATTTAATGTGTGCGGTGTTTAGCAAAGTTTAGCAAAGCATCGTTTGCATGCCGTTCATCGCATGCTTGTTTGCAACGTGCGCACGAAATTTTCACCATCAATAATATGAATTTTGGCTATTTTGTGCTGTAGCGAATCGGGACCCAACGCCTTCGCAACGAGGCCCGCCTTCCCAAAAGCAAAAAACTTTTCCCGACTCTCGTTCTCTGTCAATTTTAGACAAAATGTTTCTTCGAAAATATGAAAAAATAGCTAATAGAGTGACTTTCCGGAGGCAATTTTCATGAACAACGTAAAAGTTTTTCCTGCGAGATTTTATTTAGTTTTATGTGTATTTTTTTTATAGGATGAATTTTGAGAATCCAAAAAATTGCCTCCGAAAGTTCAATATATCAGCTACTGTTTTGACTCTAAAACACAGATAAATATGCAATTGCGCAAATCGCTAGAGTTGGAAAATTTCAATTTTTATCCGATGCTTAGCAGCCGGTCATTTTCAAAGCGCCCACGGTTTCCATTGGGCGGCGAGCTGTGAATGACCACTTTTTTGCGGACTCAATGATTATTAATATTTCAGCTCGACAGTTTGATGATTCCGCATGCTCCGAGCAATCTGCTCTATGACACGACCATTCGCTGGCTCCAGGTTAACGAACCGCCCGTCAGCCTGGATGACCTTCCCACCATCATTCGGGTTAGTCTCTATCTCTCTCTCTCTCCCTTGTCCACTTTACCTTCGTTTTCAGAAGTTCTTGACTTCGACCACCGTCGCCCGGTGGTCTTTCGGTGACAGCCGAATTGAGGCGACCGATCTCCTCTCCTGCTTCGCTGAGCACCCCCTCTTCCACATCAGCTACACATGTCCATTGCCCCAGCAGCGCCCTCTGATCGCCTTCTATCTCAATGGCGAATACGCCACCGTCTTCATTCTGAGAGCCGACGAAAGAGTGGTGGGCATTAACTCGTCCATGCACTTCGAAGTCATGGCTCCCAGCGATGTACCCGCCATTTTCGCTCCTCTGTGATCGGTTTCACCTTATTTCTTCATAGAAGTTTAATTAATTAATTTATTGATAATAAAGATATTTATTTTCATATTTATTTCTTGCATCTCCTTTTTATTGTAGGAAGAGACAGAGAAGAAAAATGACAGAGAGAATGAATGAAAAAAAGAAAGAACGGAAAGATTGTGTAAGAGAGAGAGAAAGACAAAAATACTGAGAGTGAGGCACATTGAAAAGGAGAGAAAGAGAAACTGGGTTTGAGATAAAGAGATACATATAGAGAAGAGGAAGAGACAGAGAGAGTGATATGAAGAGAGACTGTGTGCGTAAAATATATAAAAGAAATTGTGGTACAAAACATTTATTAAAAACAACTTTGTATCATAACAATAAAATCTCACTAAATCAAACACAACAGAAAAAACACATAGATCTCTAAGCTTTACTTCTGGAAGAAGTGGGAGTATTTGGGAATAAGAATACTTTGGGCGAACTCCTCCTCAAGAATCCTTTCGAATCCTTCCTATTCATGTCCTTCTTCGGTTGAAGAGGGCTCATCAGACTGTTGTAAACGCCATCAGAAGCCTGTTTCCAGTCAGAATTCACCTGAAAATTCAATTTTAATTCAAACTTCTGTTTGAAAACCAACCAATGCCCTATTTTCAACGATCGAAGGGACGAATTGGGCCCAGAAGTCCGTTTGAACCAGTTTGTTCCACTGCCCGAAGAGGTAGACGGCGTGTTGAGACCTACTGACAGCTACCGTACCCCTGTTAGGCTGGGCTACGAAGGAGAGAACTTTTGAGGGAATGTCCTGAAACGATTTATTTAAAGGAGGAGGGTTACGGTAGCTTACCCTGGGAGAGGTGCAGGTTTTCGTGGTGAGAACAAGGACGACTTTGGCTTCTTTTCCCTGAAAATTGGTGATTTATAAGGGTAAATGTGAAAATTTAGGTTATAATATGTTCCTGGCGCGCAACGCGACGCAACCGCACGCATGGCTTTGAGATTGGAGCGCGTTTTTAGCAGAAATTGCGATTGGAGCGCATTTTGGAAGAAATTGCGATTGGATACATTTTCCATGCTCGTCACGAGACGCAGCGCTCGACTTCGCGATTGGAGCGCACTTTGGTAATTGCGATTACCACAGCCTTACTTAACCAATTACGGTAAGTTAGTTAAACAGTCCTTTAAAGTGGGCACGCTCACTACAGGTTTTCTAAGATTGCGATTGGAGCGCTAATACATGAGATGATGTGCGCTCTAATCGAAATCTTCCAAGTGGAAACTCTAGATTGCGATTGGAGCGCTCAAGATTGCGATTGGGGCGCAAAATTGCATAAATTGGCACAAAAGCTTTTCCAAGGCGGCGCGGTTACGATGCGGCTGCCCCTTTGCCCCGGGCCAGCCCGAAATTCCAACTCCCACCCAAAATCCTTACCTGGAATGAATCCACAGTGTGAATTGTCACAGGAAGCTTCAGAATCCCAATGTCCCCCTGGCCTTTGAGTTTGGATCCAAGCAATTCCCTCTGAGCACGGTGGTTGCACACGATGGCCACGTCTTCTCCCGAAATTCCCTTCTTCTGAAATCGATATTTGAATAAAAGTTTAAGAATTTAAGTACCTTTAGGTCTTCGACGAATTTAACAACCACTTCAGCTTCTTGGAGGTTGGAGCCTCGGTCACATTGGCCATCCACCTGGACGAACAGAACTGGGGAGGAGTGTGGGTCCTGAAGCGAAAAGTTTATTGATTTTTGATTTGACCTACCTCTGCTCTGGGAAGATCAGCCTCTGCTGCCAGATTCCTGTCGGCCGCCTTGCTGCCAGCCGTGAGATGAGGACCGTAGATGGGCTTCAGAAGAAGGTCCATTATGCGAGGGTGGCAACTGAAAATGAATGGTTTATAGGGTACGGTAATGTTTTGATCTACTAGGAAACTGTAAGATACAGTATCCCAAAAGCCTAACTAGATCAAATGAGCCACAGTAATCCACTATCTACAGTAACCCACTGAAAATAAGGGCTTTATAGGGGTACTGTACACCTTTCGCCATATGAGCTACAGTAACCCGCGATCCTTTTTGGATCACATGCACTACAGTAACTCGATACGGTAACCCAAGAAATCGGTCTGGGACTGCATGACTACTGTAGATTTCATTCCATACGGTTACGGTAGGAATACACAGCTACCCCGTGGTTTGGAAAGGTGAAATTCCTACAGTACAAACTCCTCCCGCAATCCTAGACTACTGTAACTTCATTGACTAGGGAGATCATTACAAACTACCGTAGTTCGAAAATACCGTATAGTCTGTTTCCAAAGAATGGTCGGCGACTTTTGAGCGGCCTTGAAGTTTTTCTACTTTTTAACCACTGACAATTTGAAACATTGATGTGAGCAGAAATTAAATATGCGAAAGAGCACAGTAAAAGTGAAGTGCGCAGACAATTACGAAATGTTTGCAAGATCGCTGCGGGACCTAATGTACCATCCTTTAAGGTTTCTGGCCGAAACCGGTGCCGTTTTTTGGAAACGGACTATAACCCCGTCGTCTTTGGAGGATATACTGCTACCGTAACCGCAAGATCACTATGGTACACTACGATCTACCGTAATGATTGCTGTAAGTGACAGAACTACCGTACTCACATTACTACAGTAACCTGAAATCTACCGTTTCCTACAGTACACTTCGGATCGAAATTCATGGCCTACCGTAACCCATTTTCTTTCATTGTGGAATTACCGTAATTGTACCGTTCTACCGTAATTGTATAATCACCATGATTGTACCGTACTACCGTAACTACCGTAATCCTATGATCTACTTTTCACCAACTACCGTAACCTGTCCCTTATAATCTACCGTAATCTTACCGATAAATGGTCTCCAGCTGTGTTTTGTTGGTCCCTTTTCCCTCCTGAAGCCTGGCCAATTCTCCTCTTCCAATCAGCTTCTGAGCCAAACTGCCTTCTTCCAGCTGAGTGTAGGGAGGGAGTTGTTTGGAGTCTCCTGAACAATTGGGTTACATTATTTTTCCAAGTAACTACCGATGAGAGTGATTCGATTGACGACGGGAAGGGCCACGTAGACGGCGAGGGCCATGTGGGGAGGGATCTGGGAGGCCTCGTCGAGAACCAGGTGGGTGATGCACTTCCCCATGTCAACACGACGGCCCTCTTTTATTTTCACAGCCGCATTTTCTTCCAATTCGCAGTTGCGACGAGCCACCAGTTCGCAAGTGGAGCCGATGAGCTGAAAAGGAAATTTTGGCAAGGAAAATAAGGTTGCTAAAAGAGTTAAGGTAGTAGAGTAAGGTGGTTAAGGTAAGAAAAGTAGCTAAGGTAAGACAAGGTGGTTAAAAAGTTAAGGTAGTTAAAAGAATTAAGTTAAGTAAACCAGTTAAAGTATGTAGGGTAAGTAATATCGTTTAGAGAGTTAAGGCGGGTAAGGATGGTACATTAAGGCAGTTTAGGTAAGGTTAGTAAGTCGTTAAGGTTTGTAACGTATTTATGAATGTTAAGGTGTTAAGGTCATTAAAGTGGTCAAGGAGCTATATCAGTTAAGGCAGTTAAGCTGAAAGAGGGTAGGTAAGGTATTTAAGGTAAAGTAGGGTGCGTAATGTAAGTAAAGTTGTTGAGGTAAGTAAGAGGAAGTTAAGGCAAGTAAGGTAGGTAAGGTCGTTAAGGTATGTAAAGAAAGTTAGGGTAAGTGAGGTATAAAAGGTAGTTAACGAAGTTATTGTGTTAAGGTGATTAACGTAATTAAGGAGTTATATGAGGCAAGGCAGTTAAGCTAAAGTGGGGTAGTTAAGGTAGTTTATTCAAGTAAGGTAAAGAAACGTAGGGTAGGTAAACGTAAAGTGAGATAGCTAGGGTAGGTAAGTAAGTTAAAGTAAAGCGGTTACTTTAAGGAATGGAAACTTTAAGGAAACTTTAAGGAAAAGAGAGCTAAGAACCGTAATAAGGTAGTTAGGTAAGACAAGTTAGTGTAGTTAAGGTAAAATACTTAAGTGAAAAAGGCTTTAAACTCACGAAAGGACAGTAAGCTTTGAGGAAACTCTGCTTCAACCTATTTTTGGCTTCCGTCACTTTCTCCACTTTTTTCAGTCCGAGTTGAATCTCCGATTGCTAAACAAAAATCAGTAATTTCAAAAATCAAAATTTTCAACCAACCAGGTTTAATTCTTCGTTAACACGGTGGTATCGACCCAAGGAGCTCAAAACCTTTTTGTGCTTGTTGATATTAATGTAGTTCTGAGGGTTCATAGCCATGTGGAGAAGCGAAATTTTCGACGATTCCTGAAATTTGGGTTTAAATGTGTTCAAAATTACGACGCGGGGCGGTTTCGACTGGCACTGCGTTTCATGCGTTTTTACGCAAATATAGATTTAATAGCGCGCCACTCTGGCGTCTCCGAATTCCTACGCTCTCTCGCCATTCTCTGCTGTGCAACAGTGCACCCTTTGCAATTTTGTGGTACCCTTAGGTCCTTTTAAACTCACTTCAGAAAGGTTTCCTTCGGCCACTTTGGAGTACTGTCTGATCTTGCTAATATCTTGAAACTGCTTGTGAGTCACTTCCAGCGCATTGGTAATGGCGCAGTTCGTAACGGCCGAAACGCAAATCCTTCCCTCCGATTCATTCATCCTCTCTTGTTTCCTAGAAAATCCATTTTTTAAGTGTTTTTAGGCCAAAACCAACTTCATCGCCACAATCGAAGCAATTAGGAAGGTTTTTCCTGAGCCGGGAGGGGCCTCAACGCAAGTGAATCCCTCTCTGGTGACGGCGGTTCGAAGGGCGACCGTTTGACTGGGGTCCAGGCGACAATCTGAAAAAAGCATTTCAAATTGAAATCGAAATTTGATTTTACCATTGACGAGGAATTCCTCATTCAGGTTTTGAATGGGAGTGAGATCGGGCTCGGAGAAGCCCCTCCACGCGTCGAACAGGCGTTTGTTTTCGAAGAAGCGTTTGAAGTGGGTCTCGAGGTTTCTGGAAATTGAGAGATTTGTGATGTACTGTGTTTAGCAGAAACTGCGCACGGGTTGCAAAATGGGTCATGCAACGAAAGCGTGCAAAATTTCGTGTTGAGACCGTAGACCCACTCGGTGATGGTGTTGGATTGTAAATCCGAGCCTCCGATGGTGAAGAGGGAGTCATTTGAGAAAGTGAAGTTGAGACGCTTCAGAAGGTTGAACATTTCAAAAGAACGATTGGCGGGTCGGAGTTGAACGGTTGAGGTACCATCAGGGAGTTTCTGAAAATGAGAGTGAGTGAGTGAGTGAGTGAGTGAGTGAGTGAGTGAGTGAGTGAGTGAGTGAGTGAGTGAGGAGATTAACTAACCTCAATGGCCTCAATTACAACTCCTCCCTCACAGAGGACCATCTTCGACCTTCCTTTCTCTTTACTGAGGGTGAAGAGATCTTTGTGTCTCAAAGAGAGCTCCGACCCACAACGCCAAGTTCCCTGCGATTGCGAGCTGAAATCAGAAAATTCAGTTTTTAAAACCAAAAAACTTACAGAATACACTTTTCGGTCTGATTATTGTCTAGCGTCACAGTGATCTTGTAGGTTTTCTCAAAACAGCTGATTCCGGGGACCTTAACAAGCGATTTTTTCTATAAATAAATGAAAAATTACCTTAATGGTTGTGAATCGAACGCTTTCGTCGGTGACCCATTGCTCCAAGCGGCTCACTGCGATGTAGGGGTCGCGGATGTAGAGTTCGGCCTAAAAGAGGGATTTTAGAGAGAGAGAGAGAGAGAGAGAGAGAGAGAGAGAGAGAGAGAAAGAAAGAGAGAGAGAGAGAGAGAGGGAGAGAGAGAGAGAGAGGTGTACCTCCTTATACTCCAAATCGGCGACATCTCTGCAGTTCGTCTCCACATTTTTCTCCTCTTCCTCCGTCAGTTTCCTAACGTTGAAAAGACAGAGTTCTCCATAAGGGAAAGGGTCCGAGTCCTCCTTATCGAAATCCTAAAATCAATTTTCATATTTAAAAACAAAATATTCTTACTTTCATAATCATGTAGATATCTCCTTTCAGAACGGGAGTGAAATTAGGCCTCAGGGGTCTTACCAACCCCATCACCAGGCTGTGGCGGGTGATTTCGAAGGGGTAGGCCACCAGCATTGGGCGAGGAATGCTGCAGCTCACTGTAGCCGGGGTGGGGCTGAAATTATAAAATTATTTTTGAATTTAAGCGTAAAATTTAGATTTTAAATCTTTTTGATAACAATTTCATTGAATAGATACCGTTTTTGCGATTCTGAGGCATACCCCATTTATATTATTTGGACTGCAACCGGTGCACGGTTACACGGCCGAGCAATGCAATGGGTGCACGGTTTTACGGCAGAGAAAGGCGAGAGAGCGCGGGAAAGCGAGAGACCCCAGAGTTGCGCGCTATTCAATCGATATTCTTGCGAAAAACTCGAGAGCTCATATCTCGGCTAATCTTGCGCCAAAATGGAAATGGGGATGCTTTTCTGAATCGGGAGAATGAGATCTACACTTTTATCAAAAATTGAGCAAAATATTTTCATGCGGTTGTCTCTTTTAAGTAAAAAATGCCGTTTATTCTGTTTTCTGAAGGTCCCAGAGACTTTTTCAAAAGACCACCCTGAATAAGGCCAATTATTTACAATTCTTGAGATCACCCATGGTTTCGCAAAACCAAAAGTTAGGGGTTGTCTTATTTTCTTGTCATAAGAGTTGTGGGTGGTCTCATTTTCTTTCTAAAAAAAGTTTTGGGTGGTCCTAGGTTCCTTTTATTTGAGCTATGGGTGGTCAAATTTTTTCCAGCGGGTTGAGGGTGGTCCCATTTTATGGCCAACAGAGTTATGGGTGGTCCTATTTTCTTTCTAACGGAGTTATGGGTGGTCCCATTTCCCCCAAAATTGCACCTACCTTATCCACAACAGCTGCGACTTCAAGGAATCCCTCCACGTCATAATTTTCAGCAAAGTCGTACGTGAGTACGTGACACGTGTACACCTTCAGTTGACCGGGAAATTCCACTTCTTCGACTTCGAGAATCTTAAATTTCAATTTTAAAACCTTTGGGGAATAAATCGATACCTTAATCTTGTTCTGCAGCGTCAAAATTTTAGTGCATTTGCTCTTAGACTCCGAATCAACGATACAAATTCGGCTTTTCTCTCGGGATTCGCAGGTCTAAAATTTTGTGATTAATTATGTTTGTATTTAATTAGGGGTAATTACCTGAACCAAGCAAATTCGATTGGTCAGGGTCGCCACAACGACGCCGAAAAGACCTTCCTCTTTTGGTTCGGGAGACAAAGAGGCGGAGGAGTTTCGGTATCTGAAAGAGGCATATTGGAGAGAAATAGAGAGAGAGATAAAGAGAGATTTTTTCATTTTTTCCATTGTAAAACTTACTCTTGATTTAGGCGACGGAGTTCCCTCCCATGAGTCTTCAGAAGGCTGTTGTTCCAAGGGCATTCATCCGGAGTGATTCTGAAAAAATGTCTATTTATTTATGTGATTGTTGTGTTAAATTTTAAATATGTAATTATTATGCTAAATATATAAATAAATAAGTTTACAAAAGTTACAACCAAAAATGTAATAAAATTCGCCGGTCGCGTCGCGGCCGATTTTCGTGAATATGGCCTTCTAGCATCGAAAATTCCAATTCAAAAAAAATTAATTTTTTAAATTTTGTTTTTAAGTTTATAAGCTTATTTTGTGTTGTAAGTGTTTTATGTGAAATTAGTAAAATTTACCTTGCACTCTCGTCCAGGGAGAGGCTGCTCAGCTGAGTCACAACATTGGCGGAAGTCATGTTGAATTGAGTAACACTTGCTAAAATAATATTTTATATATAATCTATTAAATTAAATAAAATGAAAGTAAAATTTGTTTACAAAATAAAACTATGACTAAATAACCTCTTAAATATGGGGTTCGAAAGGTAATTAACAGAAAGCAGGTCACCCCCGCAGATGCCGAACAGATGCCGAAAAGCGATGTTTGGATTTTCGAAAATGGGTCAGCTGAAGTGAAAAATCAATAGTTTCGGAATGTTTTACAAACATTGTAAAGATTTTACAAAGTATACATAAAAATAAAGTTAGTAAATGGATATCCAAAAAATAACTCCGGCCCGTCATTTGAGAACCACGCTGTAAATACCGTTGTCTCTCTGTCTAATAATAATAATTGTAAGATAAATTTTTTATTATAAAACTTAAGAGTTCTATAAAAAATATGGTTTCCTTTTCTAGAAGTCGTCGGAATCATATGTGTACTCTGAGGAGTCATCGGAACACTTCTCCATGTGCTCGACGATGCGGTTTTGGTCTTGGTAAAAATTTTGGTCAGCTTGTTTTCAATTCTAAGTAACCCAAAACAAAATATCTATTGTTTTGAGAAGTTATAAATTAACCAAAGCTTTTTTGCTGTTGACGATTGAAGGGATAAACTGACTCCAGAAATCGAAATCACACATGTATGTCTGTCTATCTCTCCCACTGTGTCTGTCTATCTCGTTCTCACACACACACACACACACACACACACACACACACACACACACACACACACACACACACACACACACACACACACACACACACACACACACACACACACACACACACACACACACACACACACACACACACACACACAGTATGGAGAACTCTGTCTCTTCAATGTTAGGAAACTTACGGAGCAAGAGGATAAAAACGTGGAGACGAACTGCAGAGATGTCGCCGACTTGGAGTTTAAGGAGGTACATCTCTCTCTCTCTTTCTCTCTCTCTCTCTCTCTCTCTCTCTCTCTCTCTCTCCAATTCTCTCTATCTCTCAAGCACATGGTTGATCATCTTCATTATTAAAAAATGGCTGCTCCATAAGCAGCAGAAGTGTCGTTAACAGCGTCGATTGCTTCAATTCCGACCTCCTTGCACAGCTGGCTGATGCGTTTCGAGAAACGGGGTTTCTTTGCCTTTCCAACAAGAAAGAGACGACGAATTCCAAGGGAATACATGTTTGTTAGGGGGAAAAGCGTAACAAGGTTGTCGATAACACCAGAACATAAAGCTCGAAGGACCTGGAAGAAAGTAGTTTGAGATAGAGAGGGATACGATAGAGGCTGGCAAAGAGAGAGGCTGATATAAAGAGAGAGAGAGGGAGGGAGGGAGGAGAGAGAAATATGAAGGCCGCACCTGTACCACATCAGTCGATCTCTCCAATCCTGAAATTGCCGCCCCTGTGATTGGAAATCCCCTCTCCTGTATAAAAGTGGGCTTAACCTTCACAGTAGTTTCCGTTACATCTGAAATCTCCTCCTTCATAAAATTTTAGCAGTCCATACCTTCATCTACTGCATTCATTAACCTTTCCATGTCTACTTTGTTAATTGAATTTGAACCAGAAGCATCTAACGTTGCAGCCCATTCACACACCATCTGTTCTTACTGTTCACATAAACTTTGGAAAAACGGTACCTCCAGAAAACCGTCGACAGCATTCCCTCCATTCATTGATCTACCAGCGAGAATACAACGATCAAGAGAGTACGGTAATCGGTCTACTGTAGTAATATTTGTTGTCGTCTTGGAGATCATACATATTTGGGATGATGTGCCGATTATGATATCTGAAGAGTGTGTGTGAGTGTGTGAGTGTGTGAGTGTGTGAGTGTGTGAGTGTGTGAGTGTGTGAGTGTGTGAGTGTGTGAGTGTGTGAGTGTGTGAGTGTGTGAGTGTGTGAGTGTGTGAGTGTGTGAGTGTGTGCGTGTGTGAGTGTGTGAGTGTGTGAGTGTGTGAGTGTGTGAGTGTGTGAGTGTGTGAGTGTGTGAGTGTGTGAGTGTGTGAGTGTGTGAGTGTGTGAGTGTGTGAGTGTGTGAGTGTGTGAGTGTGTGTTAACTCACACGCGGCATCATTATTTCCGTCAGCTACGGATCTAATAGATCCTTGAAGATCTCCAATTGAAATTAAAACTGATACATTTTCAAATCCATTCAAATTCATACTTCCAACCACATGTCTATCGTCGTCAATTATTTTTGGCAAATTTATCTTTCCCTGCGAAAGTCTGCTTTTCAAAAACAAATCAACTTACTTTTGTTGCCTCCACGAGGCACTCATCCCATTGGCTGTCACTACAGTAACCCCAGCTTTCGGCCAACTGCCAGCTCATTTCAACCTCCTCCACTTTACAGAGATAACACGCGAAGAGGTCCATAATGGTTCCACAACGATCCCAGCTACCGAAATCTTTCATTTCCATTAGGGTTAGACCACCAAAGCCAGGGAACACTGGGCGGGAGGGTCTGAAAACCTCATTTGCACCTAGATTTCTGAAGTACAGTCCAAAATAAAATTGGCAAAAATCTGCACGGAGTGGGATTTGAACCCACGCCCTCATACGAGGACCAGAAGACCCGAACCCCGCATGCTCGCAGGAAGCTGTCGCTTGAGTCTGGCGCCTTAGACCACTCGGCCATCCGTGCGCTGTTAGTGCCGCCGCCGCGTACAACTAAATACACGTGATAACCCACTTTGGTAACTTCTCGCCCTTTTCCGGACAGTTCGGGTACATCCAAGTGTACAGGGGTGAACAATCGACTTCTCCTAAAAATCGATACCAGTTTATAATAATTAATTAATTATCCATTACCTTTCGTTAATTTGTGTCCCTGCCATAGCACAATTCCATGCATTTGCCCTGCAATTCGCAGAGATTTGCATTTCTCCCCAGGATGAGTGATTTGAAAATCTTTCCAAGTTGTCTAAATTCAAATTACTACCTTATCTGAATACAAATTACTTTAATTAATTCTTCAGAAACTTTTAAAATTTCTGAAGCGTTCTGAACACCATGCTGGCCTTCAATATTCGCGTTATGGTAGACGGAATTCTCGAGGACGAGAATTCTGTAAAATTTAAATTTAAAATACGGATTTTTGAAAAAAACAAACCCATTTTTGGCTATGCAAATTTTTATGGAAGTGGTTCCAAGATCGATTCCTATTGTGGTCATCGCTGAAATTGAGATTTTTATGAATTTCGAAGGGTAGAATGGAAAATTGGTTAGAAGGCGATGGTCTGACCCTAGAGAGCGCGAAAATCGATACGATACGGCGTATCTGGAGAGAAAAACAATGCGGAACAACACTAATTGAGACGCTTTCTGGAATTTAGACGCTCTCTGTCTCTCTGTCTCTCTGTCTCTTTGTCTCTCTGTCTCTTTGTCTCTCTGCCTCTGTGTCTCTCTGTCTCTCTGTTTCTCTGCCTCTGTGTCTCTCTGTCTCTCTGTCTCTCTGTCTCTCTGTCTCTCTGTCTCTCTGTTTCTTTGTCTCTTTGTCTCTTTGTCTCTCTGTCTCTCTGTCTCTCTGTCTCTCTGTCTCTCTGTCTCTCTGTCTCTCTGTTTCTTTGTCTCTCTGGCTCTCTGGCTCTCTGTCTCTCTGTCTCTCTGTCTCTCTGTCTCTCTGTCTCTCTGTCTCTCTGTCTCTCTGTCTCTCTGTTTCTCTGTCTCTTTGTCTCTTTGTCTCTCTCTCTTTCTCTCTCTCTCTCTCTCTCTCTCTCTCTCTTTCTCTCTCTCTTTCTCTCTCTCTCTAAGCCAAGTGACTATAAAACTCTTTGTTTGTCAAAATCGGCACACCATAATACAATGTTCATCAATAAAGCGTGAAAGTGAGATTTTCAGATGACAGGGCGACCCGCATCGCACAGGAGCAGTTATTATGCACCCAATTATTAGAGCTAATTACATTTCTACAATTATTAAACTTAACAGGGCAAAATTAGCGCTGATTGCAAATGAGAAATTTCTGAATCCGCGTGCCAAGCGAGGATTTTTCCCGTTTGGGCGGCGGCAGGGGGAGGGCGACTGCGGAAATAATCGAGATCTTGGATGCGTAGGCGTCCGAGTCGAATGGGTTACTGTAGCAGAACTTCTTTCTTTGTTTGCTCTCTTTTCTCCGTTTCAACCAAGACTTTAAGGCGTTAAGGCCTTTAGGGGCAGGTCTGGAGAAGGCGGAGAGATCCTCACAAACTGTTGACCTTCGGCTCTGGAAATAAAATAACTTTTCGAGGTTTTAGGAGATTTTTTTCAGATAAACACGCAAAAACTATATTGTTTTGCAAAACTTTTTTTCAAAAGGAGGACTCGAACCAAGGACCTGTGGATTACAAGACCGGCGCGTTAGCTACTGCGCCATTGTGTCACGCAGCCATAAGCTCGGCAGGCTGTTAATAACGACGTGCCTGTTTCCCTGACTGCGCCTTTAAAATTAGATTCGCAGGTTCGCAGTAAGTTCTCATATTCAAAAACTAACCATGGCCGAAAGCTTCTTCAAATCCTCAATATCAACGAATCCAATAGAATCTGCATCATCTGGTCGCGAAACGCGTAGTGTCGAAAAAGAAACACTCTGGCCTTGAGAGTTCCTGTAGAACTCATCGAGTAGCATCTGAAAATGAAATGGAATTTTAGAAATCTATGAAAATTTCAAATTTCAATATGAGACTTTCAAGGCACACGTTCGGGAAGAGAGGGAGAAATGACTGGGTGACGGGGGTCCATTTCACAGCGTTAAAAGCTGAGGGTCATGATTTTTGTGAATCAACCAAAATGAATCATGGGAAAACGTCAGGAACACAGAATTTAGTGAGAAACACATCATTTTACTTCGAAAATGGGGTTTTCAAGTAGAATAGCCGTACAAAATTAATTTTTCCAATCTTTTCAATAACAACATCACACTGCAACCGGTACACAGCGAGAGCGCACGGAAAATGAAGAGACGACAGAGTGGCGCACTATCCAATCGATATTGTCGCGAACACTTCAAACGCCCATATCTCGCTTCATTTTGCTCCAAAAATGGAAACGTGTTTACTTTTCTGAATCAGGAGAATGAGATCTACACAACAATCACAATTATATAAAATTGATATTAACGCGGCCCTTTACCTCCAACTTAGAGAGTTAAGAACTTAAGGTTACTTAAAGCACTTATGGTAAAATAGAGTGCCCACTTTGCAATTGGCGCCTTAAGTACTAAGGGGGCTGTTTGCATAGCTATCAGCAGACTTGAGTGTGCGGAAATACCGTAACCAGAGTGTCAAAAGATATCACCGGAAGTTAACTGTATAAGGGATGATAAGAATGTTTGATTTGGCTTTGGAAACAATATGAAACTGAAATTCCACATTCCAGGTTGAATTTGAAACAAAATATGACATTTCGGGGTGGGGGTTATTGCGACCGCGCTCCATGTATGCTACCTCAAGTGTGTGGGGGGATTATTGCGAGGGCGCCTCAGTCGGCCGTACAGCAAGAAAAGGTTGTATTTCGGTTTATTTTTCAACACTTCGAATTAAACTGGCGTAAAACTTAAATTCAACTAATTGCAACAAAAAATAATCAATATATCGATTGGTAATGAAGGTAACAGTAGTCGAATACAGCGAATAATTGAAGAAATTCCCAGTTTGAAAAAGAAGGAAGCGTCTGAGAAGTTGTTTACGGGAGAATATAAAGCGGCGAAAAATGATTTGCCAACGAGTGAGACCAAGTGACGTGACTCTATTATCTACTCAATGTGACCCTCCGTGATTCACCAAAGAACGCAGGGATTTCGCAATAAACGGGTGATCTAATGATGTACACTACAACATTTAAAGGACTGGACTTGTGACTGAAGTAAGCCAAATGTTTAGTCTTTAGGATAGAACAAAAGCTATTTGTGTTCGTATACAGAGGGTTCGAGATATGGAGGTGGAGATAACGGTTCTTTGTCGGGGAATTCGTAATTACGGAGAACAGGGACAGAAAGACAGAGAGACAAAGAGAGACAGAGAGAGCGCGAAAGAGAGAGAAAGAGAGAGAAAGAGAGAGAGAGAGAGAGAGAGAGAGAGAGAGAGAGAGAGAGAGGGTTGTCGTTGGTTCGACAGAAGGTTAACTGGGAACGCGATATGTCATTCCCATAGTCGTTTAGGTAATGGTCGAATGGCGCCAGAGGCCAGATGGGAGACAGCAGAAAAAGAGTGCGGGGAAGTTATGTGGGAAGATGTCCGACAACAAGCGAAATCAAATCGAAAGCGGTAAGTTTTTATGAGCTCTCTCATATTTTTAAACAGTGCTATGATTCCGGTTGATCAAAAGAGTGTTGTCGACTTTATGGGTCGGCTGAAGAACTTAGGACCAATTTTGAGTGAGTGAGTGAGTGAGTGAGTGAGTGAGTGAGTGAGTGAGTGAGTGAGTGAGTGAGTGAGTGAGTGAGTGAGTGAGTGAGTGAGTGAGTGAGTGAGTGAGTGAGTGAGTGAGTGAGTGAGTGAGTGAGTGAGTGAGTGAGTGAGTGAGTGAGTGAGTGAGTGAGTGAGTGAGTGAGTGAGTGAGTGAGTGAGTGAGTGAGTGAGTGAGTGAGTGAGTGAGTGAGTGAGTGAGTGAGTGAGTGAGTGAGTGAGTGAGTGAGTGAGTGAGTGAGTGAGTGAGTGAGTGAGTGAGTGAGTGAGTGAGTGAGTGAGTGAGTGAGTGAGTGAGTGAGTGAGTGAGTGAGTGAGTGAGTGAGTGAGTGAGTGAGTGAGTGAGTGAGTGAGTGAGTGAGTGAGTGAGTGAGTGAGTGAGTGAGTGAGTGAGTGAGTGAGTGAGTGAGTGAGTGAGTGAGTGAGTGAGTGAGTGAGTGAGTGAGTGAGTGAGTGAGTGAGTGAGTGAGTGAGTGAGTGAGTGAGTGAGTGAGTGAGTGAGTGAGTGAGTGAGTGAGTGAGTGAGTGAGTGAGTGAGTGAGTGAGTGAGTGAGTGAGTGAGTGAGTGAGAGGAGTATAGGGCGCCCCGTGATTAGAAATCATTAAAAAGTCAACTTTCTAATTATATCAGTTGTAAAGAGACAAATAAATCAGTTACAAAGTGATAAAACAGCGTTGTAAATCGTTGAAATGGCTGCCATGTGGCGTTACGAATGAATAAAAAGGAATCAGCTGTGGCTGATCGTGGGGCAGATAGGGGCGTCGTGTGTGGGAGAGACACAAACAAGGTGGGCGGCTGATAAGACCTGAACAGGCCAAAATTAGGCACGGAATGAGGGGGAGGGAGGAGTACTTTGATTTGTACCCAGTCGGGAAGGCTCCAAGAGGTGGGAATTGAAAATTTTAATTGAACTTCACATTTCAAACAAAAGTGAGTTTTAAACTACTATATCAATAAACTTGTTTGCCAGTTTAATGAAAACAAGCCTTCACAGCGCGAACGGGTCATAGTCGTAAATTACCCGGCCGCGACGCGACCGCGCGCGCGGCGATCTCTGCAAGGTGCTGCGCTAGAAAATTGCAAAGTTAATAAAATTATGCGCAAATTACTGAAAATCAATCGAAATTGCAGGAAAAAACCGGAAAAGCCAAAATTGATAAGTTGAAATTGCTATAAGTTGAAATTGCGTGTTTGGGAAGTCCCCAAGGCGTTGGGAATGTGAAATTAGGTGGTTAAAATTGATTTTTCAAAAATATTTTGTTTATAAAACTTGTACATCAATTAAATTTTATGGATTCCATGACAACAAAGTAGTATAACGCCTTAGGGTGGCGGCCCGACCGCGACGGGGCCGCACGCGCGGCGATCTCTGCAGGCCGACACGCCCGAAAATTGCAAAGTTCATCAAATTATGCAAAAATTGCACAGAATTGAGCGATTTGAAATAATAAATAGCTTTTATCCGTTGTGGTCACATGAAAATCGATCCCTCGCGTGTTTTTACCGCATTTAGCAGCAGTTTGTCCCGCTTGGCGTTGAAACTGCATCCAGATTCCTGACTTTAACGTGACCAAATGCGTCACAGGTGCTTTGAAAGGAGAAAAAAGAGAGATAAGCTGGCGATGGGCCGGAAAGAAGGATTGAGAGCGCTCGGTACTTTCAAAGAACCAAGTTATGAGTGCGAAAATGTGAATATTCTGAAATTGAATTTCAATATGAGTATGAAATGCATATTAACATGGTAAGTTAGCTTTATAACAAGAATAAACTAAAAAGAACAAAAAATAGAAGGAAGCGCCTTTGTGCGGTTAACTGCTGAGTGGAATCTTCAAGTGCGCAAGGCAGTTAGTCTGTGTGGCCGCGTGGCGCAATGGATAACGCGTCTGCCTACGGAGCAGAAGATTGTAGGTTCGAATCCTGCCGTGGTCGAAAGTTTTGCATTACTTTGTTTAATGCGGCCTTTCTATATTTTTAACGTTTCTTTATGATTTCCTTTTTAAAAAACGGGTGTTCCGTGAGAAAACGTGTGATTCCCTCTTGAAAATCGATGAGAAGTGTTCTGAAATCACCTTAATGATCAAAGATAGGGAATCCTTCGCAGAAAAAGCGTTGTAAAAGGGGGTTTTCGCAGCGCTTGCAAAGGACAAAGTCACTGGGCAAACAGTACTTCCGGAAGAATTCTCTCGCTTATCGCCGAATGGGCAGAAAACACTAGACTCTTGCAAAGGGGACTCTCTTGAAAGAGTGGAAAGTGAAAAGTAGAAATCTCTGGGATAAGAAGAATTTCGTGTTGTTTTCCCAACAACGTCGGTTGAAAAACGAAGCGGGCGTCGGCGTTTGCCTGTGACGTCACCATCTAATGGGAGCAAAGTGCCTGCCGTGGGTGACGACCGAATTTCTGACGGAAACCGGGGGTACATTGAACGGCCAGATGAGTAAATCAGTTTGTTTCTTGTAAATTTTGTGAAATCTGATTAAAACAACATCCAGTGGCCAGATTTCTGAAGTACTTTCCAGAAGAAATTTGGCAAAAATATGCACGGAGTGGGATTTGAACCCACGCCCTCATACGAGGACCAGAAGACCCGAACCCCGCACACTCGCAGGAAGCTGTCGCTTGAGTCTGGCGCCTTAGACCACTCGGCCATCCGTGCGTTGGCAGCTGCAGCCGGGAAGCACCTTTAATAGCTGCGGTAAACGGGCGGATATGTCTTGCTACAAATGGCACTCGCTTCAGATATTCAGAAAACAGCTGTTGTAACAGTAAACCATTTGTAATCACCAACCTGAATCATTCCATAAATTGAAGAACAACGGTATCCAGGAGTTATTGAAAACGACGGAGAGAAAACCTCACTCTTGAGGAATGTTGGAGACTGGAACCTAACCGACCGTCAGTAGAGGAGAAAAGAGTGGAAATGGAATTCTTTCCTCCGCACTTCATTGCCGTAAGACTACGTTTCTGATGCATGGAAATAGGCTAATTTGTTCAGAAAAAAAAGAGAAATAGCGATTGATATAGAGAGAGACTTTCTTGCGTCTCGCGCGGCCGTGCGGTCGGTCCCTTCCCCGCTCTTCCAACCGGGCCAGGATTGCCCGTCCTCAAGCCGGACTGGAGCCCCGTGAGGACTTAGCTCCAACCAAATGGATCACCGTAGTCTTCTACAGTTCCCCGACCGTCCCAGGAACCTACAAAGAAGCTGCCTCCCCCAAGGAGAGCTGTACCAGCAACTTGGCCAGGAGGCAATTAAAGCCGAATCAATGGAGAATGGGATCAAACAAGCCAACGTCGTGGGATTGAAAGTCGACAACTGTGATACATTCTGGCGGTTCAAGGAACAGCCCTAGAGAATAAACCGTGTGTATGTATGTATATAGAGGTTTGGATGGAGAGCGAGCAAGAGTGAGGGTAAGAGAGAGAGAGAGAAAGAGAGAGAGAGAGAGAGAGAGAGAGAGAGAGAGAGAGAGAACAATAAAGGCCAAACACATGGAGGGAGAGGTATAGACATGAGAGATAAAGAGATGTAGAGAGACAAGATCATTCAGCTAGAAAGAGGAGTAAGGAGATAGGAGAGAGGCGAGCGACATAGATATGCAGAGAGAGAGAGAGAGAGAGAGAGAGAGAGAGAGAGAGAGAGAGAGAGAGAGCAATAGAAGATAAACACAGACTGGGAGAGGTATAGAGACAGGGATAAAGAGAGAAAGAAAGATAGTAAAATACAGTTTGAGAGAGGTGAG
The DNA here is from genome assembly GCA_964057215.1 of Oscheius myriophilus. NCBI lineage: Eukaryota > Metazoa > Nematoda > Chromadorea > Rhabditida > Rhabditidae > Oscheius > Oscheius myriophilus. Next base: position 21,422,524 of record OZ059904.1, on the reverse strand, counting down.
AGGCAAGCTACAGAGATATAGAAAAATAGAGTGAGAGATGGAGAAATTGGGTGATAGAGAGATAGAGAGAGAGAGACAGAGAGAGAGAGAGATAGTGAGAGACAGGAAAGATACGGAAATAGAAAGAGAGAAAGAAACTTTGTTTATACCAAATATAATCTACCCTTTGTTTTTTAGGTGAAATAGGACACCTCGCCAATCTAAACCATACACCCCATATATAGCGAGTCCATGTGTCAGTGTTACAAAATTATTTCGTTCGCGGAGTGATGAATACCTCCATTCTTCTCCTTTTCTTAACTCTGGTAGCCATTTCCTATTCTTGGAGTGAGTTAGAGAAAAATAAAATAACAATATAAGAGTTCAAGGATTCACAACAGATCCCAAGGACTGCCGCGGCGACGAGGACTGGCAGGAGTGTGGCTCCGCCTGCGAACCATCGTGTGAAACACCCGACCCAGTTAGCTTTTTCAACTTAGCCATCTCGGCTCTATTCCAATCTAGCGTCGTTTGGCGGGACCTGTGGACCCAGCTGGGATGTGTGGACCCTGGGATGTGTGGACCGCGGGACCTGGGGACCCTGGGACCTGGGGACCAGGGGACCTTGGGACCTGTGGACCCAACTAAGAACGGCATGCAAAACTATTTACCAATCTTCTTGTGCTGTCTACATCCGTTTTAATAACACTACATAGGACTTACATAAAAAAAATACTTGCATCTTCAGATATCACAGAACTCTAGCGTTCGAATATTGCCTGTAGCAATAACACAAGTGCGATTGCCGCGAGGTTTTCTGACACCGATAGCCGCCGTTCTTAACATTTTTATAGCACCCTTTGTTTTCAATGTTAGTCATCAGGTGCTTGTGGGATCTAAATTAATCTTTAAGTCAACACCTAAACAAAATGTGAGTGCGAGGGCTATAGTTGATGCCAACTTCGTCACAGTGTGTCAATTTTTTGATTTTGTTCTACTCTAAGAAATGAGTGCAATATAGGATACTCAGTTAGCTATAATGTAACTGCTGAAAGAACTAAATGGTTTTCTTAGTGACTTAATGTAGGATATGTAACCTTTGTTAAGCAAAAGTGTTTTGGATGAGCCAGTGTACATTTTAAGTTAAAGTTTAAAGATTACTATTGCATGTAGTGTTGAGGACACAACCAATTGGGAACAAGTGTACGCTTCAGTAAACTTTTCTTAAACTGAATAATGATTCCACCGTGGAAAGTAAAATAACTTTTAAGACTTTTCCCAAGACAGACAGACCCGGACAAGAGGCCCCAGTAAAGTACCCCATTTTGAAATTGACCCGAAGTCTTCTACACAACCAAGTCATTGGTAACATGTGCGTGCTTCTTTGTTTACGCAAAATTCCCATTCCTACTCAACCAGCTGAAAACTTACTGGGATAGAACATGGTAGAATTTTTTTTACGTAAGTCCTATGTAGTGTTATTAAAACGGATGTAGACAGCACAAGAAGATTGGTAAATAGTTTTGCATGCCGTTCTTAGTTGGGTCCACAGGTCCCAAGGTCCCCTTATCCCACGGTCCCCAGGTCCCAGGGTCCCCACATCCCAGGGTCCACACATCCCAGTGGTCTGCTGGTCAATGTATTTTCCGGTCCACAGGTCCCAGGGTCCCCAGGTCCCGCGGTCCACACATCCCAGCTGGGTCCACAGGTCCCGCCAAACGACGCTAGATTTGAATAGAGCCGAAATCTCAATAGCATTATATCGCGTACAGTTCGTGCCAAAACTACATCGGAACACCGTGCCAATGTTTTGATGTTGTTCCTATAGTAAAGCGCGCAATGTAGGATCCTCAGGGCATGTACGCAGCCAAATTGGCCAAAGTAGGTTTGGCGAAGAGTATAAAGTACGGCCTTTCCAATTGAAAACTCGGGTCACTTAAAAAACTGGACCTGAATTCTGCCAAGCTCCGTCATTTTTTCTGAATTTGAAAAATGAGTCCCGCCACGAAATCACCTGATTTTTCTTTTCCAAAAACAAAAAAAGGTTTTAAAATTTTGTCAATGATTTTCGTGGCGGGATCACATGTAACCTATACCACTTTGTTCTGAGCAGTTGGCACAGTGCCATTTTTGGGGTCGTGTGTCAAATGTTAAGGAGGGAAAGGCCTTGAGACTTGCACCATGAACTGCGCCATTGGATGTCACTGCAAAGAAGGTCTTCTTCGAGGAAAGGGCGAGAAATGCGTCAAACAGGAAAACTGTGAAAAATAGAAAGAAAGAAAAATCTGGGAAAATAATGGTAATAAAGACATTAAAATGACATTCATAGAAAACTTCGAAAGTCGGTACACTTAGAGACAGAGAGAGGTAAAGAGAGAGAGAGAGAGAGAGAGAGAGAGAGAGAGAGAGAGAGAGAGAGAGAGAGAGGGAGAAAGAGAGAGAGAAAGAGAGAGAGAAAGAGAGAGAGAAAGAGATAGATACATACATAGACACAGAAAAAGAGAAAGAGAGAGAGATAAGCGAGAGAGAGAGAGAGAGAGAGAGAGAGAGAGAGAGAGAGAGCGCGAGAGTGAGAGATACAGACACAAAAAGAGGGAGAGACACAGAAAGGGAGAGAGAGAGAGAGAGAGAGAGAGAGAGAGAGAGAGAGATAGACAGACAGAGAGATACAGAGAGAGAGAGAGAGAGAGAGAGAGAGAGAGAGAGAGATACAGACACAGAAAGAGAGAGAGAGAGAGAGAGAGAGAGAGAGAGAGACAGACAGACAGAGAGATACAGAGAGAGGGAGAGAGAGGGAGTGAGAAGTAAAAAAAGAGAGGTCACAAGTCACAACAGGGAGTTTGTCGGTGAGCTGCTTTATTTACTTTTCTCCTCACAAAGTTTTTTTTCGTGCGAGGATCCACCACGCTTTCAAACAAACCCTTCCTATATAAATAGCCCTGTTTTCAAAATATCATGAGCAAAATGAAACTTTCCGTTCTTTTCCTATTCTTCACTGTCTTCGCCATATCGTCTGCCTATAGTAAGTTAGCGAAAAAAAATTGCATTGTGCCTAGCAATGCTACTTCTATGATTCTTGAAAATGAGTGGAATTATTCCGATGTTGATATTCAAGTTTCCCATTATTACATCAAAATAGTCGCCTGCAAAAGGGGCGTGGTCAAATTTTGGTCGAAATAGGCGTGGAGTACATAAATAATTACAGGGAGGGTGGAGGCCGAGGAATGCCGCAGTGATGAAGAATTCCTAGAATGTGGAAGTCCAAGGGGCCTGACTTGCGAAGATCCGAATGCAGTTAGTTTATAACACCCCTTTTCAGTTAATAATCCCCCAATTTATATTTATTTTTGTACATTTAATTGCAGAGAGACTGGATGGTAGCGATGTGTGGCCGTGGATGTCATTGCAAATCGGGGCTTGTTCGAAGAAAGGATGAAAAATGCGTCAAGCTGAGTGAATGCTGAGTGTTTTAAAGTGATCATGAATGTAAATGCTAAATAAAATATTTATCATTAAAAGAACAAGGTACAAGACGTAAATACATGTAAAATTACGATTTTAACATGAATATTGTGATTTGATTGAGAAAATTTATTTATACAATGTTTCGCTTTTTGGAGTTATTTTAATTTAATACACAGCTTCAATTTATTATTTTTCATGAAAATGTAAGCGAAAACGGAAAATTTACGAAAATCAGAAAAATTCAATACAGAAAATTCAAAATTCCCGCGAAGTGGGTCTTGGAACGACTTAACAATAGATTACGGTATTCCTAAAACCGGCGAATTTCGTTATCATTTTTGCAAATTTGCATTTGTTTGGTTCAAATATCCATTTCAATGGATTTTTAATTTATAAAATGAGTTAAATGAGTTATTTGGATGAATTTTGTTATTTTTAACTAGACTGAGTGTCGATGTTACTCTGAACTTCGGTTTTTAACGATTATATTCCTTCTTTCCTTAATCAACTACGTTTTTTCAGGGTAAAATGAGTGAATCCGACGACGACATAATAGACGTCGTCACGCCGGACGGAGAACACGAGGAAGACGTGTTTGTGTCCACTTCGCAGGAGGACTTCAGCTCAGTGGCCACCGTTTCGGCCGACGAAGGAGTGTCGGATAGGGAGAATTCGGACGAGGAAGAGGAGTTCATCACGGAGGAGAGCTCGGGAGACGAGCAGGATTCAGGAGAAATCGCGGATCGGTCCGAAGATGACGGCCAGGAGGAGTTCAAGCCGAAGATTGTGAAAAAGGAGGTCGATGAAGACGACCGACAGACGCCTCCCTTGGCAGCGGATTCATCTGTAAGCTTTTTTTGTTATTTTGAGCTAATTTTGGGATTCAGAGCGCGTCTTCGACTTTTCCCCCTCCTTTGGCCACCGCTATTGTCCGCCTTCATAGTCCAGGTTTGTACAGGATTTCCTTCAAACAAACGGCAGGAAGATAGAAGATTTGAATTTCAAACGTCGTCAGGGAACTACTTGGGTCCCTTTATTGTTATTTTCTGGGAAATTATAAACGCGGCGGGGCCAGATGGTCATACAACGGCAACGGATTAAGGGACTTTTTTCAAAAAATACCATTACGGAGTTTATGTTCGTTGCGAGACAGATTTCGCCATTACCACTCTTTTTAACCTGGATCATCTTTGAACAAACGGGACAGTGGCACTTTTCCTTAAAGGACTGTCTGTAGATACCCGGGTGGAACATTTTAATTTTTTTTTTGTGAAAATTGCCCTGAAAGAAAATCGGGATTTTGTGTGCTCTAATCGTATTTGATGTTCTCGCAAAAATCAAGCAAAACCTTTAAGCCTGCGAAAAATGCGTAGGCGATTTCCCCGAATCGATTAACGGGTGTATTTTCTATTGCGATACTTTCAGAAGCTATAAAACTGGCTTCACGGACATATAGACTGTAGAAAACTCGATAATTAGATGTTTTCACGATATTAAAAAATTGCTGTGAATTCTTTATGTATACAGCTATTAAAATGCTTTAAAAAAATTTGAAAAAAAAGTTCTATAATATTCGAGAAAATGAGACGGATAGTTTCAAACTTCTCGTCATGTGAATTCAGCCACATTTATGCCGTCGATTTACAAAAATATGACAGTTGCGCAAGCAGTTTTTTCGGCGGTTGGACTGATTCTGTGAATTTTCCATATTAGTATTTCGTCACGATTTTTTTGATGGAACTAAACGACCACGCCGTATCTATTGGCTCGATTCTATCGATTTTTCTTCCAAATTGATTTCTGTTTCAGGTCGCGAGAAAGCTCCGTTCCCGTTTAACCGAGCCTCCAGACTGCCGAACATACTGAGTCGTCAAGGTTATTTATTCCGGGAAATCTTCGAAAATGCCTTATTTTCAGTCAGAAAGCGTCGAATTGTGGGAGCTGCCTCCGCTCCTCGAATGAAGAAGGACGACCCCGTTGTCAAGGAACGAGTCCTCGGTTGGTACAGCTGAACAATGGCTTCGTAGTGTGCCATGACGAAAGTGTTAAACATTGGACGCTCAGCGATATACGAGCACACTCGCCCCTTTACGCAAAAGTGACTGGTAGATGTTGCGATACGCTCGCGTTCCAATTGGGTCCATACCTGGGCAACCTACCGCGGGGGTCAATTTTGCGAGGCCCCCTTCAATTGTTGAAAGCGTCGAAAATTTGCGACGGGTCTCCTTTTCTAAGAAAAACTACCGAAAACTTAAAATTGCGACGCCCCTACCGCCCCATATTGGGGAGCTTGCCCATGTATGATTGGGTCTCGCCACGAAAGCCCCGTTTGCACGGCACGACTGAGAATCTTCAGGCTTTCGTGGCGGGACGCATTACGTATCGCAAGCAGGTCTCAACGGCGGCCAGCCGGTTTCTCTTGCAGATGCACTCGGTTCTATAAAACAAATCGCTTGGACGATAATTTATATTTTTTGCTAAACATACGACGATTGAATTGTTCTGTTAAACACCGGGCAGTCATTTAAATTTAGCGACTCTACATATCGTAGCACATTTTGACGTACCAAAACAAGGCCGCGGTCCGGTGACCAAATTATTTCGTATATTCGTATATTTGACCAACCCGTGGCCGATGGGTCCCGAAGCCATACAATACCAACCCACCAAACTTCTAGATTTCGATTTATTTGGTACGAGAATTCTGTACGATCGCACCAATGCAAACGGGCGCGGACTTTTCCAACGAGTTTCTTGTTAAATACCATAGTTTCACGAGAAGGCCGAAATGGGCGGAGCTAAGAAAAGTGTCGACCCGGTCCGGTTTGTAAATTTGGCACGTTAAAATTTCTTTTCTTTGTTTTAGCTTGCGTTAAAACTTCAACCCCAACCCCCAAACTTCATTATAATACTTCTGTTATATATTTAAACCAATTTTAACGAAAGTTAGCAAACCTAAAGTGTCCCGCAATGTGCTCCAGAATGTACATAACTTTCGCGTTATTTTGGCTAGATTTTCAACGAAAAACCGAGTTGCGTCGTTTCATCAACCATCTACGACAGCTACTTTTTCAATCTTTTATTTCCAGAGATTCTGAAGAACGCCGAGGTTCAGATGCAGGAGGTGGTCAAGAAGCCTCTCACTTTGCCGGTCCGCAAATACCACTTCCCCTTCCCCACCAATATCAAGCTCAAAATGATCGAGGTACATTTTTAAATGCGTATATTTATTTATTTCGTTTTCAGTGTGACCCCTTGGATCTGCAGCAGTCGCTTCGCAAAATAAGTTAGTTTTTTTTGTCGATTTTTCCGTATTTTACGCGACTGGCAACCATAATTCCGACCAAGATTCGATATTTTCAGCTCGCGTGGATTTCGGAAATAACGGCGACAACAAGTGTTTCGTGATATCCGACAAACTGAAGAAGATGATAGTGGAATTCGAGCAGGCCACATCTCATTTGGAGAAGTACCCTGGTGGTCGCAGTCTGAAGTCCTGTCATCTGGATCTTCTCATAGCGTTGGTTCCCAGTTGCTACTTTAATTAGTGTAAATTGTAGGATCGAGTCTCAACTGAACTGCGAGTGCACCCAAAATCGGGAGAAGCAGTACATCGTGAAGCATCTCAGCGACCACTGCGGCATTTTCCCCCTCGCCCTCATGAATAAGATCCACCGAAGGAGAAAGGTCAGTTATCGGAGGCAAATGACCAACCTGTTTTTTTTTTTAAATACAAATGGAGGGCGCGTCAACTGTCATCGTGGCGTCATTTTGGGCCCTATTGACATCCGGCTTGCAGGAATGCGAAAAACGCTTCTGTGATAATTTATGGAATGGAATTTGTAACAAACGGAGGGTGCGCTCTAGGTATAGGGCAAACTTTTAGCCCACTTTCACCTCAATTTCTTACAGCCCTTCACTTTCTTCGGGGGGGGGGGGGGGGGGGGGGCATACCTCGGGAGAGTATAGTCAGCATTCCCTAGGTTACGGGGGGTAGAGGCCCCAAAAACGTAGAAGTTAAGGGGGGTTAGTCACTATTATGGCAAAATTGAGCACGGAAGACCAAAAGTTAAGGGGGGCTACCCCAGTTTTGGTCCCAAAAGTTACGGGTGGGTCCGTCAACTGTAGCAGTCTCCCGAGGTAGGGGGGGGGGGGGGGGGCTTGCCTACCTATGCATCGGACTCAATGGGTAGCTTGTTCGTGTTTGTTTGGAATACGCGTTCATGTCATCCTTTTTCGTATAACTTTTAGACATAAAACCCATTCATGCAGTTACAACAATATGCGGGGTTCTCACGGGCCGGGCCATTTGGAAAATCTTGGTCGGCCCGGCCCGGGCGGCCCTGGTCGGCCCGGTTGGCCCCTTTTACCCTGGACCACCCAGTCAGATTGCCACCCACACGACCAGGGTTCGATCCCGGTCGGTGACATTCTTTTTTGTACAGCTAATATTGACTTACATGTTAGTAACAAACATTACTAAGTAATAAATTATTGTACCGATTTATACAAAAATTAAAATTTAATTTCTCATACCCGGGCCGACCGTAAACCGCCCCTAAAAATCCTTCGGGCCGGGCCGGCCCGTCATTTGAGAACCCCGACAATATGTCATAAACGCAAAATCAAACGTCGAACCCTGGTCGTGTGGGTGGCCCAAGGTAAACGGGCCGAACGAGCCGGGCCGGCCAAAATTTTCCAAATGGCTAGGCCCAGCCTGTGAGAACGTCGCTTGGGCCATACTTAGGCAACTGACCGTAGTGGGCACTTTTGCGGCAGCCCTACCCCCTACTAGAAACGTTTTCAAAAATTTTGCGACAGCCCTACCGCCACATTTTGTGGGGCTTAACAAAGTATGTATGATTTGTTGCCGTCTGAATCACAATAGAGTAAGCAACACAGCAAAACTTTGGAACCTCGTGGGAAATTGGGATCACACCTGGACAACCTAGCGCATGGGCATAGGTGGTCAGTAGGTCACGCCTGCCGACCCGGATCCACAACCGAATTCAAATTTTGATGGTTTCATCAGGCGAAAAATCGAAGAAAATTTTCTATTTAAAAACACGTGTTAAAACACGATTTGGTGGTAATAATTAAGGAATTATTTTCAAAAGGAGGTTTGCGTAAGAGTTTACATAGATTTTGCGCAAAAAGGTTGCTGCCTATGCAAATACTACCCTGGCCAAGTATGACTGGGATTGAGAAGGACTATAACCAAAAATAACGGTTTCACCGGACTGAGAAATTTTGAAAAGCACCCAAGTATTTAAACATATTTTTCGCATATTTTTAAATTTCAGGAGCTTCGCGAAGAAGCGGCCTACCTGAACGCAGTGATGGGCGGTCAACCCTCCCTCTCTTCTACCGATCTGAACACGAAGGAAAAGGCCGATGGCGGCGGAATCAACGAAGGAAATCACGTGGTAGCTTTGTCTTTCCAGAGAAAATGTTTTTCTTCTCCTTCAGAAACTCTCTGATCTGCAGCGCCGCATTAATGAACACAAGAGCCCGGCGGAGATCAAGGTAATGAATTCTCTTTCGAAATTTTTTTTATTTTTCAGAAGAACATGGCGATTCTCGTTCCCAGACCCAAGTACCTTATCTGCAAGCCGCGTGTGTTCAAACTGAATCCTTCCGCGGAGAATAAGGACGTCCGGCTGACGGAACTGGTGCGTTTTGAACAAGGAGCCTTATTTTTTTTATGGTTTCAGCCTTCCAGGGGCGGCATTGTCCCCACGGCGCCGGACGCTTTTATGAAGACACCTAAGATGGAGAATGGGGAGGATGAGAGCAATTCGTCGGTGGCGAAAGGAGCAGAATTAGCTGTAGAGGAGATGAAGGAGGAGGTGGGATATCACATTTATCACAGATTCTTTTTTGTACAACTAATATTGACTTAAATGTTAGTAACAAACATTATCAAGTAATTTAAAACAGTTGTACCGATTTATTACAAACAGGGCCGGACCAACACTTTTCTCGGGCAGGCCCGTGGGCCCTTCTTTTGAGTTGAGAATTATGCCCCCCCCCCACATTTTGCTATAAGTTCCATACTTCCTGGTTGTTATACCTTATTGCGTGCCAGCCGGGTGTCAATACGGCTGACTTCATTTTGACCGTTAATGCACCCTTCCTTCGTAATTAAACTTTGAAAAAAAAACAAGGTTTGGCCCATGGCTGTTATGAACACTCATTCTGGATTAGCTATCGTTTTTATTCCCATATAAGTATCTTTTTTTCAGAAACAAGCTGCCGATTCCACCACCTCGCCCATTTCTCCCCAGCCCTACCCTGAGCCCTCGTCGACCACCGTGGATTGCAATTCGCCGCCTTTGAAGTTTCGCAAGATCGTCAGAAGGGTTCCTGTGATCCCTGGTTCTAAACCCATCACTTCTCAGCTAACTTCGAGACCAGTCCGTCCCAATTCCACCCACATCAAGGTACTGTACCCTATAATTCGGATGTTATTGGCAGTTTCAGCCGCTGCCGGGCAGTCTAGCCGACACGATGACTGTCGTTCAAAGGACCGCCGTCACTTCCATAAAAATGCGAATAGACGAACTGCGGGCCGAGGTTTGATGCCTTCTTTTTACGGAGTAATGATTGATTTTCAGCGCACGAAGGTTCTGGCCAGCCACGGAAGGGTGATGGACAGGATGAACCATCTGGAGCAGACGGCCATTCCCTCCTTCCTCATGAAGGTTGGCTTTGTTTGGTTTAAAAGGAAATAAATTAGATTCAGATGAACCTGTCTTCGCGAACGGAAGCCATGGAGGCGCATCTGAACAAGGTCAACCAGTACAAGGGCCTCAAACTGGAGGTTAGCAACTTTTCAACGAAACGAGGATCTTTGGCGTCTTGACTAACCCAGAATTCATTGGCACGGTTTAAGAGGATGGGTTCAGGCCATACCTGGACACTTCGTGTTTTGTGACCTTGGTTTTGAGCGTTTCTTAATTTTGGGGACCATGTGAAAATGGGCGGGGCTTGATTTTTGAGGCCCCCTCGCTTTGCGGGATCTTTTGATCCCCTCCGTACCGTGTCCAGGTATGGTTCAAGGCATACCGTACATTTTCAAATTTTTACTTTAAAGGAAGCCCTGTTGACACACGACTGGCACGATGTAGGGTAGAGACCACACAATCGCGGTTCTCAACGGGTCGGCCGGTCACACTCATTGCCAGATTTTTTGGTTCTTAAAACAGAATATGTAAGGCAAACGATTGCGCGTTGTTTGAATTAAAACTTTTTTAAAAAAATATTTGAAAATCGTTGCCAGGAGAGCTCTCCATTTGACTTTCTATAAGAGAATGGTGGCTGCGCCTATATAATTTTTTTTTATAAAATGTTATTTTTTTTATAAAAACTTTTTTCTAACTTTTAGAAAATTTGGCCGCGGGCCGTGTGGGGCCGGGCCGAGATTTTTTGAAAAGCAGGCCGGCCCTCCGCGCCACCCTTTTATAAGAGTCCAAAGTTTTTTTGGTTACCAATTTTAGGCCTAAAATTTTAAAGGTTGATTACGTCAATTGCCAGACCCTCCAGGGGTGGGTATGGTCTGTTCCGTGAAATATTTGTATTTATCTCTTCATTTTCAGCGCCAGGGCCTGGTGGATAAGATTGGAAAGATCAACGACGACATCTGCAATCTGCTGTCCGCCTCGTACAGCTCCGTCTAGACTCCTTCCGTTCCCGTTGCGATAACACCATAACACTCGACTATTATAAATAGGTTGTTTATTCACATTTTGTTGATGTTTGTTTTTGTTTAATAAAGAGTTTGTCGTTTATGTGTTTATTTTAAACTAACAGTTACAACTGAGATTAGGTTATCTTCCTTCGACCCCAAATTAGAATTTTTTGGATCATTTTCGCATTTTAGCGTTTTGTGGCATTTTTAGGTGGCTGTTAGTCATGCAACGTTAGTGTTAGCGAACTAAATTTTCTGTTGCTGATTATATGCATTGTATTCAATTGATAAACGGATTGGGACAAGCTCAATAACAAAACTGATCAAATGGCATTCAGTCCAATATGCCACTTCGTCACATAAAAATTGTATTTTCTAATTTTTCTCCGCCGCTACTGATTTTCAAATGTTACCAAGATACACTTTTATGGAACTTTTTAGTGCACATCTTTCTGTTAAGACAGAAATATCAAATTCGAATATTTTATGGTGACATCCCTAAATTCTGATCTCGGTTCCTATTGCGAAATCGAACATGAACACCATTTCGATTTGAAGGCCTACTGACCCACAATGTCTGGTCGCAATATGGTCCCTTCAAGTTATCTACAAGGGGCGGATCACTGAGTTCTTCTTTTGCATATCCCTTTGGTGCCCCCTTGTTGCATTCCTTTAAGCCCTTTGTCTCGGCGGAGGTTTTGCCAGTTTGTTCTCCGAGTCAAAATTAAAATGCTTGTGACTGAATACCGTAGGAAATTTGAAAATGAGTCGTTGCCCGTCCTATCCTCAATTTTGTATGTTGTTTTCATTTGAACATTTCAGAAATGGAGTCGAAGGAGGAAACGCCTCAGAGAGAGGAGGTCACTTTCGGCAAGGCGGCCTACTCCGACGTGACCCTCGCCGTCGGAAACAAGGATTTCAAAGTTCACAAACTGGTGAGATTTATTTTATCCTGTAAATTGTGGAGGGTGACTCCTGCAGCGCCCTTCTGGTCTGTTCGGCTTCATTTCCATTAATCTTCGACCCAATCCAGGGTCCGTATTTACTTTAATATCGCTTTGTTAGGGACAACCTTAAATTTAATGGAAGCTATCATACCATTGTAAATTCTCTTAATTTAGCAACAAATCATTTTGAAGAATAACTATAGGTTTTCCCTCTCTTTCGTCTAAAGAAACTGAATCCCCTTTTTTTCGGTTGTGGGGGTTGAGCCGAGCTGGATTTCTTAGTTGAGGGGATTCGCGTCGCATACAGAATCCTTACAAGTAGCTTATTCAAGTATGCTTTCATCTGGGCGGAACATATTTTGTTTCTTTTTCACACCGTAAACCGCTTCTGAAGCTGCCGTAGAGAAGATGGCTGAGCAGGGGTTGTTTGAGGGGGGGGGGGGGTTAGATGCGTAAGTCCCCCAATTGGTGCCTCGAATGTAACGTAAGCCCCCTCTAATTTTGTTACCATTTCCACAAAACGCCGAATTACGTAGGTAGCACCTCACGTCCAACTATGGTAGAGAAACACTGTAGTACTGCTAATTCTTGACCATCGCAGCCATGGGCCGTACCGCGTCTTACAACGTTTTGGTAAATAGGAAAAGCGCGTCAACTCTGTAATAATGACGTCTTTGGGCCCTATTGACGTATAAAATACTGGCCCGATACGAAATTCTGGCTGTTATTTCCAGGCGCTGGCCCTGATGTCCGACTACTTCGAGACCCTCTTCTTCGGCAATTTCAAAGAGGTTAATTTATATCTTCTTGCAAATTGAATTGTTTATGTAGAAAGACCAGGATCACATCAAAATCGACGCCGACCCGAAAGCCTTCCATCGCATGCTGACTTTCATCTACGACCGCGACTTCGGCGACGAAACCTTCCTCAAGTGCCCTTTAAAGCTCGTCGATCCCACCGAAGGTACGAGGCAACACGTTCTTTAAAGGGTTTGATTGAAATTTAACCGTGTGCGAATTATGTCGGTTCACAGACCGCCTTCCAACTTCTTTAGCGTTTGGGAAAACGTGAATGTGTAAAATCTCATTTAAGATTCTTTAACAAGCATTGTTCAGGTATCGGAATCGATTGCTACATCCTGTACGAGCACCTCGTTCGCTTTGATGTGACGAAGGCCCGTGCGTGGTTCTGGGATATTGCAAGTGAGGAGCACTGTGATGATAAGAAAAACAAGAGGGTCAGCAAACGACGTGACAGTGATTTTGTCTGATTTAAGAGTGTTCAAGTTAACGACTGCGAACACTGCATGAATTTTCCCCTCATCGCCGCCATCTACAATGTGCAGCCAGGGGTACGATGTTTCTTTTTTAGGCTAACCTTTGTGGTGCAGAATACACGTTTTTCTTCGAGAGCTTTGAAGGCGTGGATGGAAAAGTACTACTCCGTGGTGCCGCAGGCCGTTCACTTTACGGAAAAAGCCCTTCCCAAGATCATCAAGGAAATGGTCATTTGAATCTCCCTCGCCGCCACCACTTCATGTTTTCATTCTGTTGTTTCTCTATTGAATTTTTCTTGTTATTCCACCGCCTTATCAGAAATAAATCTTTTCGTATTCTCATGTCATATTGACTTTGGTTATTCCAGCAAGCCTGCATATTTGTTCAAAGTGGAGATTCTCTCATTGGGAAGTAAAAGATTGCACATTTTGAAAACTTGCTTGATGTGGCGTTGGAGCAATTTGTAAATTTTCAAACGGGCCGGCCCGTGGAGGACTAAGGGCCCTAAAGATTTTCGAATTATAGAAGTGGCGAGATTTGTGTGCTTCCGGTTGAACAATAGGACAATCCTTCACGTGGGTTTCTTTTACGACAGCCCCCCCCCGTGACAGCCGGTTGTCAGTAGGGCCCGAAATTATGCCATTATTATCGTTTACGCACATTGATTTTGTAATAAAACGCTGAAAACGTAAGGTATGGCCGGCCCTTGGCTGATTGCGCAATTGCGACAGCCATTCACCACGCCACTTTTGTGCGCCGTAATCTAACAAGTTGGCTGTAATAAAATCTTTTTTTTAATTTGAACATGCGTGGATGCACTTCCTTTCTCCTAGTTTTTATGCCGTGGTTGTTTTTAATTGGAACATTTCAGAATGGAGTCGAAGGAAGAAAGGCCTCAGAGGGAGGAGGTTACCTTCGGCAAGGCGGCCCTCACCGACGTCACTCTCGTTGTGGGAAACAAGGAATTAAAGGTCCATAAATTGGTGAGTCCAATTTGGCGACAGCTATATAAATATTTGTAAGACCAACCTAGCCGTGAATTTTGTGGCGTAAATTACAGGTATGTATTTCCAGGTTCTTGCCCAGATGTCGGACTACTTCGAGACCCTCTTCTTCGGCAATTTCAAAGAGGTTTTTATTGCATTTCTTAATGATAAGCGATTCTTTAGAAAGACCAAGATCGAATCGAAATCGACGCCGAGCCCAAGGCTTTCCACCGTCTCCTTACTTTCATCTACGACCGCGACTTTGGCGATGAAACCTTTCTCTATTGCCCTTCGAAGCTCCACGATCCCACCAAAGGTGTGAAATAGCTTGTTATTTAAAGGGGGGTTGATTTAAAATTAACCGTATGCGAATTGAGTCGGTTCACGAAATGCCTTCAAAATTCGTTATACCCCTCGCCAATCGTACTTTGGCCGAAAATGGGCCACTCCCTTTTGTAGACGAATATTTTGATGTAATAATGGGAAATTTGAATAATAACATCAGAATAATCTCACTCATTTCTATGAATCGCCGAAGTAGGATTGGCGGGCACTATAGCTTTTGGAAAACATTGAAGTAGACACCCCCATTTAAAGTTCCTTGAACAAGCTTTGTTCAGGTTTCGCAGTCGATTGCTACACCCTGTATGAGCAAATCGACCGCTTTGATGTGAAGAAGGCCCACCGCCATTTCTGGACTATTCGGAATGCGCAACAGTGTAACAAGCAGAGGAGCAATCAGGTTGAAACCGTGTGCAACCATTCTATTTGACTGCGAACACTGCATCAATCTTCCTCTCATCGCCGCTATCTATAATGGACAACCAGGGGTGCGATTTTTTATTATTTGAAGACCAACTTTTTGATTTAGGGCATTAGATTTACTTCGAGAGCTCTGAGGGCCTGGATGGAAAAGTACCACGCCGTGGTACCGACGGCCGTGTTCACCACGAAAAACGCCCTTCCCAAGATCATTAAGGAGATGGTTTGAACCTCCCGCGCCGTCTCCATCCCCTGATCTCTTTCCGTTGTTTCCCTGTCGATTTATGTTTTACCTGTCATTGCCTGATCAGAAATAAATAATTTCCTATTCACATGCCATGTTGACATTGGTTGTTCCAGCAAATATGCATACTTTGTGACGGCGGAGCTTCTCTATTGGGAAGCTTGAGGTTGTAATTCTAACACTTGCTTGGTGTGGCGTTAGAACAATTTGTCAATCTTTCAAACGGGCCGGCCCGTATTGGATTAGCGGCCTGAAAGGTTTTAGAATCTTTAAGAATGTCGAGATTTCGGTGCTTCCGTTTGAAATCAATCCACCACGGGGGTTTATTTTGCGACAGCCCCCGTGACAGCCGGGTGTCAGGAGGGCCCAAAATGATGTCATTATAGCTGTCGCCAAAACAGCATCGATGGGGAAAGCCGCTTGTTATTTGGCATTTGGAAGGATACAGTTTTGGGCTAACCTCCTCTCTCTTTTTGTCTTTTTAATTCGAACATTTCAGAATGAAATCGAAAGAGGAAACGCCTCAAAAGGAGGAGGTTACCTTCGGCAAGGCGGCCATCTCAGACGTCACCCTCGTCGTGGGAGACAAGGAATTCAAAGTGCATAAATTGGTGAGGCAGTCCTTTAATTTACGTACGATTTGACTGAATCGATTGAAGACAGAGTCTGTGGGAAACTCGAGCAGACCACTGTCTTATAAAACAGTTCATAGGCTTCGTTTTTTGCTCAAATTCGGTCTATAACCATCCTATGACCTGTATACATCATTACAAAACTTCTAGATCAAAATCGATTTTTTGTCCTGGTTTACAGTAGGATACTGTAATTTTTCAAAATTGGTCAAAACTGTCTGAAATGCTGTTTTTCTCAAGCATATAACGTGAATTGACCAAAACTGACACTTGTACAGCGATACTGTTTTGTATTTTCGCTCAGGACACCGAAAACATAAAAAAGTGAATTTTTGTGTTTGAAACTGCTGTTTTTCGAAATTGTCTTTCAAGTCCGCAAAATCTAGTTGTTTTGCGTGAATTTAGAATTTTTTGACGCATTATTTGCAATGTTAAAGTCCAAAAAACTCTGTAACAGTCATGACGAAAATCGAATTCGAAGCTGAATTTTTCCATCGATTTGACCAGGAAAAAGTGAAATTTTGGTAGGTCAAAAAATTTGTTTGTTCCGAAGTTGCTCCAATCCTGTGCACAACAACTCAAAAAGATGTTTCTTTCAATGTAGTATTACTTTTACGTACCGTTTGGGAGCAAAAAAAAATTTGGACCGGGTTCACCGAATTAAGGATTCACCGAATTAAAATTCGGTGAACCTCGCCGTGAAACAGTTTCAGTTACAAAGCGTGACTTAAAGGTATATATTTCCAGGTTCTTGCCCAGATGTCCGACTACTTCGAGACTCTTCTTCGGCAACTTCAAAGAGGTTTTTTTTAGTTTCTTCTTAACAAGTTGTTTTTTAGAAAGACCAAGATCGTATCGAGATCGAAACCGACCCGAAGGCCTTCCACCGCCTGCTGACTTTCATCTACGACCGCGACTTTGGCGATGAAACCTTCCTCAAGTGCCCCTCGAAGCTCGACGATCCCACCAAAGGTGCGAAATACTGTTGTTTTGTTTGAAAATGTATCTTTTAGGCTTTGGAATCGATAGTTATTCGCTCTACCAGCAAATCGATCGCTTTGATGTGAAGAAGGCTCATAGTCGTTTCTGGAAGCTAGTGAATAAACATCGATGTGCATCGGCGAAAATCGAGGTCAGCATACTTCTACAGTAATTTTATTAGATTTTAGGGCGCTTTCGTAGGCGACTGTGAACACTGCATCAATCGCCGCCTCATCGCTGCCATTCACAGCTTAGTGCTCAATGTTAGTTTAACAAAGTTTCATTTAATAATGTGTCTTTAAAGAATATGGTTTACACTGGGAGTGCTGTGAAGGCCTGGATGGAAAAGTACTACTCCGTGGTTCCGGAGGCCGTTCACACCACCGCCGAAGCCATGCCCAAGATCATCAAGGAAATGGTCATTTGAACCTCCCTCGCCGCCTCCACTTCATGTTTTCATTCTGTTGTTTTGTTGTTGATTTTGTCTTGTAACTGCCACAGCCTCATCTGAAATAAATCTTTTCGTAGTCACATGTCATATTGACATTGGTTGTTCCAGCAAATAAGTATATTTGGTGACGGTGGAGCTTCTCAATGGGGAGATACAAGGTTGTAATTATGGCAACTTTTTTACGACTCGTTTTTTTTTGTGGAATCGCAGTCCTTTAAAGCTTGGTTTCTGCGAATGTTTTTTGCGAGTCAGGATTGGGGTGGCCCTGGTTAAATGCTGTAATCTCAAAAATTTGCGTGAACTTTTTAGAAATGGAATCGAAAGAGGAAACGCCTCAATAGGAGGAGGTTACCTTCGGCAAGGCGGCCCTCTCCGACGTCACCCTTGCCGTTGGAAACAAGGATTTCAAGGTTCACAGATATGTGAGTTTTACATTTTTCTTGACCAAATCGAGACCCCCCCCCAATCCGCATAATCGAACCCCGCATTTACGCCGCTTTGAAGGAGTACAGTGCCAAATTATTCTGATTACTGTAGCTCTCGAAATCGAGTTATGTCACTATTTATCGGTGTAGAATCGCTGAAATCTTCGGACGCCACATTGTGTGTGTGTGTGTGTGTGTGTGTACCGCATAACTAAGAAGTCAAATAGCGTAGTCTTTGGCTGTTAGGCACTAATTGTGATTGTCTAAGGTCCTTTACAATCAAAATAGGCTGCTACAAAACGGGCGTAGCCCTAGTTAGGCCTTAGTAAAATTGGCGAAGAGTGTGTATCGCCGACATTTCGACTGTTGGAAATAATACGGATGGGTAAACCAGCGATACCTATTATGGTTAACCGAAACACACCTGGTCCACGTACCGCAAGGGTATATTTTGCCATAGCCTCTCTTAGAAAAACGCTTACAAAATTGCGGCAGGCCCCTACCCTTTAAAAAACTTGGGTAAAACTCGAATTGCGACACCCCCACCACCGCGGCTCGCGGCTCGCGGAGGTTGGCCAAATATGAACCGAAATCTCCTTGGAACCGTCAGAGTTGTGCTGGCTGGTTAAAACACGGCTGTATTTCCGTAGCGAGATTAATCGATATTTCCAGGTTCTTGCCCAGATGTCCGACTACTTCGAGACTCTCTTCTTCGGCAACTTCAAAGAGGTTTTTTTAAATTTCTTCTTAACAAGTTGTTTTTTAGAAAGACCAAGATCGCATCGAGCTCGACGCCGACCCCAAGGCTTTCCAGCGCCTTCTGACCTTCATCTACGACCGCAACATTGGCGATGAAACCTTCCTCAAATGCCCCTCGAATCTCGACGACCCCACCAAAGGTTAGAAACTTCCGCTTTTCTCTTTTGGGAACATGTATAGTTCAGACTTCGGAATCGATTGCTTCTCGCTCTACGAACAGGCCGAGCGCTTCGATGTGAAGAAGGCTCGCGATCATTTCTGGGCTATTTCTATTATTCTAGGGAGCATTGATTAGCGATTTTGAACATTGTATCAATCGCCCTCTCATCGCTGCCATTCACGACTTAGGAACCAGTGTAAGGTCAATAGCATTATATTCATTGCCTCTTTCTTTAAAGGATACGGTTTACACTCCGAGGGCCGTGAAGGCTTGGGTGGAAAAGTACCACTCCGTGGTACCGCTCGCCGTTTACTCTACGGATAGCGCCATGCCCAAGATAATCAAGAAAATGGTCATTTGAACCTCCCACGCCCCTCCCCGTGGTCTCTTTCCGTTGTTTCCCTATCGAACTTGTTTTACCTGCCACTGCCTGTTAAGGACAAATGAAGTAATATATAAAAATTTATTACCAATTTGATAAACCATAACGTAACGAAAGCACCGGTATGTTGAGAAAAGGCCCTCACTAGTCTAGGCAGGACCTGAGAGTCTGAAAGAAGGGGAGGGCAGTGTTAGTTTCTACGTCGGCGGGGCTCAATGTTGTAGGAGAGTTCCATCAGACGGCGTTGGTTGTCGATCACTCGGAAGTTTCGCATCAGATTCAGCGTGTCGAAGGCTTTCTTCGGCTCGAATGGAGGTGCTAAAAGGAAAATTTTGATTATTTGTACTAAGTTTAACACAATTTGCGAGCCATAGCTGGTGAGTTTGTGGTATTTCCATTTATATGAATTGAAATGCAACCGGTGCTCGGTTACACGGCAGAGAAAGGCGAGATAGGGCGGAAAATTGAGAGTCGCCTGAGTGGCGCGCTATTCAATCAGTAGTTTCGCTAAACGCTCATATCTCGGAATATTTTGCTCCAAAATGGAAAAGAAGATACTTTTTTGGAATCGCGAGAATGAGATCCACACATTCATCACAAATTCAGGAAACAAATTAGTTTTCGCGAATATTCCTCTTTAAGGGATCGTCTCTGGGAGATTCAAGCGGTTACCACGAAAAGTTGATTGTCTAGAAATGCCAAAATTGGTACAACATTTCTAGCGCGCATATACCGCCAATATGTTTACATAAACATCGATTTTTGGGTCAGGTTACGGTAGGGTACTGTAATTATTAAACTTTGAGCAAAATCCTAAAAATCTAGAAAATTGTATGCTGACTGCCAACCAAAAATCGAAATTCCTGAGTTCCAAAAAACCTCCAACACCGACTTTAAAAACATTTTTTTCTAAGACAGCGGTCTCAATAACGAACTTTTCAAGTTAGTTTTACAATTACCCCACTTACCCGATATTCTCGATTTACATTGACGAAAACTTCGAAGAATGTTGGCCACCATATGCTGAAATTTCGATTTACAATCTATACCCTATTTTTATACCATTTTTTCGAAGTTCACCAGCCCGTTGTAGTAGGTCTTGTTGCCCTCGTGGATAAATGTCAAATCTTTAAGGATCAAGGGGACAAATGGAACAAGCGGTGGAGACATCTTAATGGACCGGTTTATATACATTTTAAAGAACTGAACCTTGGCGACCAGTGCACGATAAGGTCGGTGATTCCTTGAAGGATCCAGTAGGGATTCGAACTCGGCGAATTGTCGGCGTAATTTGGCGGGAAGGCGCTGAATTCAAATTTCTTGTACCAGTTTGGGTGATTTTTGATTACCTGCCAAGTTAGAGTCAGTCGGCTGACGGCGATGTTGCTGAGGCCGAGGGTGATGGCGAAGAAGGAGAGAAGGTCACGGCCCTCCTTTGAACTGGAATAGAAGGAGGTAGGAGAGAGAGAGAGAGAGAGAGAGAGAGGTGAGTGAGTGAGTTAGAAAGAACAATGAGATTACTCACTACATCGCAATTTTGATGAACTTCCTAAGAGTGTTCACCCGCTTTGCACTCGGCGCAAGGAGAACTTCGGTGGTAGCCCAATACTGCACCTCGTTGAATCTAGAATTATCGATTTATTGATCGGTATTGATTTTTTGCTGTCTACCTTCGCATTAGTAGATCCAAATTTGACGGCACACGTCCTGGGAACTGCTCTCTACCGATTACCTAGAAAGGAATTCTATCAACCGCGACGGAAATCGGACAAAACTCTCTCTCTCTCTCTCTCTCTCACACTCACACACACTCACACACTCACCCACTCACACACTCACACACCCACACACACACACACACACACACACACACACACACACACAAATCCAATGAGTTCATACCTGTATCACTAGTTCAATCTCATCGCAGGCTTCGAAAAGCTGGGAATGTAAAATTCCCAACTGTTCCGCCAATTCACTGCTACTGACGTATTCCAAAACCGACGCATGTACAGACTCCATTGGCCCATTTTGATCTGCCATTGATCCCTGAAATTGATAAACTGATTTATCGATTTATTTAATGATTGAACGTACCAAGGAATCGACTTCGTCTGCGAAGACAACATACAGTTTGCTGTTGATGGATATCATCGTTGGAATTGAGATGTCGTTCGGTGCGAAAACCACTTTCTCTGGACAAGAAATCGGTGTATTTTTGAAAATCTGGCCAACCTCCACTGCTCCTAACTTCGACCAATCGAAGGACTTCGTTCGTTTGAGTGTATCGCATTCGGGATCTGGCCAACTCGCAGATTTCTGAGGCGGTTTTGTCCATTCGGATTGGCATTACGAAGGAGGTTGTATCAGAAAGGTGGAGGATTTGATTGCCTGGAAACAGTCCTTTAAAACCCTTCGTCCCTCGTGTCTCTCTATGTCTCTATCTCTCTGTCTCTCTGTCTCTCTGTCTCTCTGTCTCTCTGTCTCTCTGTCTATCTGTCTCTCTGTTTCTGTTTCTCTAAACTCACAAGTATCACTCGGCAAAACTGGAAGCGGTGCCGGTGAACTAGCAGACGAAACCCCGCACTCCACAACAACACAAGGATGCCTCGCAATAGTTCTAAACCCTTAGTGTTCATATTCATTCTGCCTCCCTCTCACCTCATGGCCTCCTCCCTAATTTGTCTCAAGAGTGTCATTCTGTGTAAAACTCCACTCATCCCAGGAAATCGACGATGGTCTTCCAAAACTAGACAGAAGAGTTCCTCGACGAAAGAGTTGGCAGCGGGGTCGAGAAAGAATTGGAGCCCAAGTGCGTTAACCCAAATGTGAACGAAGGTGACGACGCGACGACGGGCGGCTACGCAGTACTCCATGTCCACGTCAAAGTCAATGGCAGCTGCGACCGATGGAGCCATTTGACGTGTTGTGGAGTCACATGATAGCTGAAAAAAGAGACCTACAGATGATTCAGAAGGCATGTGGCTTCAAGAAAAGGGAGCTGGGGAGGTGTTTCAATTGGAAGTTGATTGCATTCTGCATTCTGCTACGGTTTTGGGGGCCCAGGGTTTGAAAGGCGGGGGATGAGCCGCGTAGGGAGGCCCACGGTGGAAAACACCGTAATTGATGGAGTTTTAGGGGTTTTACGGTTACAAGTAACGTGCAGCTTTCATATTTTCAAAGTGAAACCAACCAATATTCGAAGGAAAGGCATTAGGGTCTGATCAATCTGCCTTGTCAATGAAATCCTCGTTCTTACCTGTGTTTTTCGCCTGTAGTAGCTTTTCAAGTAGTTGCAGAGCACATTTGTTGGCATGTAGATGATGTGGGTGAGAACAAAGTCTTCTAGGAATACATCCAACTCGCCGTCGTCCGATTGAGCATCGACCCTCGTTTCAAGGACATACTCGATCATCTTTTCTGGGAGACCAGCCATCACGGAGTAGCTGGAGTATGAGAATTTAGAGAGAGATGGAGAGATGGAGAGAGAGAGAGAGAGAGAGAGAGACAGAGACAGAGACAGAGACAGAGGCAGAGGCAGAGACAGAGGCAGAGGCAGAGGCAGAGGCAGAGGCAGAGGCAGAGGCAGAGGCAGAGGCAGAGGCAGAGGCAGAGGCAGAGGCAGAGGCAGAGGCAGAGGCAGAGGCAGAGGCAGAGGCAGAGACAGAGGCAGAGACTGGAAGGGACGATGTTAGACAGATAGAGAGAGAGAGAGAGAGAGAGAGAGAGAGAGAGAGAGAGAGAAATAGGCAGAGAGAGAGAGAGAGAGATAGAGATAGGGAGAGAGACAGATGACAGAGAGAAAATCTCACCAGCAGTCTGTCTTCGTACTCGTCCCTGGCACCGAATGTTCCAGTGCGGCTCCCCTTGGCCAGCTGATTTTCTCCAACACCAGTACATCTTGCCCGTGTTCTTTCAAACGGACCGTATTTGCCTCCACGTCTCGGATTATTCTAATTTCCTGCATTTCTCAGGCTCAAAGTCAACCCACCGATTGAAGTCGTACTTGTCCACAACGAGGAATTGCGCATTGTCTTCGGCCAATGTGATGGTAGCTGCGCGAGGCGCGTCGTTTACCAGCGCCAGTTTTCCAAAGTCGTCGCCTTCTTGGAGTGTACAAACAACACCCTAAAATGTTACAATAGTGTTTCAAATTAAACTAGTCAATTTATAACAAAAAAAAACAGCTATTTGCATTGAAAACTGCCCATGTCATTGATTAGGCTGTTATTAACAGTCTGTGTTGCCCATTAGTCGCCCATTATACCAAAACTCCCATTATTCGCACCGATTGTCATTAAATTCCCTTCCATGACGTCAATTAGTGTTTTTTTGTTTCTTTGACTTTATTATTGTAATTGTTTTCGAGAAAAGGCGGTTGACACGCGTATCAAATCGGCGGCTGCCTGGATACCTACCGTGGGGGCGCCCCAGTGCGGCCTACCTTATAGTTAAAACCACATGTGACGACAAAAGATGACGAGTCATAATTCAATTTGCTGAAATTGAGGCATTTGTCTGAGTGGTTAACCTTTTTATTAAAAGGCTAATTTTGAAAAATACAATGCAATATGCCTTTATTTCTAAGCTGTTGTTTCGGTCCCCGTATGAATTGCGTATTTTCAGTGTTCATATGTTGCTTAATTATACGGAGCGGTTTTCATGGTTGCAAAAAATGCAGTGAATTTCGGATAACCGGCTTCCGATGCGTCTAATTAGCTGCCGGGAGCCAGCCGTAAAAGCCACGGCTTCCGTTTATCCCTGAAACGAGCAACGAACAAGGGGTGTTTTTGAATTTTCCTCCCATCTGCAGCTGCACCAAGACCCCAAATGGTTGAAATTGGCTTTAAATTGTGTACTTGATTTAAAACAAATAGTTTTGTTACTGTTTGACTGAAATTAGACAGAGATACCATTTGCAAAAGTTTTGTCATCCGCAGGATTCGAACCTGCGCCCTCCGAAGAGGACTGCGACCTGAACGCAGCGCCATAGACCACTCGGCCAGAATGACACTCCGCATAATGTGTCGCCGCCAATTGATAAACGTTGGACCTTCGCTTTGAATGTGAATAAACGAGATAAATATGGTTTTACATAGACTTGCAATGCAGACACAATTTAAAACAAAGGAATTCACCTTTCCATGGATGCTCACGTCCACACTGCCCTTGAGAATGATGTACCAGTTCTTTCCGGGGTCTCCTTGGTGAAAGAGCACAGTTCCTGAAACGTTTCCTATCAAATGGGAGAGTAGAGTGGTGCTTTTTGCGATAAGGTCGTAATAATTCACAAAAAAAAGATCATAAATCGGCCGTTTTCTGGAAGAATCGGAGGGAAAGGAACGGAGGCGGCGGCCGTCGTTTATTTGGCGCCCTTTGTTTATGCAAAGCGCAGGGCGTTAGTGCGCAAAACGGCCCGGATTTGGCGGTTGAAAAAATAGACAGCAAAATCAATATCGATTTTCCCAATTTCTGTGTTTTACCTGCATGTTGGCGGTGTTCATAGCCGATCACAGTGGCCAATTCTCGTTTGACCATTGTGCTAAGGTGCGAAACGGCTTTAACATGAAGGAGTTCTTCGTAGACAAGCTCCAGTTCTTCAGGAGTACGGTCATACGAACTGAAATGCTTCAATTTCCATGGGATACAAATGAATTGCAGCTGTCGGCAGCGGCGTTTGTTCATCCCGGCGCCGCCAGCGAAACGCCACGTGTCCTCGGTAGTATAGTGGTGAGTATCCGCGTCTGTCACATGCGAGACCCGGGTTCAATTCCCGGCCGGGGAGAATTTTTGCTTTTTCTTTTGCCTTTTCCAAACACATTCTACTCGCCTATTACAATACTTTTTAAACACTTACGCTTTGCCGAGGATCATTCTGAAGAGTGCATCTGGGCCAATGGTGCTCAGGAAGAAAACCGCGTTCGAAATGTCTTCTCTGCTGGCCAGGGGCTCTCCTTTGCCCTTTTCGAACCGATCCACCACCCAACGGTAGAAAACGTGCTTGTCCAGAAATTGCTGCTCGCTGGTTACTGTAATCTTCGAAATTTGAAACTTCGCGCCATTTACAAACCATGGCAAACGACGTTATGTTCCAGAAGAGTCTGCCAGATTCCGGTTATCTAGAAAAAATCGATAAATTGGGATCAAAATCGATTATTGATTAGCTAGCTGCGACAAAAAAAATCAATCGTTACCTGAAATCGACTAAGTTTGGGTGCGTGAGCCCCTACGGAGATCGCAATTTCCAGAAGCCAATCAACCATCTCCGTTCCAGACATGCATCCCGGATAGACCTTTAATATCGATTGATTGGAGTTGATTATCGATTTCCAATAACCTTGTTGTGCATAACTCTTTCACGGACCAGATGAGGAGCTTGGGAGAGGAAAGTGTGTTTGAGGATGGAACCAGATTCTAGGATACGAGCCTCCAGGGACTGAAAGGTTTGGTTTTCTCTATTTCTCTGCCCCCACTCTCTCTCTCTCTCTCTGTCTCTCTCTCTCTTTCTCACTATCTCTCTCTTTCTTTGTTTGTCTAAACCTCCCTCTCTCACTCTCCATCACTTTGTCTGACTCTCTCACCCGCTCACTCTTCATATGATCTCTCCTCTCTCTCTCTCTCTCTCTCTCTCTCAATCACATACTCTATATCTCTCACTCTCTATCCCTCATTCTCTCGCTCATTCACTCACACTCTATCTCTCTTTCGGTCATTGGTTCAACCTTGTTCTCTCTGCCCCTCCCTCTCTCTCTCCATCTCTTTCGCGCTCCTTTGTCTCTCTCTCTCTCTCTCTCTCTCTCTCTCTCTCTCTCTCTCTCTATCACTCCCTCCCCTTTCTCCTCACTCTTTCACTCTCTCATTTACCCTCTTTCTATCTCTAAACTCACCACAGAGCTGAATTCAAACACATTCGCAGGTTGCACCGGTGTAAACGCCTCCTCTCCCGCCTGAGGCAGCTCCGTTCGCAACAAGCTGACGTCATACGGATCTACATTTGCCTTTTAATGTGTGGTATGTGCCTCCAAAACAAACCTGGATAATCCTCCGGCGGGATCTCTGGGTGACTACCGTAACCATTGACCATCCCAGGAGGTCGGTATCCATTTACGAAAGTAGGAACATTTGCTAAAAAGTGTGGTTATTTTCTTTAGTTTCAAAAAATTGAGCGGCTCAGACATCCAAGGAAGAACTTAAATTCCACATTTGAGTTTCGGAGGAAACTGCGAAGGGAAAAAGTTTCATCATAGCCAAATTCCCCGGTAACACGCCACCGGTGAAGGAATAGCGGCGGCGGGCGACTACGCTGCGGGCAGTCGCCGATTTGGTACGCGGGTCAGTCGCAGGGGCAGTCGTTGCCGCCGGCAGCGGCTGTTAGTTCCTGGCGCACCGCAATTGCGGACATTGCGCAATGTCGCTGCATTTCGGTTGATTAGGATAATTTAATTGATTTTTTATTTTACTTCTTCACAAGGAAGTGATACGTAAACCAGAAATGCAATTTTTTCGTTCAAACGGACTAATTACCTTGAGTTTGTTCTGCAATTGCGTCCTGCATTACAACGATGAACGGCTGCAGGTGGTCGGCGTGTTTCTGAAAAAAATAAGAAACAGTTTTCAGTGAAGCGAATAGTAATTTCTACGCACAATCTAGAAAAAACGACTTTAGCACTTTTCCGCCAAAAAAGGTCACTTTTCCAGGTTTTTTAGGCTTGAAAGGGTGTTTTAACGTTTCGCTTGGGTGGAATTTGAATTTTTGGCATTTAGATGTTTAAAGTTTAAACTCACATTATAAATACTTATAAAGTGACTTTGGGTTATTTTCACAAACTCCGCTGGTCGACTGACAACGGCGGAACACGCGTGGAAGGCGACGTCGAGTTCTCCAAAGAGACAGCCGGCTTGCAAAGTTCGCAGGTGGACGGACTGAAATCAATCGATAATTTGTTATATTGATTGAAATTGTAGTGTATCGATCGATTTATCGATTATCTACCCACCCGGTGTTTCTGAGGTAGGTAAAGCTGAACTTCGCCGGACAACAGAAGGTACCAGTAGGAGGCGTACTCTCCGGGAGAGAACACTGAAAATTGGAAATTATTGACTTTTCAGGAAAGATAATCAATTATCGATTCAGAATTGGGCAAATTTGCATAATTAAGTGATTATGCGCCAGTGACGCGCGCCGCGCCGCGTTGGGTGCCGCGTTGCGGTCTGCTGCGGCGCCTACCGCGCCCCCACGCGATTTTTGCTACGAATCCCCAAAAAATCAATAAAATGCCAATTTAGGATGGATGGAAAGAGCCCGGGCAGGCTCCCGGACGGAAAACAGTGCCGTTTTTATTTATGCTCCCGGCTCTGGCGAATGTCTGCGTAGAAGTCGAATGCGAAAACAGAAATTGGCACAGCAACAATAGACGACGATTACCGAGACGACGGAATTTCCGATGACTGCCGTTTACGGGACACGGGGATGTGTCACAGCGAAAGAAATGGAAACTTCCGCTTGCGTCTTCATGCCCAGGGGCGTTTTAATTTAAATAAAACGATCGAATTGGTAAAAATTGATGATTTTGATATTTTAGAAGCTAAAATGTACCGTATTTGGCTTTAAAAGGCTTAAAATGACTTAAGAAGGGAAAGAATCTCATTGAGCTGGGCTCCTTGGGGAAGGGCAGGACGCCTTTAGAAGCCGCCTCTTGCCTGCGACTCACACCCGTAGCGCATCGGCAGGTGCCAGGGGGCATAGGGCGCCGCCGCCCGTACTCTGCCTACCTTATAGTTAAAACCGCACGTGACGACAAAAGATGACGAGTCATAATTCAATTTGCTGAAATTGAGGCATTTGTCTGAGCGGCTTTAACTAAAGAGGATTCTATTATGCAAGAATTAATCTCTTTTTGCTTGTTTTTGGAGTTATACAATACCCTTGGCGTTTGTTTTGTGTGGTAGCTGAGGCGGTCGTATCCGGAATGAATGCGTGCCCCATTTATCTCGAATGGATTTATGCTGATTTCTTCTGGGAAGGAGAGGCTCCCTTTCCCCGGTTACTCACTCACTTCCTGATCAATCGGCGTCTCGCACGGAAATCGAATCATCGATTAGCATTTCATTTTTCTGGTTCAGGAAGTAATCAGCAAGGAGAATTAGTTAAGTTTGCAAGCTTAACTGGTAGAAATCGCGCTAAAGTAAGATTCAATCCCTGTAGTTGCGAAAAATTTGGCTACAAAAGTGTGAAATACAGTAGTCGCAATGGAAAGGAAATGAAAATTTAAAATAAAAAATACTATTTCCGAGGAGGAGGCGACAATTTGAAATTCGCCGAAAACAGGCCTCAATGAATACGAGTTTCGGCGAAACGTGACGTCATTGAGACAAATTGAGGGACTGTACTTTTGACACAGTGCCTCTCAGACAATAGAAATTAAGAAAATGGGATCATAATTCAAAGATCTACGAGAAAGCCGCCAAAATTAAGGTTGACCTTTTGTTTTCAAAACATTCAAGCCATGGAGAGAGGATTTTGAAGAAAGGGTTCGGAGATCGGAAGGAAATTGGGATTATAAAGAGAGGGCTTCGAGTGGAAGGAGGGGAAGGACAAATTTGTCACAAAGACAGATACAGAGAGAGAGAGAGAGAGAGAGAGAGAGAGAGAGAGAGAGAGACAGAGACAGAGACAGAGACAGATACAGATACAGAGACAGAGACAGAGACAGAGACAGAGACAGAGACAGAGACAGAGACAGAGACAGAGACAGAGACAGAGACAGAGACAGAGACAGAGACAGAGACAGAGACAGAGACAGAGACAGAGACAGAGACAGAGACAGAGACAGAGACAGAGACAGAGACAGAGAGAGAGAGAGAGAGAGAGAGAGAGAACCTCTCCCGAGAGGAAGAAGTAGTTGATTGCTCACATCCCATAGCTTCTTCGCTTGTTTTCGCCCAAGTTAGTATGTTTTCTGATTGCACGTCATTAGATGAATCAAACATATTGCCTTGACTCAAAATGAGGCATGTTTATTAGAATTTTTTCAATCGGGGACATTCCGTTTTCTTTCGAAACAGAAACACGAATATTACGTCATGATTTACCAATATAAACCAAAGAAACTGTTAGAAGTTAGTGTGCTTTTGCTAAATTGAAAGGGCAAAAATGTTCTGCCTCATGCTGGAATCGAACCAGCGACCTTCTGTTTACTAGACAGACGCTCTGCCACTGAGCCAATGAGGCGATGCGGTCCTCTGCGGCGCCGTTGCTTATCACACGAAAATGAACCGGCGCAGTTTGGTGATACAGCATTTGCGAAAATTAAAAGGAAATTGGTAAAATTAAGGTTAGAGATCCTAAGGAAATGAGAAGAGGCGGTGGGGAATTAAAGGACGGTGGAGGAATTAGAGCGAGGAGTTCGCAGAAGCCAATTAGACGGATCCGCCGCCACAAATTACATCAAATTGAGCTCTGCAGCCTCGCGAAGCACACAAGAATTCTCAATTTTTGCCCCCAGAAACTATTTTTAACAAATAATTTGCCTCACAGCGTTTGCATTGAGAGGCCACACCCTAATTGCGCGCTGCGCGCTGGCCACGCCCCCTATCGCGCGCAATTAGGGCGTCTTTGCGCAACGCACGATTCAAATCCGTCATTTTAAACGATTTAGGATCTTTCCGGCGGTTTTCATTGAAAATTCCGCCAAAGGGAGATAATTTTGTGGATTCGGCTGCTGTTTGGTGTTCCGCCATCAAGAGTTACATGGATAAATAGGCGGAAAATTGGCTGATGGGACCGCCCATTCGCTAATTTACATATTCTACGCGTGGGTAATCCGATTCTACGGCAAAACACCACAGAAATCCAGCGAAAGAAGGGGCGGAGCTCGGGAAAATGTGATTTCAAAGGAGGATTTGTGAACATTGACGATGATTAGTCAGCTAATCGAGATGTTGTTAATTAAAATGTTGAAGGAAGAAGCGTGCTTATTTATTCGTCTATACTTTGCTGTCCGAGGGAAGCGCAAAGCTATCCCATTATGCTTATCAAGGGGCGCCGCCACACTACGCTGCGTGTCATTCTGGCCGAGTAGTCTAAGGCGCTGCGTTCAGGTCGCAGTCCTCTTCGGAGGGCGCAGGTTCGAATCCTGCGGATGACAAATGTTTTGGCAAAAGATGTTTTAATGAAGTTTTCCTCTAAAACTACCTTGAAACCATTTTGAAACACCTAATTGCACAATTTTAAGTCATTTCAAAACCAATGGGAGACTTGGAACAGCTGCAGATGGGAGGAAAATTCAAAAACACCCCTTGTTCGTTTCAGGGATAAACGGGAGCCGTTGCTTTTACGGCTGGCTCCCGGCAGCCGGCTGCTAATTAGACGCATCGGAAGCCGGTTATCCGAAATTCACTGCATTTTTGCAACCATGAAAACAGCTCCGTATAATTATGCAACATATGAACACTGAAAATACGCAATTCATACGGGGACCGAAACAACAGCTTAGAAATAAAGGCATATTGCATTGTATTTTTCAAAATTAGCCTTTTAATAAAAAGGTTAACCACTCAGACAAATGCCTCAATTTCAGCAAATTGAATTATGACTCGTCATCTTTTGTCGTCACGTGTGGTTTTAACTATAAGGTAGGCCGCAGCGGGGCGCCCCCACGGTAGGTATCCAGGCAGCCGCCGATTTGATACGGGTGTCAGTCGCACTCAAAGGGAACAGGCGCCGCACCCTCTCCCACAGCACTCTCTTGCCTTGCGATTGTCTCAAGCCCTTCTGGAAACCAATTTCAACTACAACAATAAGTCAAATAAACAAAAGAGACACAGCTTGACACTCATTGACGTCATGGAAAGGAATTTAATGACAATCGGTGCGAATAATGGGAGTTTTGGTATAATGGGCGACTAATGGGCAACACAGACTGTTAATCACAGCGTAATAAATGACATGGGCAGTTTTCAATGGAAATAACTGTGTTTCAATGCTAAATTGGGTTTCAACAGGTATGAAGGCATATTCTTTCGATTTCTGGGGAAATAGGCCTCGGGGCAGCTTTCTCCCACAGTGTTCGGCCATAACATCCGCAATTCCGAACGATTTTCGCAGGTCGTCAACGACGATTGCTCTCTTTTTTTATCTCTCTCTCTCTCTCACACACACACTCTCTCTCTCTCTCTGTCTGTCTCTCTGTATGTATCTGACTCACTAACTCACTCACGCGCTCACACTCACACTCACATTCTCTCTCTCTCTCTAAATCAAATAAACTCACAAACAACTCCTGCTTGAACCCTGTCCGGAGCGATATCCGAATGACATATCAGCGCCAGAAGGAGTGGATCCGACAGCGCGCGCAGTGGCCCAAGGCGGCGCGCGCGTGACGCGAGCGCGTCCATCCCACCGCGCCGTGGCGCCCCTGAAAACGATCGATATAATAACTGTTTCAGTACTGAACATTTGTCAAACTGAATCTTCTGTTTTTCAAAATGAATTCCCCCAAGAGGGCTCCAATCACCGTGAGGCAGGGCTGTCACAACGTCTGCTCTGAAGTGAGACATTCGTTCCAACACTGCCACACGGCTGGTGCCAAGACATTTTAGGAGCGGCTGGCAGGAAGCAGCAGCAGAATATGGCGATAGCCGGGGGAATTTCTTGTCATTCTTGCCGTTTTAGAGGGCACGCAGGGGGGAACGGCGGCTGCCGGCTGTCACCAGGGGCAACCAGCCGGACTGCGTGCCTGTGAAACAAAGGAAATTGGCGTTTCCCAATCATACAAAAGTGGAAAAGGGGATTTTCCATTTACAAGGGGAAAGTGGTTTTTAAAAAGTTAGAAAAAGTTTTGTTTTTTTTTGTGTAAAAACAAAACAATTTACTGCTACGTAGAAAATGTTAACAAAAAGATAATTGTTTGTAAACCAAAAACATATGCAAAAATTATAATTTAACAATTGTTAGGGCAAAAGCAAAATATATGCTCCCGGTGAGGATCGAACTCACGACCTTCAGATTATGAGACTGACGCGCTGCCTACTGCGCTACGGAAGCCTCAGCGAGGCTCGCCCCCTGCCGCCCTATAAACCCGATTGACCCGCGCTACACTCTAGCAAAGGCTTGTTTTTTTTTTCGTACCCTCAAATTTTGAAACTTTCATTGTTTTCATTCCAAAGACTTCTCATCGCCTTCATTCGCGTGCTATCAAACAGTTGGCCGTGCCGTTTTCGCGGCCATCGGAAAAACAACCAACGAAATTGCCTGTTTACGGTTCGCTTTCAAGCCGAAAATAGGTAATTTTGACGTCTTTGTACCGTGAAAAAGGCGTGTAAAATGCGGGGGAATGCAATTACGAGAGTTTGTGAGAAAACGGCGAATGAAATGACTATGGGGGAGCGGAAGAAGCAATTCCCCCTCAGGGCCCGCAGGGAAATATCGCAGCGTTCCACAATCTTCAGTTTTCAGTCAAAAAATAAATTTTAAAGGACTGGTTCGTTTCTCTTTCAATCGAGTGGACACAATGATTTTCAAATTGTAAAAAAGCTATGGGCAGGAATCGAACCGACGGCCGTTAGGACAGGAAATGGGAGCTCACCCCACAGTCCATCCACCCCATATTTGAATTTTTAATTATTTATGATAAAATTACTATTTCACGGAAACTCACTGCAATTTCTGCAATTTCGCCCAATTGCCGCGACGCACGCAGATGCGGCGCGGCTTTCAGAATGGGGCGCCTTTACAAACGTTGGAATATAAAACAAGGGTAATTATTAAAGAATCTGTGCAAATTTTACTATATTGCAATTTTAATGTGAAAAAAATTCAGCGCATGGAATTATTTATCTCGATTGGCATCTCAATAAAGAATAAAGGCGATAAAGCGCCTAAAATGTTTTTTGAACCGGAAAAGCACAGAAAAGAAATATAGAAAAGCCCTTTTTTGAAAGATTTAAATTCGTCTTTCTTAATCAAACGGCCAATTAAAAAAAGTTAATTATCCTAATTATCTGGGCCGCGCGGGAAGGGAAGCGCGCGTAGAAGAAGAACCGCGCCGCTACCGCTCGCGCACGCAGAAAATTCCTTTCCCCCAATAGAAATTGAATTTGAACACTTTGATTCTTAGTTGAATTCTTTTAAAAATTTGACTTTCAAATAATGAAGAAAAACGGTCAAAAAGTGATGTTCTACACGAAAACCTGGACAGAACTGCGCCGCGACCGCTCGCGCGGACAGAAAATTTGCCGGAAAGTCTATTTTTACTAAAAATTCAATTAAAAAAGTTCATTTCCTTATAGATCCTTTTCAATTACGTCATTTGCTTTGAAAGAAGGAAGGAAAAAGACCAAAATTTTACCGAAAAAATGAGCCAAAAAGAGCAGAAACGTTCGAAAAAGCTCGTTTTCAGACTGGTGTTCATCAGAGGGCGTTTTCTGTCGAAGATAATAAATCAGCCGCGCGAGAAGAACGAGGAGGGCGCGTAATTGGGAGCGAAGGGGCGCGAGATGGCGGAAAACAGGGGCCAGGAAATGGCGAAGGAAATGAATTAGACGGCGGGAGCCAATGTGGCCGAAAAAAGCGAAGATGGGAGTCCTTTCGCTCCACTACACAGAGAAATAATGGCACGCTCGCTTAAGTTTTACGCCAAAAA
This sequence comes from Oscheius myriophilus, assembly GCA_964057215.1. Taxonomy (NCBI): domain Eukaryota; kingdom Metazoa; phylum Nematoda; class Chromadorea; order Rhabditida; family Rhabditidae; genus Oscheius; species Oscheius myriophilus. The sequence continues at coordinate 21,388,741 of OZ059904.1, read as the reverse complement.
AGTATTGATTGGTAGGCGTGACCTAAATAAAGCAGCAAAATCACAAAAAGAGTATAAATTGCCATTTAAAACAGAAAATAGTCGAAAACTCGCCAAAGTAGTAAATTTCTGGCGTGCGTCGCATTGGGTGTTTGTACTGATAACATTGCTTACCTCGCATGCGATCCCATGAAGGGTGCTGAATGGTTTCCTGACCGTCGTGGGGCGCGATAATTGGTTCCTAGCTGAAAGCAAAATAAAAATTTACAAAAATACGGCAAAATACGATAATGAAGAGAAAATAGAGCTGCAAAAGATTACTGCCTCATGCTGGAATCGAACCAGCGACCTTCTGTTTACTAGACAGACGCTCTGCCACTGAGCCAATGAGGCGCCGGGTGTAATGCCGCAGCGGCGGTAGAAGAAACGCAGGGGAAAAAAAGGTTTGCGTGTAAGAAACCGAAAATCAGATATTTTGAAAGCGTGGTTGGTTGGTGGTCGGAGGCTCATCCCCCGGGGCGCCAGATATCAATGAGAACACGGGCTCGGCGACTTGTTTTCGGCGTCCTCCGATTAGCCATGCGAAAATTCGATTATATCGCAATTCAGTCGACGCCGGGCACGACTTCCGACCGGCTTTTCATCCCAAAAGTCAAAGAATCCACCTTTTTGTTGGGATATATGGAGAGATGAGCGAAAAAATCCAGTTTTCATTGAAAGGCCCTAGTTTGGAGGTTACGGTATGGGTGTATTGGGGATACTGTAAGAGAGAGAGAGAGAGAGACAGAGAGACAGAGAGAAAGAGAGAGATATTTCGTGCAAAGGGGCCGTGGCGCTCAAATGGCTTGTTTCCAGGAAACCATCCGTCAGAGAGCGATTTCGCCGTTCGTTTTATGACCTTGGTAGGATTTTTATTTCGGGGTTTTGAATAACAACCGAATCGAGTCGTTTAAAGCGCACATAGTTCTCTTTCGCTAAGGTGTGCTAAGGTAGGCGTGCAACTCGCACCCGTACCAAATCGGCGGCGGCGCAATCGGGGCTCAAAAAGGGACTTAAACTCATTTCGCAAGGGTAAGGTTAAGAAAAACGATTGTTTTTCGATGAAAAATACACCCCACCTCACTTCTGTGAAGAAAAGATAAAAGAGCAGCCGTGGATGAGAAGAAAAAGTTGGAAATGGAACTGTTTGATTAATCGTTACGGAAGGTTACGTAAGTCAAACGTCACGTAATGTTTAATATTCTTAGGGTACGTGAAATACGGTTTGGAAGAACTTGCCAGAGAGAGAGAGAGAACGAGAGAGAGACTGACAGAGAAATACAAAGAGAGAGAGAGAGAGAGAGAGAGAACAACGAGACCGAAAAAGCCGACAAAGGTTGAGATATTTTGAGGGGATACGCGGGCCGCATTACTGTAAGCACGCTACAGTATGTATTGCGATTTCACCTTACTGTATACCATATTGGTCACTACAGTACTTTCCAAACCTGGTTACGGTGTCTGAAACTGATATGGCAGCCCAAAGAAGGCAAAACTTCTCCAACAGAAAGTTCGGGAGCCGTCGAGTTATGGTACCTAACGGTTTCTTTTCAAAGTTCGATGGTTACTCTATCTTCTAAAACTAAAGCCTTTAGTCTAAAGGCCACACAATACTGAAAGGAGGGTTACGGTAGGAAATCGTAAATTAGGGTTACGGTAGTCGAATTCCTACAGTAAAAATAAATCACGGTTACGGTAGTCGAATTCCTACAGATATGGTAGCCCGTAGTAAATTCACATAATCATTAAGAAATTGGGGGTTACGGTAGTCTGTCCTGATACTGTAGGGGAGTGAAACGACAACACTGTAACAATGTTCATAAAAAGATTATTGTAGCAGGTGAAACCGCAGTCAACGAAATTTTGACTTCTTGCACTGTGAGGGTTACTGTAGATACAGTGCTTCAATATTTCGCATTACGTGAATTTTGATAAACATGGCCTTTTTGAACAGTAGTAGATTGATTTCACCAAAGCGCCCTAAGGATGTCAAAACCCGAGGAAGCGGCCTGGGCTGGTTAGAATTTCAGAGAAACTGTTTGAGGTGCCCAATTACAAGCGGCCTGTGGTTCTATATACGCCATAGATGCGGCCTTATACTGCCAACGTTTCCTTGGAAGCGGCCTACGGGGTTAAAAATTCTTTAAAAAGCTTCGTTAAAAAGTATGAGATTTTTAAATTTTTCATAGAAGTGGCTCGAGATAGACAAGATCCCTTACAAATGGCCTGAGGGTACCCAAAACACCTAGGGTTACTGAATACCGGGTTGGCCCGTAATATTCTATTGGTCCGGTTTTAGCAAAGCTGAAATCTTTTCTAAAAACCGGACCAATAGAATATGAAGTTCAAATTCCAAATCAGTCCGCAATTCTGAAACATATCCCGTTAGTGTTTTTCGGACTGCAACCGGTGCACGGTTACACGCCTATAGTTCGCGCCAAAATTACTTCGGAACAACGTGCCAATGTTTTGCTGTTGTTCCTGGAACAAAGCGTGCAATATAGGATACTCAGGCCGTGTACGCAGCCAAAGTGGCCGAAGTAGATTTGGCGACGAGTATAGCAATGCAAAGGGTGAACGATTACACGGCAGAAAAAGGCGAGAGAGCGCAGGAAATCGAGAGACGCCAGAGTGGCGCGCAATTCAGTCGATACTTGCACCAACACTTCAATCGCACATATATCGGTTGATTTTGCTCCAAAAAGAAAAAGAGGTACTTTTCTGAATAAGGAAAATGAGATCTACACATTCATTTTAAATGCAAAGAAGTTACGTTTCAAATTGATTTAACTGCGAAGAAATTATAGAGATAATCTGAATTTGCAGGGATAAAGTGCAGCGGTGGAAGGGCGACCACGAGGGTGGGAGATATTGAATAACAGATGAAGCCGGGCGTAAAATGAGAGCAGCGCCGATTAGCGAAATTAGCCTCCGGGATGCGCGAGAGGAGGATCGGGTTTCTGTGGGAAAAACGACGGAAATAGGGCCATTTGGCCCCAAAGGGGGAGAGGAAATAAGGGAAGGTCGCTCGGATTTTCGGCAGCTATTCGCCGGCGCGGAAGCGATTAAGCCATCAGGGCATCGGCTGCCATCACGCCAGCCGACTGGTACTCCGGAGGATGACGCCATCAGGCACGTTTCATCTATTGGCACACGGAAATGCATGATTTTTAGGCAGACGGAACGTAAGGAGTGATTTATTATTGAAAAATTGCATGACAAGACGATAAACGGCATCAGAGTGATAGAGGAGGCACCTTTAGTGTGTGAGTGTGTGAGTGTGTGAGTGTGTGAGTGTGTGAGTGTGTGAGTGTGTGAGTGTGTGAGTGTGTGAGTGTGTGAGTGTGTGAGTGTGTGAGTGTGTGAGTGTGTGAGTGTGTGAGTGTGTGAGTGTGTGAGTGTGTGAGTGTGTGAGTGTGTGAGTGTGTGAGTGTGTGAGTGTGTGAGTGTGTGAGTGTGTGAGTGTGTGAGTGTGTGAGTGTGTGAGTGTGTGAGTGTGTGAGTGTGTGAGTGTGTGTGTGAGTGAGTGTGTGAGTGTGTGTGTGAGTGAGTGAGTGAGTGAGTGTGTGTGTGTGTGTGAGTGTGAGAGTGTGTGTGTGTGAGTGAGTGAGTGAGTGAGTGAGTGAGTGAGTGAGTGAGTGAGTGAGTGAGTGAGTGAGTGAGTGAGTGAGAGATTGAGTGAGTGCAGAATGGGAGACTTCTTAAGTAAGAGGAAGAATTTTACAAAACACTGTTTTCGGAACGTCAAACAGCCTCCTTCTTGTTTTTCTATATAGAAAATTAAATGGCTTCTGTATTGACGAATTGGATAATAAAGAAGATTAGACGGAAATCCGATTTTGTAATCATCTGGATTTAACAGCGGCTGAAAAAGTAAATTGGCTTGATAATGAGAAAAAATGCGGTTGTCATGCCAGTCAAGGAAAACACACACACACACACACACACACACACACACACACTGAGATCTCAATAATGCAACAAGATAAACGATTCATCGCACTTCAAAATATGAAAATTAGGCGTGGCATTGAAAATAGCGGGTGTGAAAGGGGATAATGGTCATGGGGATCGAAGAATCAAAGAATGGCGGAGGGCGTGTCCGGAAGCGGGTGAGGGAGGCGTCGGCCGTCTTTGTTTGTTTCCTCAGGCGACCCGGGTGGACTCTCCGATTTCGGGCAAGTTGCCACGAGAGGCGCGACAGATCAATAGGACGCAATGGCAAAGCTCACTTCATCGCTCGCGCACCGCAGATTGACGTTGTTTTTCCGCGCGATGAAGAACCGTCGGAGGAGGAGGAAGGATGGCACCCGAAGGAAATGAGCCAATTTACACCATTCGGGGAGGAATCGGGCGAGAAATTGGTCAGTGAAGGGAGAGTGACAGAGAGAGAGAGAGAGAGAGAGAGAGAGAGAGAGAGAGAGAGAGAGAGCGAAAGAGAGCAGGAGGCAATGATAGATTGAAAGGTATAGGTAGAGATCAACCATTGATGGAAACTTTTTCCGTTCAAGTGAAGTTTTTAAGAAATAAGGACCGGAATATGTTTATTTTACGGGTTATTCCACGTTATCAGGTTTTTATTGTCAAATACTAAATCAGCACTACTAAAAAATCGATGTAAAACAAAATTGTCTATCGATTTCTTTTTATATGTTAAAATTCGGACAACGTTGAAGCGATAAGGTGTTTTCTACAGTATACCGTAACCACTATGACCCAATCTACCGTAATCTTTATGACACAAAATGTGTTGAATTTCTTTTGGAGATATATTTACACAGTATTCGCATCGGGGTTCTCAAATGACGGGCGCGCCCGGCGGACCGAGATTTTTTTTTGAGCGGTCCGGCCAGTATATGAAAATCAAAATTTTAATTTTTGTATATATATCGGTACAATAATTTTTTAAACTGTTTTAAATACCGTAATAGTGTTGGTCACTAACCTATAAACCAATATTAGTTGCACAAAAAAGAATATCGCCGACCGGGATCGCAAACTAACTTGGTGGTCCGGGGTAAACGGTCCGATCCAAATTTTCCAAATGACCCGATCCGTGAGAACCCCGTCCCTAGTTACCGTAATTCAAAACATCTTCAGGCCCGCTACAGTACTCCCATTACTGTAAAGAAAATACTTATTAACAATGTATTCAACATGTACATTAAACAGACAGGAAACTGGATCATAACTCTTCCTCATCGGAGTCTTCCTCCTCCTCTTCGTCTTCGTAATCTTCCTCCTCCTCCTGGATGTGGACGAGGTTCCTGATGATGTTCTGGACGACCTCTCCTCCAACGTGCATGGGCACTGAGCTAGGAATGTACTTGGAGAAATAGCGGAGCCACTCTTGGAAGGCGTCGTTGTCAATCGGAGCATCCTGAAACCCTTACACCTTCAGATGCACAGAGGTAGAACCCACTTTGTTTCTGAGTTTCACGTCGTTGAGACAGGCGAAGATGTAGTGGTCGATGCAGCTGTGACAGGCTACGGCCGCCGGAGCGCTCCTGCCGCCATCGATCGGAACGTAGTTGCCCTTTTCCTAAAGAATGAGTAAGCAGAAATAAGAGGAATGACGTACCGGAGGACAGGTGTAGCGATAGAACTTCTCCTCCAAATACTTTTTGCCGAAAGGCACGTCGAATTGGTCGCAGAGCGTCCACAGGGCGGTGGCTTTCTCCCAGAATTCTGAAGACATCCGTTTCAGATGAACACAAGGCCCGGGTTCTCACGGGCCGGGCCGTTTGAAAAATTTTCGTGGGCCCGTTCACCCTGGACCACCCAGTCAGATTGCCACCCACACGACCTGGGTTCGATCCCGGTCGGTGACATTCTTTTTTGTACGAGTAATATTGATTTATGTGTTAGTAAAATACATTATTAAGTAATTTAAGGCAGTTTAAAACATTATTGTACCGATTTGCGCAAAATTTAAAATTAAATTTTTTTATACCCGGGCCGTCCCAAAAAAAAAAAAACCCTCGGCCCTCAAAAAACAATACAAAAGTGGGGGGTTATTTGCAGTTTAAAGGTTTTTGAGTGATCTCTTAAGCTCTGGGTTCTAAAATGACGGGCCGGGCTAAGGATTTTTTCGGGACCACCCGGGTACAAAAAAATTTTAAATTTTGTAAATATCAAAAATCAGTACAATATTTTTTAAATTGCTTTAAATAACTTAATAAGGTGTGTTACTAACATATAAGTCAATATTAGCTGTACAAAAAAGAATGTCCCCGACCGGGATCGAACCCTGGTCGTGTGGTTGGTAATCTGACTTGGTGGTCCAGGGTAAACGGGCCGACCAAAATTTTCCAAATGGCCCGGCCCGGCCCGTGAGAACCCCACTCTTAAGACAAAATCACGATTGAAGCACACAAATCCCCATTTTCGTTCATGTCAAGGTTCCAAGGATTTCGAAAATGTTCCACTCGGGATTTTTACAGACAGTCCTTTAAGGAACAACTGCCGCTCCCGCCTCGTTGCGTAGGGTGGGAAAATTTCAATTGCAGCCCGATGTTTAGCAGCCAGTCATTTTCAGTTTCCATTGGGCTCATTTTGAATACGTCGTGGGGGTTTCGTTCCCACTTCGAAGAGCCATGTGCGGGGTTATTAAACGCCGAAAACTGCATGATTGCCCACGCGGTTTCTGCGTTTCGCTGGACTCAATTAAAAATTAGGAGACAAAGTAGAAAATTACTGACCAAAAACCGACCGTAAGAGGGATTCCTGGCGTTGGCCTGGCACTTGAGGAAGGAGTTATCGTCGAGAGAACGGTCGTAGATGAGATCCATGAGGAGGCCGAAGTGCTTCGCCCCCACGTCCACTTTCATCTTGATCCTCTTCTGATCCCTCTGAAGAGAAAATTATTTTTGTGAAATGGAATGGGGAAACCTCTTTGAAATTGGAGAAGAACATGGCTTTGAAGTACTTGGACGAGTTGGCGAGGACCTGAAGATAAAAAAGTGTAAATTAAGACGTTTGGATTGTCAGTCCGACCTCTTAGCCACTAGGCCATGAAAAACATACAAATTTATATAGGGTAGTATGTTTTGCACAATTAGAACTTTGCTTTGCAACAGAAACAACTTGAAAATAATAAATTGAAAAGTTACATTTAAAAAGGACTTTTAAAAACCGTCTCAGATTTTCCCGGCCCGCTGATGAGCCACTCTTGGTTAGCACTGAGCAAGCGATTTTCGGCCGCTGATTAGCTGGCAACGGAAAAAAAATTCAGACCAAGGGACCGCAAGAGCGTGAATTTACAGGAAAACTCGTGGGATCCAAAAATAGCAAAATTTGGTGACAGCCCGAGAAAATAAGGAGAGCTGGCCGGTCCGACTCGCTGACTTTTAATGAAACGACTTGAAGAAAATCCGCACGTTGGGGGGGGGGGCGTAATTTGGACATCGGTACTACCCAAAGTTAACCTAATTAATTATATTTTATCTTATTCTCCACTCACACAGTCAATGGTTGTTTTGTTTTGGCTCTAAAGCCCCCGAAATGGTACTTCGGAGCAGCCATGTGCTACACCTTGCCTTTTTAAACTTTGATTACAAAGAGGGGTGTCAACGAACGTAAAATGTCATTGGACCATATTGACACCCGGCTGGTACGAATTACGGTAGACCACCCACGAAGTGCCACATTTATTACAAAAAAGGGGCACGGCGTGCCCAAGCCTGGGCACCAGCGCTGGGCGGCGCCGGGCAGGGCAGTCGGTTGGCAGTTTTCCTAGCCTGCGCATCTAAAGCTGCGAATTTGGAATGTCTCGTCCAGGCGCAGGCTTTAAGGTGTTTCTTAATCATTTTATCATTATTTTTGTTCTTCAAAAATCGCAATCGTTAAGGAATATTCAAAGAAGGGTTACAACCAAAAAACTGCTTGTAAACTCGAAAAGACGGTAAAATTTAAAAATGACCGCGCTGCGAACTCTGGGACGCGTCGCGGTTAGCGATGGCCAAATTCAGCGCCCTGGGCACGCCGTAGGGGGGGGGGGGGTGCGTTCAAGATATACCGCAAACGTTTGGCTGCCGCTTTCAATTTTTTGGTACCGCAATCACCTCCCTTCGACACAAAAGTTCTGTAAATGAACAAACTATGGCGAAAACGCGAGAACATCGGGCCAGCCCGGGTTTTGCCGCGTATTTGGGAATTCGGGGAGATTTCTTAAGACATCGCGGTGGCCCGGACAGACAAAATTTGGAAGGAAAGTCCTTTTCAAACAGAAAATGAAATAATAAAACGGAACCCACCATTTTGTGAACATTGTACTCGATTCCGCCGACGACCAGACACACATCGGAGAGCTCGGGATCCATAAAGTTGCGGACGTCCGTAGATGTGTCGGAAGACATCTGGGGAAAAGCTAAGATTAGAAAAAGAATAAAATGGGAACACGTCGAATAGCCGAGAGACAACCGATCTTTTAAAAAGGACGGTGGAAACAGTGGGCACTGGTGCACTACAAGCAAACATAAAAATCGACACTGGTCCCGACACGAATACCATTGGCAGAGTGCCAAGGCTACGAATTAGTGTTTTAGCTAAATACGCGGTTTTAGGCAAGCCACTAGCGCTTTCCGTCGAGGGACTGTTTGTCCAAATGGTGGAAACGAGGCAGAGTTGGCAAAATTCGAGTTACTTCGGGGACCCAGATTCTGGCACTTCCTTTTAGTGTCAGATAGATCACGATTACATATTCTGGCAAAATGTCAACAGAAAAACACCCTCTGATTGCGCCTTTATAGTATCTCAGTAATCTCAGATGCCGTAACCATGCAGTTGGCACCCCCAATGACCGCGTTGGCAAAGTTCCAGTTTGATTGGAGCACTTCCGGTCCACTGTGAACAACTGCGGGGAAATCCCATGTGAAGCCTTTCGCGAAAAAAAAACACGAATGGCACGGCGAGTCGAGCGAGTGGCCCCGCGGAAATCGGAACGGCCCTGCCAGCCGCTTTCCCCGTGTCCTAGTGACTACGGTATTTATAATTATAGGGTGTACCAGGGTGTACAGTTTCTAAAGGCCCCGTTTGAAGCGGCGTTAAAACACGCCGGGCGGCGCGTAAAACGGCATGCCTTTTTCAATTTTAATTTAAAATACCGTAGTTACTATGCCTCGAGAATACCGGCTGTCAGGTCCATCCTGATTTCCGCGGCTCCCCGCCGTGATGGGTAAAAACTGTGAAATGTGCTGATTTACCCTGCAACAAAGCTTGATTCAAGCACACCCGAACCATTCTAGCCCTGTTGATGGAAAAGGGGCGAAAGCGAAGGCATCTTTATGGATATTCACACTTCTGTCCGATTTCTGACTCAAAAATAAAGATAAATGTTGAAACATTTAACGACGGAATCTCAGTGAACAACAGCGATGAAGAATATTTATGACTTCGACAATTTATAATCGCGAAAGTGAACCTGAGGAATAAGCGGTTGGGGAGAGTTGGCATAACACAAGAAGGTAGAAGGGGAAACGAATTTTACAAGATGGAATGACAAATTACAGTTTAAAACTGGGAAATGGGGACAGACCATTAGATAATCCAGTCCCTGATAAACCTGAGCATATCCTCGGCGTTATAGTTGAGCAATTGAGGCAAGATCGGGTAGTAAATCTGCATCCAGGTCTGCAGAGCCCTCCTAGTATAATGCATACCATCCACCTGGAAAGCATATGCTGTGATACAAAACAAACGCACCCATTTTTTCTTGTAAATGATGCACATAACGAGTCCGTTGAGGCAGTATCCGCAGTCCCGCGCATATAGGAAGCGCTGAGAAAAGATAGTGGATCAGTAGGATTCAAAAATACCTCGCCAAAACTTGATTCACACGCCCCCGCAGTAAAACGGTTCCAAAAGCGCTTCTTCGCCTTTTCCATGCCGAAGCGATGCAGCAGTTCGAACAGAGAGAAGGCCTCACGGATGAAACCTGAAAGTTGATCTTAATAACAACGAGAAAATGGGGAAAATTCAAACAAGCTCGAAATAACTCATTCCATAAGCTTCAAGCTTAGAAAACGAACCGTCCATGGGATCGGCGCGCAACCAAGGACAGTTAATGAAGGTCTCATCGCCGAAATTCCCCTCGTAGACAAAGTTGAGCATTCGCTCGAAGGCTTCTTGGTCGGCATTGAGCGTGATTCGATCTCGATCCCCCTGTTAAAAAAACAATTTTAGAACAAGCACCGCTAACCCCTGTGATGGGTCCGAACAAAAGGGTTTCGAAGTATCTGGAGTGGTGGGCGAGGATCTGAAAAATGTAGGTATCGCTGCAGCCAAAACTTCCTCGCTAAAACGTGAGCATTATTCGAAGAAGGAATTTACAGGTTTGTGGTCTCATATCACGGTAAAATTGAGCTCGAAAATTGCCTTCAAAACCTGATTTAAAAAAATATAAAACAACTGTTCTTCAACCAATGAAATGTGAAAAACGAATTTTCATTTTTTTTTCTTCCAAAATTGGAAAAACGGATTCCCCAGAGTTGAAGACCGGTGCTATCTTAGTTGGGGGGGCCCACCCCAAAATTTTTTCCGGAGGCCTTATTTTACACTAAAAAACGTGCCTACATATGTTTTCCACCACTGCGAATTCAGAAATACCCTTTATAAATAATTTTTCGTTATTTATATTCTAAAAAATAATGGATGACTTATGTTCGACAACGACTTGAATCCGACCCGGAGAAACCGCTTTTTTTAGTGTAAAATAAGGCCTCCGGAAAAAAATTTGGGGTGGGCCCCCCAACTAAGATAGCACTGACCTATCTGAAAACGTTTCCGGAGAGAAACTAGCAAAAAAGACATTTTGACCCCCAGTTTTAGAGTGGGTCGCACTTGTTGAATAGTACCGAATCAATTGAGACATCAAGATGACCTACCATTTTGTGAACCTTGTATTCCGTGTTGTCCACGACGAGGGTGAAATCGGAAAGGTGGGCCTTGCCGAAACTCACCTCATCTGGTTCGGGAGCCACCGGCCCATTATACTCCGTCACGCAGGGACTGGGCACGTTGCGCTGGGCTCGGGGACACATTATTGGACTGAAAATATAAGAAATTAGCCAAATTAGACATAATCAGTAAAAATAGCAAAACACCAAAGGAAAGGAAATTACAATCGAGATAAAGAAACAACGGTCGCGTAATTACGTTGAGATTCGTTATTGATTGGGAATTTGGTGGTTTTCCAACACGGCGGGCTACGAGATTTCCCCGCAATTGTCCGAAGCGGACCCATAAGTACTCCAAAAGTTGCACTGGAACATTGCTAATTCGGTTATTGGCGGAGTGCCAACTGAATCAAGCAAACTCGAAGGCTAACGTGCCATTCTTGCCCTCACGGCGAGTCGAGCGAGTGGCCCCGCGGAAATCGGAACGGCCCTGCCAGCCGCTTTCCCCGTGTCCTAGTGACTACGGTATTTATAATTATAGGGTGTACAGTTTCTAAAGGCCCCGTTTGAAGCGGCGTAAAAACACGCCTGGCGGCGCGTAAAACGGCATGCCTTTTTCAATTTTAATTTAAAAATACCGTAGTTACTAGGCCTCGAGAATACCGGCTGTCAGGTCCATCCTGATTTCCGCGGCTCCCCGCCGTGGCCCTGTTGATGGAAAATTGGGCGGAAACGGCGGGGAACCGCGGAAATCAGGACGGACCTGACAGCCGTTTTTTAGGCCTAGTAACTACGGTATTTAATTGCAGTGTTTTACGCGGCTCGGCGTGTTTTAAAGAAACAAGACACGCCGCATCAAACGGGGCCTTTAGAATCCACGGGCCGCGGCCACCGGCACTTTAAAGGACTGCGCCGTGCGGAATATGCGGAGCGAGGTCCCGTAACGCAGAACAAACCCGCCCTTTTTTCTGCGGATTTTCTAAGTTTTTAAATGTACACGGCTCGCGGACGTGGGCAGTTTCAGTGTGTCCGCTGTTTACAAAACAATGTGAACAAGATTGCGTTCCCAGCCTAGATTGTGCGGCAGATTGCAATATTTTAAAAATTCGAGGTTCTCGGCAAACTTTTCTCCTCAAATCGTTGTGGGACCAATATTGTTCTATGAATTTCTAATTGAAAAATCTTTTCGACTCTAGTTCTCCCTTGTTTCTGACTTATTAAAAGTTCTAAAATGCTTAAAAAATAGCAAATAAATGAAAGTTTTGGAAGCAATTTTTTCAGATCCACCGAAAAAATACCAGCTGAGTTCTGAAGTTTATGCTTTATATCTTTTGTTCGGGTGATTTTCCAACTACGCCAAAAACTTCATTGTATTGTCTCCCATTTAAGGCAAAAAATCAAAAAAAAAAAACCATTCAGAACGTCCAAATTGCAAGAGTCGGAAAATTTCAATTCCTGCCCGACGTTTAACAGGAGGCAGTCCTTTAACGTGCCCGGGGATTCCATTGGACGGCGAGCCGTGTTGCGCGTTTAACATTTACTAAAACATTTAAATTTAAAATTCCATTTAAATTAACGTGCCATTCTTGCCCTTTTGATGGGAATAATTTCTTACACATGACAAATGAAAGGAAAAGAAGGCATCTTGAAGGATATTCACACTTTTGTCCGATTTCTGACTCAAAAAATGATTCCACGACTTTTTCTCCGGCGGAGAAAACGACAATTTCTCCGGCCCAAACGACTTTTTCTCCGAGCGACATTTTCTCCGACTGCGACCTTTTCTCCGAATAAGATTCGTTAACTGGTTTTCACCACTTATCATATTTTTTACCCTTTTCGACCGTTTTCAATACATAACAACTTTTTCTTTGAAGCAAAAGAGCAAAATTGCAATAAAATAAATTGTAACGCGAAAAATATGACAAAGTAAGGGGAAAAAAGTTGTGCATGATATGAGTTGTAAGAAAAATAACGCAGCAATACTATTTTTTTCAGGATTTTCTCCATTTAAGAAACCGCAATGGTGCATTTTCCGACACTCATCCCTATGTAACAGTTTTTAAATTCAGCGATTTCATCGGCGACAAACCTTACTTCATAGAAAAAATGTTGCAATACTCAAACTGCCGCATTCCCGCCGTCGCAGCGCGCGGAATTTGGACGAGTACCTAAGGTTAGCGTGTAGAAACTACAAGCATAGGTCAGATGCAAAAAAATATGGCGCATTTCATGTACAAATTATACGGACAATTTGAACGCTGGTACGAAAGTTACGTTTAAAGTTACTTTCCATGCAAAACTACAACAAAGAATCCAGCACGATTTAAATTTTCATTAAAAATGTCTTTAAAAGCAAAAAACAAATTTGTTTTTAAATATTAGACGGGAAAATCCATTCGGAGAAATTGACGCGGAGAAAAAGTCGCCATTGGCGGGAGTTTTGAAATTTTCGGAGAAATTGTCATTTTTTCGGAGAAAAAGTCGCGGAGAAAATGTTGCGGAGAAATTGTCGTGGAATGCAAAAAATAAAGATAAATGTGGAAACATTTAAAACTGAAATCGCACAAAACAAAGCGATTGAAGATATTTATTGGAATGACTCCGACAATGTACAAACGCGAAAGAGAGCCTGAGGAAGCAGCGGTTGTTGGGGAGAGTTGGCATAACACAAGAAGGTGGTAGGGGAAACGAACTTTACAAGATGGAATGACAAATTACAGTTGAAAGCTGGGAAATAGGGACAAACGGCTAGATAATCCAGTCCCTGATAAACCTGAGCATATCCTCGGCGTTATAGTTGAGCAATTGAGGCAAGATCGGGTAGTAAATCGCCATCCAGGTCTGCAGAGCCCTCTCAGAATAAACCACACCATCATCCTGGAAAGCAGATGCAGCGGTGCATTTCGAACATTTTGAACAAACGCACCCATGTTACCTTGTACATGATGCTCAGGAGGGGTCCGTGGAGGCAGAATCCGCAGTCCCGCACATATTCGTACTGAAAAAAGATACTGGATGAAAAGGATTCAAAAATACCGGGCGAGTACTAATTGAGGCACACGTCCCCCAATAAGAACGGTTCCAAAAGTGATCCTTCGCCCTTTCCATTTGGAGCCTATGCAGCACTCCGTACAGAGGGAAGCCCTCACGGATGAACCCTGAAAATATATCTTAATAATAATAATAATAAATGGGAGACATTCAAACAAGCTCCAAAAGTTCATTCCACTAAAACAAAAACTGGGGTCAAGCCTAGAAAACAAACCGTCAAAGGGATTGGCGCGCATCCTAGGACACTCAAGGAAGGTCTCATCGCCGAAATTCCCCTCGTAGACAAAGTTGAGCATTCGGTGGACGAGGACTGGATCGTAATTCATCGCGATTCGATCTCCGTATCTCTGTTTAAAAAAACTATTTTAGAACAAGCATCACAAACCTCTCTGGTGGTTCCGAGAAAAATGGATTTGAAGAACTTGGAGTGGTGGGCGAGGAGCTGGAAATTTTTAGGACCAAAACTACTTCGGCCGATTTGGCTGCGTATCCGGCTTGAGTATCCTATACAGCGCGCATAATTCTTGTTACAACATCAAAACATTGGCACGTTGCTCAGAAGTAGTTTTGGCATAAACTATAATTATCAAAATTTTAAGCATTATTCGAAGAATATCATATTTTTGCCATTTTCTCTTTACAGGTTTCTGGTCTCATATCACGATAAAAATAAGTTTTTGGGGGGTCCAAATGTCTTTTTTGCTCGTTCAATAAAAAAAAATATATCAAGTTGGCCTACCATTTTGTGAACCCTGAATTCCTTGTTGCCCACGATGAGGGTGTAATCGGAGAGGTGGGCCTTGCCGAAAGTCACCTCCTCTCGTGCGGGTTGAGCCGCCGGCGCATTCATTATTGAACTAAAAATAATTAGCTAATTAGGCTAAAATAGTAACATTAACAGTAATAAAATGCCAAAGGACAGAAAATTACAATCGAGATAAAGAAACAACGGTCGCGGAATTACGTTGAGATTCGTTATTGATTGGGAATTTGGTGGTTTTCCACCACGGCGGGCTACGAGATTTCCCCGCAATTGTCCCAAGCGGACCATAAGTACTCCAAAAGTTGCACTGGAACATTGTCAATTCGGTTATTGGCGGGGTGGCTTCACTAGTGCCATAATCTGGGTCCCCAGGTACCCCAATCGCGACGCCGTGCTCGAATGCGCAACGTCATTTTAAATTCTTAATACCAGCGTCAATTACTATTTTTTCGACCTCTATGCGACCCCACGAGATGATTAGCATACTACCAAAAATGACCTTAATATTAAGGTCATTTTTGGTAGTATGCTAATACAACAATCGCGCGATGCGCAGGCGGAAATAGCATGCAACTGGTCTAGACGCAGAGAAAAAGAGGATTTTTGCCAAATATGCTCGTTTGGCGACAGCTGTAGCCGTCATTCTGTGACTGGTACACGTGGTACTTAGCATTATCATAGTGAAAAGTGTTGATTCACCCTGCCATCAAACTTAACTCGAAGGCTAACGTGCCATTCTTGCCCTGTCGATGTGAATATGTCAAATAAAGATAAATGTGGAAACATTTAAAACTGAAATCCCGGTGAACAAAAGTGATTGAGGATATTTATGACTCCGACAATGTACAAACGCGAAAATGAACCTGAGGAAATAGCGGTTGTTGGGGAGAGTTGGCATAACACAAGAAGGTAGAAGGGGAAATGAATTTTACAAGATGGAATGACAAATTACAGTTTAAAACTGGGAAATAGGGACAAACAGCTAGATCACAAATTCCTTGATCCGCCTGAGCATGGCCTCGGCGTCATAGTTGACCAATTGGGGCATAATCGGGTAGTAAATCTCCATCCAGGTTTGCAGAGCCCCCTCAGTATACTTATCATCCTAAAAACCGATGTTTCCGTACTAAACAAACGCACCCAATGCTCTTCGTTGTGAATGATGCTCAGGAGGGGTCCGTTGAGGCAGTGTCCGCAGTCCCGCGCCTCTCCGTCCTAAGAAAAGATACTGAATGAGTAGGATTCAAAAATACCTTGTAATCCTTTAAATCACACTCTTCATCACCAACAAGCCTCCAAAAGTGATCCTTCGCCCTTCGCAATCCGAAGAGATCCAGCAGACTGTACAGAGTGTAGCCCGCACGGATGAAATGTTCGTCTTGATAATAAAAATAATGAATACCAAATAATAACCAATAAAAAATAATCTCCACTCCGCTAAAACACAAGCTGGGTTCAAAGCCTAAAAAACGAACCGTCGGCGGGATCGACATACTTAGAACAGTCACACAAGTAGATCTCATCAGTGCCGAAATCCCATTCGTAGATAAATTTGAGCACTCGCTCGAAGGCGACAGGATCAAACCTTAGCGTGATGCGGTCACTCTGAAAAAAAACACTTTTAGAGTACGGCACGACAAACCTCGGGAGAAAAGGGGTCTCCGAACAAAAGGTATTCGAAGTAGTCGGACGCGTTGGCGAGGATCTGGAAAATTTAAGTATCGTTGCAGCCAAAAATTCCTCGCTACAACGCGCCAATCAATTTAATGAAAATAATTATCACAATTTTATCGAAGAATATCACATTTTTGCAACTTTTCATTTTCAAGTTTTTGGTTTCATATAACAAGATCACAAGTCCCTCGTTCGCGGGCTCAATTTGGCTCAACTAATGTGAATCAAATGAACCTACCATTTTGTGAGCATTGAACTCTTTGTTGCCAAGGACGAAGGTGACATCAGAGAGGTCGGAAATGCCGAAACTCACCACCTCTGGTTCGGGTGGTGCGGGATCCGCCGGCGCATTCATTATTGAACTGAAAATATACGAAATCAGCCAAATTATGTATTTCCCATCAACAGTAACAAAAACAAAAGTCGTACGGTGTGAAAAATTACAATCGAGATAATAACGGTTCGATGTCAGATAGAGCATGATTATATTTTTCTAGCAAAATGTCAAAGAAAAACACCCTCTAATTGAGCCAAAAATGTAATTTGCAGCTAATATATCTTGGTTATAAAATCAATCCGGGTGTTTGAATTTCAAATTACAAGACATTCAGTAAAAGAAACGAAGAAACAAAGAAATATGGTCGTGCCACACGGTGAGTCGAGCGAGTGGCCCAGCGGAAATCGGAACGGCCCTGCCAGCCGCTTTCCCCGAGTCCTAGTGACTACGGTATTTATAATTATAGGGTGTACCAGGGTGTACGTTTGAAGCGGCGTTAAAACACGCCGGGCCGCGCGCAAAACATGACAATTGTTTTAATTTTATTTTAAAAATATCGAAGTTACTAGGCCTCGAGAAAACCGGCTGTCAGGTCCATCCTGATTTCCGCGGCTCCCCGCCGTGGCCACGACTTCTGGAAATGGACCGCAATGGGAGAGCCGCGACGCGACCGCCGCGCGTGGATTAGAGCATGGAAACGCTGTTTTCTACGAGCCGAAAACCAATCGAATATATTTAAAATACATAAATATAAACAATTTAGGTACAAACAAGGTAATAGAGATCCTGAATTTATGTAAACGCCGCTTAATTTCGGCATGTGATACATTTTAACGGTTTTATTTTTTTCCTGCGTTTTTGTAAAAGAAACTGTTGTGATGTTCATGAAAATCGCCTCCGGAAATTCATTTTATTAGCTACTTTTCACATTTTTCAAGATAACTTTCATCTAAAATGACACAGAACAAGAGTCGGGGAAAATTCGTGCTTCTGAGAATTCGGGTCTCGTAGCAAAGGAGTTGGGTCTCGAGCCAACAGTATAAATTTACCAAAACTCGGCAGAATGGGAAAAAAACACGTCGCACAAAAATTTGAAATACCGTTACTCAATTCTGTTCGCAATTTGCATGCGGAAAACGAAATGCAAGCGGTGCGCACTTTTCCAGGCGGGAGTCGTTAAACACCGGACGCACTGAAATCACCAGTATCTGAGTTTTCGCTGTGAGACCAATTTCGAAAATACCGCCGTTTAACCGGGATCGAATTGAACCTTTTCTGTATTCCACGCGCAGATCATGTTTCTCCCGGAACCATGGTGAAAAATTCGTTTTCTACATAAAATATAATAAGGAAATAACATCTTGGCGAACTGAAGAACATTAACAAACTAGAGAGTATTTATTATAGCAATTTCAACAACGTAAATCTAGGGAAACAGCGACTGGGTAGCCAGTAAATGGATTTTAGGGTGAGAAAGTAATAAAAAAAACAGGGTGGACAAGTGGCACTTTGTGACAGAAGGGCCTCTAGGCGACCATCTCCTTGATAATCTTGGGCATGGCGTTGTCGGTGATGTTGACCAGTTTGGGCACAATCGGGTAGTACTTCTCCATCCAGGCCTGCACCGCCCTCACAGTAAACTTACACCCCTACAAAACTATACTGCTTTCAAATGAACGAACCCCCGGCGTCCCGTTGTAAATGGCGGTCAGGATGGGTCCGTTGATGCAGTGTTCGCAATCCCGTGCTTTGGTTTTGCCCTATACTTTTATTTTAAACTGAATGCTTAAATACCTGTCTAGTGACTTCCTTACAAGCTTCCTTATTCCAAACATTATAGAAATGCTTCTGGGCCTTGTTCACACTAAAGCGATCGAGCAGAGCGTACAGAGCGTAGCCGTCAAGGCCGAAACTTGAAAGTGTAACTCAAAAATAATGAGAAAACGGGGTAAATTCGGAGCGAGCGTCTAGTCATACTAGCGTGGGGACTTTACTAAACTTTCTTCCAGAAAACTAACCTTTGCTGGGGTCGGTGAGCTTCGAAGGACATTTGAGGAAGGTCTCATCGCCGAAATTTCCTTCGTAGATGTAGTTGAGCAATCGCTTGAAAGCGACTGGATCGACATCTAGTTCGACGCGGTCTTGGTCTTTCTGAAACACAAAATACCTTTAGGCCAACGCACAACTAACCTCTTTGAAGTTTCCGAGCAAGAGGGCTTCGAAGTAGTCGGACTGGTTGCCAAGAATCTGAAATATTTGTTGTAAATAAAAAAAAAAAAAAAAAAAAGAGTTTGCAAAACGAATGTTGAGGTATATACACGATATAAATCACATGGACCTACCATTCTGTGAACATTGAATTCCTTGTTACCCACGACGAAGGTGACATCGGTGAGGTGAGACTTGCCAAAGCTCACCACCTCAGGCGGCTTGTTCTCCTTATCCGCACTCATTATTGGACTGAAAATAGACGAAAATAAGTCTAATTAAGCTTTTCCTATACAAAGTTTAAAAAAGAAGCCAAATGATGAAAACAACAGGGCACCCGGGCGGCCATCGATACAAAAATGGTCCAGCGCACATTTACCCCCACAGTTTATAATTCGCGTTGCGGGACCTATCACAAGCACAAAACATTTTTTGAACCAAAACAGTTCAGTAACACGGCGGGGACAGGCGACCATAAAAGTGATCCCGGTTAAAGGAGTGTTTTTTCGTTGGAGAGCTGCCAAAATCCTCAATCAATAACGACTCTTAATTACGACAGACAAACTTTTTCTTAAAGGCGCCATTACGCGGGTCTCGAAGCGCCTTAGATGCTCATGAGAAGTCTACAGTACCCGACCCCTTTAGCCGGGGTCCATGTTTTAGCCTCCGAGCATATTTGAATGCCCGCCGTGGTAAACTCTGCGATACTCAAAAACTGGGTCCCATACGACTCATTTGTAGATTCCCTTATTGGATTTTTCTCTCTCTTTCGCACTGGTACTCATTGCTGGAAAAGCAGAGGGGGCTTGATACGTAATTCTCCCCAAATGATGACATAAGCCCTCGTCAATTTTTTGTTACTATTTTTAAGCAAACGTCGGATTACGTATGCAAAGCAGGTACCTCACGTCCACCTACTCAGCGATTGCTGCGGTGAGTCCCGCGCGGTTTTACCGGTTTCGGGGTATCTTGACAATCAGTTTTCGTTCCGGAACCCTGGCGAGAAAAGTGCAGAAATATATAGAACAAGGAAATATCCTGGCGAAGAACATTAACAAACTAGAGAATGTTTATTTCAACAATTTCAACAATGCAAAATTAACAAGGGGTTCTAAGGAAACAGCGACTGTTCGTGCGAGTTAATGGATATTAGAGTTAGAAAATGAAAAAAAAACAGGGTGAGATTTTAGCAAGTGTGGATGTGACAGAATGGGGTCTAAGCGACCATCTCCTTGATAATCTTGGGAATGGCATTGTCGGTGGTGTTGACCAACTTCGGCACGATCGGATAGTACTTCTCCATCCACGCCTGCACAGCCCCCATTGTATACTTACAATCCTGCAACACCAATGTTGCGGTTTTTAAATAAACGCACCCCCGGCTGTCCGTTGTAAATGGCGTTCAGGATTGGTCCGTTGATGCAGTGTTCGCAGTCCCGCGCTTTAATTTCACCCTATAAACTTAAATTTGAAAGAAAAAATGAATGCTTAAATACCTGTCTAGTGACTTCCTTACAAGCTTCCCTGTTCCAAACATCAAAGAAATGCGTCTTGGCCTTTTTAACATCGAAGCGATCAAGCAGTTCGTAGAGACCGTAGGCGTCACGGCCGAAACCTAAAAAGTAATTCCATAATAACGATAGCCGATATGCCCAACACAAATCATCCCCATATTACTTAAAAATACCAGCTAGATGAAGCCCGCTTAAGCCCCCAACATGGCTGGACATGCAACGTTTGGGGGGCTCGGTGCGTAAGTCCCCAAATGATTTTTCGGACCCGGAGCATTCGGAAAACGTAAGCCCCCTTTAAGTTTTTGTCACCATTTTCACCCAGTGTAATAGAGAATTCCAATGACCTCCATGGCTGAAGCGACGTGAGGTGCTTACGGTATCTACGTATTTTAGCGTTTTTGGTTGAAAATGGTACAAAAAATGAACGGTCGGCTTCTGTTGAGTCCCAGGCAATATTTGGGGGAGGGGGGCTTACGCATCAAAGCCCCCATTGGGGCCATCCAAACACCTTTTTGTCCAGCTAAGCGACCCCAAAAATTAAGGTCCCGCAAGCACCACATGTCCAAGTATGGTTAAGCTCCCCAAAGTTGAGTGTCCAATCTTCCACGTTTATAAGAGCCCGCGGTTCTCACGGGCCGGGCCGGGCCAGTTGGAAAATTCTGATCGACCCGTTCGGCCAGTTTTCCTTGGACCACCTAGTCAGATTGCCATTCACACGACCGGGGTTCGATCCCGGTCGGTGACATTCTTTTTTGTACGACTAATACGTATATGTTAGTAACAAACATTATTAAGTAATTTAAAATAGTTTAAAAAATTATTGTACCGATTTACACAAAATTTAAAATTTAATTTTTCAAAACCGGGCCGACCGGGCCGGGCCGGCCTCGCAAGCCGGCCCGTCATTTGAGAACCCCGTAAGAGCCTAGGTCTACATGTTAGATGTTTGCATTATCGTAGTTTTATCAATTAAGTCCCTGATGCACTTTCAAAAACTGAACTGGAGTTTTGCCATCTTATGGGGGCAAAAAAACAGGATAGCATGGCATAACTTTTGGCCTTCCGTGCTGAATTTTACGAAAATAATGTCTAAACTCCTTCTAATTCTCCATTTTACGGAGGTAAATACCCTCAGCTTTAAAAAATTCTTCCCCTGTAAAACAAACCTTTGCTGGAGTCGGCGAGCTTCGAAGGACATTTGAGGAAGGTCTCATCGCCAAAATTCCCCTCGTAGATGTATTTGAGCATTCGTTGGAAGGCGACGGGATCGACCTCCGGCTCGAGGAGTTTCATTCTACCCGGAACCTCCTATCAAAAATAATATTGAATTTAAAATAAAAACAAACTGACCTTTTTGAAGCCTCCATACAAAAGGTTTTCGAAGTAATCGGATTGGTGGGCGAGGAACTGGAAAAATAAAAACGGTAGGGAAAAACGACATGGATTGCGGGAAAAAAGACATGGATTGCGAATATATAAAAAAAAAACTCGAAGAATCAATTGAGAAATCAATGAACCTACCATTCTGTGAACCTTGAACTCCTTGTTGCCCACGACGAGGGTGACATCGGAGAGGCGGGCCTTACCGAAGAACACCACCACCACCGGAGGTTTCGTATCCTCACTCATTACTGGACTGAAAATGAAAAACAATCAACGAAAAACAGTCTAAGCGTCTTGCATTTGAAGTTTAAAAAAAAGTAAGCCAAAGGATGAGAAAAATTAACAAAATCGAGCACTCGAGAGAAAAATAAGGGTTCAGCGCACAGTTGTTATCACTAATTTTCGTTCGCGTTGCGTAACCCATCAAAGCGGAGAAATGTTTGTTTTTGTAAAAAAAAAAGCAATATTTTATTAACAAACAGAAACACAAATTGGTTTTCCAGTAAAACAAATGTCCGATAGTGACTGAGTTTCAAGACGGTTCAGAATTTCAGGAAGAAAGGTGCGAAATTCTTCAGCGGAGCAGAAATCGTCATTGCAAAAATCAACTTGTCGAGTGACGTCCTTGCCATTGTAGAGAACCCGGATGGTGTGATCGAGGGAAGGTCCTTGGTAAACCTGAAACGATAAAAGAGAGAAAGAGATAACGAGTGAGTGAGTGAGTGAGTGAGTGAGTGAGTAAAACCTACTTCAAACACAATTCTGGCTGCATAACGAGGCGGATCCACAAATGAAACCCCTAAAACTCGAAGAACTGCAGCGATTGTCACATCGTGAGCCGAAAGAAGCTGAAATGAACTTTTAAAAAAGTAAAAATCAGAAATTAACCCTAATAAACGAGTTGTCTTTATTTTCTTCCAGTCGCTTCACTTCATCTGCCAATTGCATTAAAATTGAGTAAGTTTTAACGTGATCAGCCTTATTTCTCATGTATTTATCCTTCCTTAAAAACCAATAATCACCACGGATAGTGGAAAAGGCTAGAATCTGTAAATGATTTTTAATAATTTTTAAATTGTATTTCACAAACTTCGGTTAAATCTTTAAATGTAGCACAAGAATTGTTGTAGCAGGGTAGATCACGGTGACGACAAATGACCCTGAGAATTCGAAATCTCTCAGTTTCATCTCTTTTCTGTGTCTCTGTCTCACTGTATGTCTCTGTCTCACTGTATGTCTCTGTCTCTCTGTCTCTCTGTCTCTCTGTCTCTCTGTCTCTCTGTCTCTCTGTCTCTCTGTCTCTCTGTCTCTCTGTCTCTCTGTCTCTCTGTCTCTCTGTCTCTCTGTCTCTCTGTCTCTCTGTCTCTCTGTCTCTCTGTCTCTCTGTCTCTCTGTCTCTCTGTCTCTCTGTCTCTCTGTCTCTCTGTCTCTCTGTCTCTCTGTCTCTCTGTCTCTCTGTCTCTCTGTCTCTCTGTCTCTCTGTCTCTCTGTCTCTCTGTCTCTCTGTCTCTCTGTCTCTCTGTCTCTCTGTCTCTCTGTCTCTCTGTCTCTCTGTCTCTCTGTCTCTCTGTCTCTCTGTCTCTCTGTCTCTCTGTCTCTCTGTCTCTCTGTCTCTCTGTCTCTCTGTCTCTCTGTCTCTCTGTCTCTCTGTTTCTCTGTCTCTCTGTCTCTCTGTCTCTCTGTCTCTCTGTCTCTCTGTCTCTCTGTCTCTCTGTCTCTCTGTCTCTCTGTCTCTCTGTCTCTCTGTCTCTCTGTCTCTCTGTTTCTCTGTCTCTCTGTCTCTCTGTTTCTCTGTTTCTCTATCTCTCTATCTCTCTGCGTCTCTCTGTTTCTTGGGTCTCTCTGTCTCTCTGTCTCTCTGTCTCTCTGCGTCTCTCTGTTTCTTTGCGTCTCTCTGTCTCTCTGTCTCTCTCAACCTTGACAGTGCAGTATCCAATAGTTGATATGGATCGTCTTTGTGCGTGAACGGCGGAATCGTGGTCAACATATCCATAATTTCTCTTGTATTATTCGGAGCCATCGATCGATACGCATGGTACTCCTAGAATATCGATCAATTTGGAAAGTCTCGTTTAAAATACCTCTTTCCACGCCGTTTTCCACCAAATGTTGTCGAGATCAGGACAAGAACATTTCTCTTCCGCACACATAACTGTGTTATTGATTAGCTGAAAAGAAAAGCACGGTTTGCCGCTCGCAACGCGTTCAATCGATAATGGCAGCGCGTCCTTTGCGGTCCCGCCGCGATTATCGATTGCGCGCGTTGCACACGACCATTTTTCGCTGTGGGACTTTAAATTCCTCCTATTTCAATAAAATCTCACCTGAATATGAACAGGATCCAATTTCTCCCTAGCTGGAAATAGAAAACCGGCAATATTTGCCACAAGCGACTGAACAGTTCGATTGTAACTCGTTGAAATAGCAGTAATTTGGGGATTAGAACCTAAATTCAAGTTAATTGTGTTAATTACCCTAATTACCCAGTAATTCTGAGTATCTGGAATTGAAAAATTGGCCCATAGCCAAATGTTGGAGAGCTCCATCAGCCGTCATTTGGCCTGAGACACAATGTGACCTAAATCACCCGAAATATATTGATTTTTCAAAACTCACTTTTCAGGAACACGAGCGAAATTATTTTCCCTATCGATTTTCACAAAATCTTGGAATTCTATTGATTTTTGTAACTTTACATAGTTGTCGAAAGCTTCTACATCTTCTGGTCGATAAAGCGTACAGCCGGTTGCATCATCATGGCCGGAAATGCCAGATCTACAAAAATTTATCGATTTATTGATTTTCTTACCTCTCTCCGTGCCTAAAAAGCACTAAAATGCCCTTTAAGGTTAAATTTCCCGTTCCTTCCGCGCCATCGACGGGAATTTCGGGAAAAGCGCACATTTCCTTCCACAATTCGGGAATTTCATTGGTTTGTTGAGCTAAGATTGGTGAAAACAGCAGCAGAGAAAGGAATAGTCGCATTTGAACTGAAATTGGCTGAATTCGGATGGGAATCGGGTTTCAAGTGCTATAAACAGTCGATATTGCACTGTCTGGTTGCCAGGAGACGCGGGTGAGAGGGAGGGCAGAGGCGAAATTAGAGATAGAAGAGATAACGTGACCTCAGTTCAATGAGTGAGGCAGAGAAAAGGGAGATGAGAGGGAGAGGGAGAAAGAGACATTGAGAGAGAGACATAGACAGTGGGAGAGACATAGACAGTAAGAGAAAAAGACAGTGTCAGAAATAGACAGTGAGAGAGGGAGAAAAAAAGAAAGAGAGAGAGAGAGAGAAAGAGAAAGAGAAAGAGAAAGAGAAAGAGAAAGAAAGAGAGAGAGAGAGAGAGAGAGAGAGAGAGAGAGAGAGAAAGAGAAAGAGAGAGAGAGAGCGAGAGAGATAATTGAATTTTCTTCTGTATATTTTGTCTCTCATGACGATAAAAGGGAAAAATAAAGAAAGATGTGATGTGATTTGTCAGTTTATTGCAAAAAGAAACCGTTTTCATAAATATTCATAAAATGATTCAATAACCACTGACTCAATTTAGATAGAGATAGAAAGAAAGAGAGAGAGAGAGAGCAGAGAGGAGATAGGATTTAGTACACAAAAGACAGGGTTATTAAAATCAAGAGAGAAGTGTGAGTGTGTGAGTGTGTGAGTGTGTGAGTGTAAGAGTGTAAGAGAGAGAGAGAGAGAGAGAGAGAGAGAGAGAGAGAGAGAGAGAGAGAGAGAGAGAGATTCCCCTCCGTCACGTTACGTCCGCTACGTGGCATTACCTCTCCTGCTAGGTCTCATCGTCAGTTCCTCATTCCACTGCTCTCCCTCTCCCGGGTCGGTCGTCTGCATGTCTCCTCCCCTCCTCCTCCGTCTGGGAGTGGTCCTAGCCATTCTCCACCTCTCCCTCGCTCTCAGCTGCATCCGCGTTCTATTCCAAAACGTCGAAGAGCTGAGGAACAAGAAAGAGGTGTTCTTTCATTGTCTATGTCTCACCTAAATCACTTCAGGAGGCATCGTCTAAAGATTACAAGGGTTGTTATTGGCAGGCGCGGATGCAAGGAAACTGCACACATGGATTTGGACTACAACCGCAGTATCAACTGGGAGGATTTACGCATGACACGGGGTTGGGAAAGTGTACTAAAAATTCAAGTGTTGACGGCCTATACACTGTCAAGTGTTCATGCAAAGGCGACAACTGCAACGAAGATATGGAGAGGTTTGATGTGAGTTTCGGAACTGCAACCGGTGCACGGTTACACAGCCATACAATGCACAGAGTGCACGGTTACACGGTAGAGAAAGGCGAGAGAGCGCGGGAAACCGAGAGACGCTAGAGTGGCGCACGATTCAATCGATATTTTCGCCAAAAAGCTCATATCTCGGTTCGTTTTGTACAAAAAACGGAAAGGTTATAATTTTCTGATTTAGAAGTACCTACTTGTCACAATTACATAAAATATGTATTCCAGAGAATGCTGGGTACCATCAGGCAAACCTCTCAACTTCACTGTTTACGAGGCAAGTTGGGCACTCTGAACTCGCAGCTGAAGCAACAAGCCAAAACGGAGAAAACGCTTTGGATCATTCTGGGAGTCGTCGGAGTTATCCTTGGTTTGGTGATCATTCTGATCTGCATCTGTTGTATTCGTGGCTACTTCTATGCAAAAAAGGAAGAAGAGAAAATGGAGCAGAATTTGAAGAACATGGAGGAGGAAGGTGTGAGTGCCTCTGTTTCTGCCTCTGCCTCTTTTAATACTTCTGTCTCTGTCTCTGTCTCTGTCTCTGTCTCTGTCTCTGTCTCTGTCTCTGTCTCTGTCTCTGTCTCTGTCTCTGTCTCTGTCTCTGTCTCTGTCTCTGTCTCTGTCTCTGTCTCTGTCTCTGTCTCTGTCTCTGTCTCTGTCTCTGTCTCTGTCTCTGTCTCTGTCTCTGTCTCTGTCTCTGTCTCTGTCTCTGTCTCTGTCTCTGTCTCTGTCTCTGTCTCTGTCTCTGTCTCTGTCTCTGTCTCTGTCTCTGTCTCTGTCTCTGTCTCTGTCTCTGTCTCTGTCTCTGTCTCTGTCTCTGTCTCTGTCTCTGTCTCTGTCTCTGTCTCTGTCTCTGTCTCTGTCTCTGTCTCTGTCTCTGTCTCTGTCTCTGTCTCTGTCTCTGTCTCTGTCTCTGTCTCTGTCTCTGTCTCTGTCTCTGTCTCTGTCTCTGTCTCTGTCTACAAATCTGTAGACGGAGACCCGTTTTTGACGACTTTGAAGCGTATTTTCTCGAAAACGGTAAATTTTTTACCCAATGTCATATATATTTTAATGATCAGCTATTTTTTCTCTCCTTATTGAGCCAATGTTGTAAAACCCGCCTGACTGTCCCTTTAATACCTCTTTTACAGACTCCTGTCGTCGTGGCGTACGATGCGATGACCGGAGGAACCACCTACTTCCTCGTCGACGGAAAGAAGACGGCGAAAAATATCAAAAAGAAAATGAAAGATGAAGACAAAAGCACAAAGACAGAAAAGAGCCAAAAAAGCAAAAAGTCGAAGAAAACGGATAAGAGCCAGAAGTCTTCAAAAACCACCCTCACCTCGCAGATGTCTCAGAAGTCGAAAAAGTCTCAAAAGAGCCAAAAGTCGGTCACTTCTACCGCTGCTACCAAGACTGATATGAAGTCTGGAAAGTCGACCAAGCCTCAGTCGAAGCCGGAGTCGCCGAAGAAGGAGGCAGCTGCTGTGGCTTCCGTCTCCCTCTCGAAGGAACATCCCGAACCGAGCAAAGAGTAGAAAATGAAGATAGGCATTGAGGTTGCCATAAATATTATTGGCGGATTTGCGTGAATGATTCAGTGGATTAAAATGGCCGTGAGATAAGCTGGTGCCACGCTTTAACATCATGTTGTCGCGTGGCGCAGCGGTAGTGGGCTAGCTTTGTAACCGCAAGGTCATAGGTTCGAATCCGCTGTGATTAACTAGTTTTGCTTTTTATATTTAAACTTTGTTTTATGGGTCTTGAAACGATTTGGTAGTCAGCCCAGCCTCATGTTCTTCCCCCCGTATAGCCCTTTTCCTCGTCTGCGCACCTCGGCTGAAAATGACAAATGAGGCAGCAATCGGAAATGCATGCCGCTCGTACACAACCGCTCCTCCTCCGACGGCTTCTTTTTCCAGCCCAAAAATGGAAAATTTGGGTTTTTCAACAAATTTTCAAAAGGATGCAAGCCTAAATGGGGAACCTCCGTTTTTTCAATGACTATTAACCAAGTAATCAAGTTTCCGCAAGAAATGACTAAAATTTCAAAAGATTTCCCCATAATTCCTCTAATTTCCTTCCTGTTTCGCATGAATTCACTTGTTATCATTGTCCCCGTGCGACTTTCAATGCAAGCAAACAAACAACGCAGTCAACAGCCGCAGAAGCCTACTGCCACCGTACTTTTCAGATTCCACTTTACTTTTTTGTTAAATAAACAATGTATTTACGTGGTATTTTCCGTAATATCAAAGTTTCAACGCCACCGTCGCGCCTAGGCTAGGCACCGTAGCCCCGCCCCCTTTTCTTTCGTAACGAAGCGGCATATTGTGGGCTTTCCCTTCTAAAATGCTTCAAATCCAACTTTTTTTTGAGTGTTAAAAAAGAATACGGTAGAGACTTTGATGCTCTATCTACTCGTAGCGATCATGTCAACAAACTTTGTGCAAAATGTTATAAAGTTGTTTTAAAATGTCAAAAAGGTGTGGCGGTGCTCCGCTTTAAGTAACGCAAATTTCATTTCAGAAAAACAAAAAGGTGTTTTATTGCTTAGAAACTGGCAAATTGAACGATGGTACTTTCAACGAAATAAAAACAGTTCTGAAAAAACCGCTGTCGCCAACGTGTGGACCGTTTTGCCGGGTTCACAGCGCGTTGATTCGAGAAACCTCGCAAAAATAGTGAATAAAAAAAATAGTGAAAAAATTTGGTTTTCGGAAATCTAAAGCCTTGTTCATTTCCTCGCATATTTCTTTCCGTAGAAAATTCGCCCGGATCGCCTGTCTCACAGCCATTGCCATGCGATTTTCGCGGCCTGCGGCCGTTGAAATATTCAAGAGATCCGTCCGCAGCCGGATGAATATTTCAAAGCACTAGGAAACTCAGAAGAGCTGTTTGTTAGCGATTTGGGCAGAGTCAACACGACGACGACCCGCTAGGCTCAGGATTCCGAAAACACGCGAACACGCTACATCTCGAAGCGAAAATAGCTACCTCTACGAAATGGCACCCGTACGCGTGTGTACGTGTGTGTGTGTTTGTGTGTGTGTGTGTGTGTGTGTGTGTGTCTGTGTGTTGTGTGTGTGTCTGTGTGTGTTCTTTGATCATTACTTCATTTAACGATGTTTACACGGTTTCTACCATACATAGTTGACCAGAAAGCGGTTGTTTTTCAGAAATTCCTAGTGTTTTCCGCCTTTTCTTCCCCTTTGGTGTCTATTTTCCGGCCAAGAGAGAGCTATTTGTGTGCAGGCTCAGATTTCTCTCCTTCGCTTCTAATTGTGGTTGATCCGGTGGATTCCGCAAAACCATTGTTAGTCACGAACATACGTACTCACATAGACATACACATACACACACGCGCACACACAAACACACTCACTCACATAGTCACACACTTTCTAGCAACTTCCCTCTAACTTCAGCGAATTGTAGCGAGGGATCGCTTGAAAAACGAGCGTCCATTTCCCCAAAGGCTCGTATTTGTGGCGTAAATAAGTGCCTAAGCGGCTAAAAATGCCGTCGGCTGTGGGATCGATCGTCGCCGGGAGGCCGCCAGTGCAACGGCACTTTTTCCGCGCACCCGTACTCATAAACGGGAAATTTATTACCTCCGGCCGTGTTGTTGCCCGGGGCAATTGTTGTTTTAAGCACCTATAAATAGGCTATAAACTGGAATTTTCAAATTTTATCGTCTGAAATTTGAGAATCGCGGGGATTTCTCCGGATCAGCTGAGATTTCCTCGCTTTTGAATTTCAAATTTGAATTCCTCATTTCAAACTTCTGTTTTCTACTTTTTTCATGCGACCAATCTCACATTTATTGCATTTTTTCTGCGCAATATTCAATTAAGGGTAATAAATTCACAAAGAGTTCCCATTTCCCACAAGATTTCCTCATTTTCCGTCGGGAAACAATTTAATTTTAAATGCAAAATTTCCACCGATTTATGTACTGAAAGTATATTTTCGTATTCGTCTGTTTCAATGTATTGCATTTTTCACTTTTCTATGATAGTTTCTGACATTATTATATAATTAACGGGCATATTTTCTCTATTTTTGTGCAAAATTTATAAATTAAAGTCGATTTTTTGAAGTTTTCTTGGGGGGTATAATTTGGTCCGCCGCGGGCAGCAACATATTTACTGAGCCTGCCCCAGATGGCCGAGTGGTAGCGTTCTTGCTTGCAAATCTAGCGACCCGGGTTCGAATCCGCTCAGCTATTTTTGGGTTTTCCTGTCTGCGGTAAAGTTAATAAACAACGAAAACATACTCCTAGCGGCTATTCGTCTATTTTTAAGCAAATTCTGATTGAAAAACTACAAAACCCCCTATCTGTAGCCATATGTTTTCAAAAGCTACTATGAACAATTAAGTAAATGTATAGATCTAATTCTCGTGATTCAGAAAAGTACCCTACTTCCCTTATTTGGAGCAAAAGCTTTTGACAAACGCTCCCCCTCCCGTTTCCTGCATTTGGACAACGAACGTGCACGGGGTGTAGTCCAAATTATAATCATTTATATCCTGTGTACAACGAAAAATCATCGTTCGTTTTGTAGCTAAAAGGATTCCGGGTACAAGGTACTGCAGGTTGTGAGATAGTGCTTGTGATTCAGAGGCTGCAGACTTTATCGCCAAAAACACCATCTGCTTTCTATATTCGAAAGCACTGGAAAGCCGAATTGTATGTTAAACACAGATTTGAGATGGGCGAAGGGAATAATTTAGTTTTTTTGTGGATCAAAAGCTCAAAAATCACCTGGTTCAATAAATTACATGAAAATGCACACAGTACATTGCTTTTTCGGCATATTCTACCATAGCTTTCGACCCTTAATGCCCAAAGATTGCCTATTTCCTTAACTGACCACTTGCCTTCGCGTTTGTCACCAGAAAGCCTTAAAGCTGCCGTTCCCATCAGAAGCGGGAGGGTTTGACACATTGAAATTATTCCAAAGTGTTGGTGTATCTATTTATTTAAAGGTTACATCTCTAAATTACGGTATTTTAAGTCCCCAGAAGTTTCCCTTAATATTCTGTTTTAAATTTATCTTTGTAGATTCACTTTCGAAACAAACAGTAAATAAGCCTATCCTTGATTTTAACTTTAAAATGTTCCTTTTCCTTGAGCGGTTCTAAAACAAGCCTCTTCCATATTGATTTGCAACCGGTGCACGGTTTCACGGCCGAAAAATGCAAAAGGTGCAAGGTTTCACGGCAGAGAAAGGCGAGGGAGCGCGGGAAAACGAGAGAGACCAGAGATAGCGCGCTATTCAATCGAAACTTTTACCAAAACATCAAGACTGGGTTAAATCAAATTTCATGTTTTTGTGATAAATGTATGTATCTTATTCTTGTGATTCAGAAAGCTACCATATTTCCCCTATTTGGTGCAGAATGAACCGAGATATGAGCACTGGAAATTTTTGGCCGAAATTATCGATTGAATAGCGCACCCTCTGGGTCTCTCGATTTCCCACACTATCTCGCTTTCTCTGCCGTGCACCCTTACTTTGCTCGGCCGTGTAACCGTGCACCAGTTGCAATCCAAATCATATAAAAGGGGTATGTTTTGGAATCGTTTAAACGGTATATGTTTTGGAATCGTTTAAACGGTATCTATTCAAGAAAGTTCAAATTTTAAAAAAATATGAAAATTTAGTTTTACGAGATGCATTCCCTCTAAATGACCACTCGCCTTCGCCTTTGTCACCAGAAAGCCTTTAAGCTGCCGTTCCCATCAGAAGCGGGTTTGACACACTGCCAGAGCGTCTCTTTTTGCCCCTTTCCACATGAAACATGGCGGTGATTCGGCCGCCTCCACAAGGCCCGCCCCGCTCTTTTATCGTCTCTCGCCTTCCGTCCGAACATTCTCTTTTTATGTTCTTCAATGTACTTTCCTGAATTTAACGAGCTGAAAACGGGCAATTAGTTCATTTCCAACAGGACACGCATGAATGCCTTCATTATCTTAGTGCGTTTTGGCGACTTTTGCTCCTTAAAGGATGGAAAATATTTAATTTTTCAACTTGTTTTTGCATTTTTATGTTTCTTGTGCTTCATTCTAGGGCCAAAAATTCCGGGGGCGCCGGATGCGGGGCTCCAATTTCCGCTATGGAAATGACCTCCTGCGCCCCCTGTTTCCCCCATTTCAAAACGAAGAACTCTGATTTCTCTCTTAGCTCTGGTTAGCAGCGGTAATTGTTTTCGCTTTTCACACAAAACACCCCTTTGTTCATTCATTCAACCACAAATTTCTTTGTTTCTATTTTGAAAACGAAGGTTGGGACAGAAATCGTTTTCGGATGTGTACACGTGAACACACGCGCATGTAAACGCACACACACATACACACAACACACACACACACACACACACACACACACACACACACACACACACACACACACACACACACACACACACACACAGAAACGCCTTTCGAGTTCATAGGATCTCTTAAGGAGCGATATAAGAACCCTTTTAGCAGCGCTAAAGCCAAATCCAAATTTCCTTTTCATAAATTTGCTGCTTCCTCCTAGTTAAGTTTTATAAAGCTGTAAAAAACAGCTCTCTCGAATATAACCACTCTTTAAGAGAGAAATCCTAATCACTTTACCCCTAGTTGGGCCCAAGGAACCATCGAAATCCCACTTATCGTTTTTGTACTGAGCCCCACAATTCGTTAAAGCCCCCTCTTTGGAAAATCCCAGCCTGCCGACAGCTTACGAGGTAAGTCTTAAGCGAAGAGATGTTTCAATCCTCTGTAGTTTCTGTGGGGGGGGGGCAAACTTAGGACCACACAAAAGATGATGTACCTTTCTTATGTTTATTCAGATAGTGTGGAGGATTATCTGAATTAAGTTTAGTCCCCCACGATCGAAACTAAGGGGGGGCTTGATTATAGAATCACTTTTCCTAACTTCCGTAATGCAGCCTTGAAAATATACATAAATCCTTAGTTACGAGACGTCGGCTTATATTAAACGTGTAATATTACTAAGCAATGGGAGGGGGGCTTAATTGGATAAGGTGGGGGCATATGTTTTAACCCACTTTATCCACAATCGTCGGCTGATTTGTTGGGTAACCAGGGTGTCATTCGATTTTAAGCTATATGTAAGATAAGATTCCCAGCATTGGGGGGCTTATTCGAATTGGGTGCGGACATAATTTGGGGCTTTTGAATAAAGTGGGGGACATATGTTTTTTATCCAATTTGTTCACACTTCATTTTCCTGGTAACCTGTGTGTTAGATTGGATTTTATGCCATGTGTAAGATCAGATTCTCAGCATTGGGGGGGGGCTTTTTACTTTGGGGGGGGGGCATAACTTGGATCGTCACTGGGATATGGGGACATATGTTCTTACTCCCTTTTTTTTGGGGGGGGGAGGCTTCTTTGGAGTGGGTGGAGTTTGATAAACCGTGTGGAAGACTAAACTAGTGTAAGATTTTATCCTCAGCATTGGGGGGCTTATTTGAATTGAGTGCGGACATTATTTGGGGGCTCGTTTGAATAAGGTGGGGGCATATGTTACTATGTGGGTTTAATTGAAGTGTCTGTGTGTGGCAGGGTTTGTATTGCGTCTATAAGATGGATTCTAAGATAGTGTAAGATAAGATTCTGAGCATTGGGGGGGCTTATTTGAATCGGGTAGGGACATAATTTCTTTACTCCATGTTTCCATTTGCTTCGTTTCTTTTCCGTTTCTTTTCCGTGTCAATCAAAGACCTTTCCCAATTCGAAAAGTGTTTCATATCCAAGTGACGCCTCATTTGCCCAAAGAACAGACGGAAATTGCACTTTTGAGCTCACTTTTTCTAAATCCTTTAAACATAATTGCTTACGTCGCCAGGCAATTAAGCTAAGCGCTCTTTAGTCCCTGCGAACGACTTTTTCCTCCGACATCAAAAAGCGCCCACCCGTCGTTCTTTCGCCCGGCGAGGGTTCACTCACCCAGCCGTGGCTTTCAAGATTTCCCGATTTCTATTGAAATTTCGAAATTCTGCCTTTATTTTCTTTCATTTAATTCGATTTTTCAGCATTTCGACCACATTTAATCCAGTTGTTTCCAGAGAAATCGTTTCGATGTTTTGCGTCTCGCCCACATGACGACAGGAAGCCGAGTCGTCGCGTTCCTTCCCCTTCTTTCACTCGTTTGCTCAACAAATGGTCGGTTTAAAGAAAGATTTTGCATTTTTACATTTAAAACGATACATATTTTGTTTACATTTATACATACTGAATGGAAATTACCCCCATGTTCGTACAGCCGCGGCTTGTTGTCTGTTTTTCGTCTCGTTCGCGGGGCGCTAGAAATTGCCCAAATTATGAACTCATTTACCCGTGAACGCACAGCAGCTCTATTGCAAAGAACAGCTCATTATAGAGAGAGGGGGTTAGAGAGGGAAGCAGAGAGAGAGAGAGAGAGAGAGAGAGAGAGAGAGAGAGAGAGAGAGCGGCGGATACACAGAGTCGCAGACAGACAGAGACAGAGAAACATACTTCGCGAACGCAGAGAGAAACAGAGAGATAGATTGGTAGTGTAGTAGACAGATTGAGAAATAAACAGAGATAAGAGAGAGAGAGAGAGAGAGAGAGAGAGAGAGAGAGAGAGAGAGAGGGAGAGAGAGAGAGAGAGAAGAGGAGAGAGAGAGGAGAGGAGAGGAGAGAGAGAGAGAGAGAGAGAGAGAGGAGAGGAGAGGAGAGAGAGAGAGAAAGAGAGAGAGGGAGAGAGAGAGAGAGAGAGAGAGAGAGAGAGAGAGAGAAGACTCAATCTGTTTACAAGTTCGTCTCCCCAAGGCGCAGCAATAATTCTTCGAGTTCCTCATCATTTACTGTCAAAAGAGAACTCCCCAGGGAGTAACAAGAAAACGGGCCTATTTTGGGAATCTAAACTTCAAAAGAGTTAAAATCAGGACTTCATCCTGCTTTAAATGATTCAATTCAAAGACCGCGACGTGACCGCGCGGCGACCGAATCGCAACCGCGTCGCGACAGCACCGCGGAGCCGCATTTGCACTAAATTTATTGAAATTATGTGTTTAAGCTTATTCGTAACAAAAAAAATAAACAAACACCCGTATATAAATTCTCGGCGGGTATTCTCACTCCGCTAATGTGAAATCGAGTTTCTCCCCTGAGGGGTCATCGCTCCGCCAGTTCTCCCGTCGTTTTCGCCCGGCTTCGCTCATCAAATTTGGGCTCTCGGGAGTCGGGCGGCAGGCCATTCAATTATAACCGAAGCGGCGGGGGATTCTCCGCCAGGATGGGAAAAAAGTTGGCTGGCTCAAGCGGTCTCCGAGGAGACAGCTTGAACCCGCATAGCTAATGGGGTTCGAAGTTCAAGAAACGGTTATTCAAATGAAAAAGGGCATGCGTGTGCGTGTGCGTGTGCGTGTGCGTGTGCGTGTGCGTGTGCGTGTGCGTGTGCGTGTGCGTGTGCGTGTGCGTGTGCGTGTGCGTGTGCGTGTGCGTGTGCGTGTGCGTGTGCGTGTGCGTGTGCGTGTGCGTGTGCGTGTGCGTGTGCGTGTGCGTGTGCGTGTGCGTGTGCGTGTGCGTGTGCGTGTGCGTGTGCGTGTGCGTGTGCGTGTGCGTGTGCGTGTGCGTGTGCGTGTGCGTGTGCGTGTGCGTGTGCGTGTGCGTGTGCGTGTGCGTGTGCGTGTGCGTGTGCGTCTGCGTCTGCGTGTGCGTGTGCGTGTGCGTGTGCGTGTGCGTGTGCGTGTGCGTGTGCGTATCATTGGCCTTTAGACTTCTGTTCTCCCACATAGGTGACTGCTGATGTCTGTGTAAAGTGACAAAGGCATGCCCTCTGAGGGCGATTCTGTGTGTTTTGACGACAAATTGGACGTACTTGTGTTTGTTCATAGACAAAGCGAATGTGAGAGAGAGAATGGGTTCATTTAGAGAGAGGGGTTGGTTGCCCTGGTTGAATAGAGCTAGACATGATATATTTTAAGCGGGGGTTATTTCAAGTTTTGAACCGAAAGGGCGTAGCATAAGAGGTGCATATCAAAAAATAAAGGGAGGGGCCTGGTAAAATTAAATTTTTAAACCATTTCCATAACAACCTCTTTGAATAGATGCCGTTTCCACGATTCTAAAACACACCTACTTCATATGACTGGGACAGCAACCGGTGCACGGTTACACGGCCGAGCAATGCAAAGGGTGCACGGTTACACGGCAGAGAAAGGCGAGACAGCACAGGAAAACGAGAGACGCCAAAGTGCGGCGCAATTCAATCGATATTTGCGCCAAAACTTCTTCCGAACATATCTCGGTTCTTTTTGCTCCAAATTGGGAAAGGAGAAACTTTTCCGGGTCAGGGCGATTATATCTCCACATTAGTTACAAATGCAGAGCTGGTTTTGAAGCAAAATGAGCCGAGTTATGACCTTCTGAAGTTTTGGCGAAAGTATCTCGCGCGCCGCTCTGGCGTCTCTCGATTTCCCACGTTCTCTCAGCATTCTCCTCCGTGTAATCGTGCACTTTTTGCATTCCTCGGCCGGTTGCAGTCCAAATCATATAAATGGGGGTATGCTTCATAATCCTTGAAACGACATCTGTTCAATGAAGTAGTTTTCAAAAGATTTCAAAAATCGGAATTCAAATTAAATGGAAAATCGGTTTTTCTTTTCAGCACTTCATTTTTCAATTTCGCCGCCGGACAACGCCTTTTTCCTCCACTCTCACTCTTTCGCGTCAGCCAACCTCACAAACCGGGTCCTATACTTGCAGGTAGGGTTTTTATTATATATTTTTGTACTTTACATAATAAAAACATTTAAACAGAATAATTTTCCAGGGTGACTGTCCGTTTTCGACGGACCAGCGTCTCTCCGTCTCTTCTGGTAATCGGGCCGAGAGCGCCCGTCTCTACTCCTCCGTTCCGAATCTCCACTGCGCAGTCACTGTAAAACTAGTGCAAAATGTCGTCAAACTGGTAATCGATCAATAATTGATTGATTTATCGATTGATTTCCTTGCAGGACCGCCCGTACGTGGATGTGCTCGCAGTGGCCGACACGGCTTTGCTCACCTTCCTCAAGCAGTCCGCCTGTGTCACGGTACAAATTACAAGTCCAACTGCTGAAACAGGTAATTCAATCGATTTTTGATTTACCGATCGATTCGAGTAACATCGACATGTCATCTAACGCCATTCGAAGAAGGGAAGCAGACCTGCCTGATTCGAGCTCAAATCCCTCACAAGTGGTTCGGCGCGGTGGGACCCAACTCTACACGCCAGGTATCAATCGATATTCGAGATTACGGTAACTTCTTTCCGTTTAAGACCCTTTCGATGTCTCACACCGTGTCATCCACGTGCAACGTTCCCTTCTACGATCGACCACAGACTGCTATCACGGTTCTACCGTATATTGAAAATGCTCAATCTCATACTCTATCGAAGCATGAAGACATGTGAGTTTAAAGTTTTATGAATTGGCCTACTGTAAAATTAGATTCTGTAACTTATTGACGGGCATCGCGCTGCAGCTCTCAATTAAAACCGCGCCGCTGGACTGGCCGCATGTGCCAAATTGGCGCAGCTGGGTAGCGCCTCGCTTTGCGTGGGCGAGGTCACGCGTTCGAATCCCATCAGGTGTATTCATTTTGCAATTCACTTGTACATTTAAATTCCTTATACCTCTCTTTCAGGGACCTATCCCTCCTTTCGCGAGCCAACATCTCCTTCAGTCTGCGATCCCTAAACTCTCTCTTTGTTCATCTGTACTACAACACAACCGAAGAGTTTGGTAACGTTGAGATACGGTAGTCATGTCATTTTTTTTCCATTTATCGATTGATTTCAGGCTGTTTATCGATTCACGGGTTGAAGTGGTGTCAGTTAACCCACTCTCACCCGATGACTGGACGGTTAGGGTTCAATCCGCACAACGACCGGAGGTTTACACATCTTTCATCTGCATTCCTAAGAAGAAAAAGTTGAAGAGGTTGGAAAATTATCGATTTATCGAATGAAATATTGATTTGCAGCTGGGACGGATATGTTTTCTCTCTTTTGATTAAGATGAAGGGTACCGTAGCGGAGAACAAAAGGTTGGAGAAGGGAGAAGGTGGAATGGAGGCGGCGCTTCATTGGGAGATTAGGAGACGGAGTGATGGGAATCAGAGTAAGGTGAGGAAGAGGGAGAGAGACAGAGACAGAGAGACAGGGAGGCAGAGAGGCAGAGAGGCAGAGAGGCAGAGAGACAGAGAGACAGAGAGATAGAGAGACAGAGTGACAGAGAGACAGAGAGACAGACGGACAGAGAGACAGAGAGACATTTTTTCCTCTTTTCCAGGAACTTGTCGACAGAGTTGCCACCAAATTCCGCGTAACTCCAGACGTTGTCTATTCCCTCGTCCCAGTAGCAAAGGTACAGTACTCACCTACCGTAACCCTTTTTGTCATTAGAGCACGGATATCATCAACACTGGTATCCTCTCGGGCCGTCAGTCTTCCTCCCCAATGAGGGTGTATACCGTAACCCTGGGAGGAGCCATCCGTGACGTCACCCAACAGTCCCACTGTATTTCCGCCGAATCGAAGGTTCTGAAGACCAGTCCAACCTGCACTACAGTAATCGATTAGTATTGATTTATTCCCTTCAATTTAAAGGTCTATGTTGATGGATCGGAGATGAGAGGAATGTCCCACATCAATGTTCATGTTCACTATGACCTATGGACCACCAGCATACCTTTCACCGTGTGGTTTCCGAGACTTCCGGTTACGGTAACATTAAATCAATACTTGACAGTCCTTTAATTTTTCCAGCTTTGGTTACGAGACCCCGTTCTGAATGCCATAAACAGTTGGCCTATTGCTAAATGGAAGGATTTGAAGGAAACCGGAAGAGCAGCCAAGCAATTTACTTGTTCAACAAGGTTTCAACAAAGCGAGGTACGGTAGCTTTGAAAATCAATCGATAATTATTGATTAGGTGACCGTTTTGGCTTCGTTCCAAGTATCTGATGAAAGAACGGGGGAACGGATTTTTCTCAGCGGGCATAGGGATGTTCACTTTGATGTTACTTCTTTGGCAGCGGACAGGTAAATTTTATTGATCGATTTTTCAGAAAAAGGGAAAATTATGTTAAAAATCGATTTTCAGCATCATTAGTGTCGACAGGGGCGTGGCGGTTGTCAGAAATTTCAATAACCGCGTGCTGGTACAGGCGGTCAGCCCTGGATCCACCAGGTAATCGATAAATCAATTTTTATTGATTTTTCTGTCTCTGTATTTCTTTCTGTCTCGGTATCACTCTCTCTCTATCTCTATCTCTGTATATCTCTGTCTGTATCTCTCTCTCTATATCTCTCTCTCTGCCTCGGTCTCTCTCTCTCTCTCTCTCTCTCTCTCTCTCTCGGTATCGCTCTCTGTCTCTGTATCACTCTCTGTCTCTGTATCTCTCGCTCTCTGTATATCTCTCTGTCTCTGTATTTCTCTCTGTATCTCTCTCTCTCTCTCTCTGTCTCTGTATCTCTCTCTGTATATCTCTCTGTCTATGTATCTCACTCTTTATCTCTCTCTGTCTCGGTGTCTCTCTCTATGTCTCTGTATCTTTCTCTGTCTCGGTATCTACCTGTCTTGGTATCACTCTCTGTCTCTGTATTTCTCTCTGTTTATCTCTCTGTCTCTATTCCCTCTCCTTTCCATACAAGATTCCTTTTCCAGAATCGTCCTAAAACGCCCCGGACCCTCAGTTGACTACGGTGGCTCAACCGTAGTCGTCTCAGACGACCCCGTAAACGTCACCCGTCTCTCCGCTCTTCCGATCGTAGAAATGAACATCAACGTCGAAGCCACCCCAGGCCGTCGTTCCCAGTACAACGTGGTAGCAGCCATGGATACTGTATTCTCCCAACGTTACCAGGTACCTCTCACAAAAGTGAGAAAAAACACAACTGCTTAAGCACGGTTCCTTCTTCTACCAATTGCACTACTCTGATGACACGATGGAGCCTTTGGATGACGTGAGTGGGACGGTTTTCAACCTGGCTGCTGTGTCAACGGATGAGAGGGTTGTGGCTCTGAGCCATAAAGGAAGAAACGCTGTGGATATGATAGGTAGGAATGGGGGACGAAAGGAGTGAGTCACCTTCCTCTGCGTGTCTGTCCGACGGGCAGATTGGTCAGAGAGCTGCAGCATTTACCCGTAGCGATTCGGCGCTTGGTTTCAATGACCCGAAGTGGACCTCAATCTTCACTAAGACCGCGCAACAAGCGAGACGTCGCACCCGACGTCGCACCCAACTCATTCCATGAGCTCTGAAGCCTTGTGAAGGGACACTCCGGTCGGTCCCTGCGCTCCCGGTGTTCCTCCCTCGGGAAAGCGCTCGCAAAGGAGGCAAGGGGGACGCAATTTTTGGATCTCCTCCCGGGAAGGAGAAAAAAAATCACTCACTCACTCACTATCTCACTCACTCACAAACTTAACACGTAGTCTCTGTAATCGCTAGGTGCTACAATTACCGAAATTCATGTTCTGGCGGAAAATTCGGAATGTAACCATCCCTAGGGTGTTTGTACTAGTTTTTCACCATTTTTAAAAGTGATTTTCAAAATCAGCGCAAAAAATTGACCTAGAGAAGCCCATTTACAGAAATCAGAAAGGGTAAGAAAAAATCCAATTTTTGCCCATTTTTGGGCAATTTTTCGCCATTTTTTCACAATCAAGTGGATTTTTAACAAAAATAGTCACCTCCGATTGTTGATTTCAAAACCTTATTCGATGCCCAATTTGACGTAGATTTTGAATCTGTACCGTTTTTTGGCTTCTATAGTAAAAGGTCGAAACCCCCAAAAAACCTCTTTATAAAACAGTTTTTTGAGGTTCCCATTTTACAGAATGCGAAACCGCGGTAGGTCCCGAAGATAAAGTTTTTGG
Organism: Oscheius myriophilus; assembly: GCA_964057215.1. Classification (NCBI taxonomy): domain Eukaryota; kingdom Metazoa; phylum Nematoda; class Chromadorea; order Rhabditida; family Rhabditidae; genus Oscheius; species Oscheius myriophilus. Next base: position 21,347,815 of record OZ059904.1, on the reverse strand, counting down.
GAACTAAATTAGCTACAAAATACAATTTTCAAATTAAAATTTGGTCAACGTTGAAATTTTTACAGTACATTTGGGCATCTACCGTAACCCGGGATAAACATTTTTTGTCGACCCAAGTGCTTCAGCATAGTGTTTTAGGTAATAGGATGGTTCCACCCCAATTTTCAGCCCTTACAGAGGCAACGTCTTAATCACTCACTCACTCAATCATTCATTCACTCACTCACTCACTCACTCACTCACTCACTCACTCATTCACTCACTCACTCATTCACTCACTCACTCACTCACTCACTCACTCACTCACTCACTCACTCACTCACTCACTCACTCACTCACTCACTCACTCACTCACTCACTCACTCACTCACTCACTCACTCACTCACTCACTCACTCACTCACTCACTCACTCACTCACTCACTCACTCACTCACTCACTCACTCACTCACTCACTCACTCACTCACTCACTCACTCACTCACTCACTCACTCACTCACTCACTCACTCACTCACTCACTCACTCACTCACTCACTCACTCACTCACTCATTCACTCACTCACTCACTCACTCACTCACTCACTCACTCACTCACTCACTCACTCACTCACTCACTCACTCACTCACTCACTCACTCACTCACTCACTCACTCACTCACTCACTCACTCACTCACTCACTCACTCACTCACTCACTCACTCACTCACTCACTCACTCACTCACTCACTCACTCACTCACTCACTCACTCACTCACTCACTCACTCACTCACTCACTCACTCACTCACTCACTCACTCACTCACTCACTCACTCACTCACTCACTCACTCACTCATTCACTCACTCACTCACTCACTCACTCACTCACTCACTCACTCACTCATTCACTCACTCACTCATTCACTCACTCACTCACTCATTCACTCACTCACTCACTCATTCACTCACTCACTCATTCACTCACTTTTTTCAGCTCTGAATGACTTAAACGACCCAGCGGTTGAGTTTGAGCTCCGAGCCCCCGCCCACTGTCTAGACACCGACTCCCTCCCCCTAGCTGCAGCCCTCGTCCCCGTTCACCTCCAGTTCAACGATGTGGATTCAAGTCGCCTAGCCGCAGCCAGGGCTTTTTCTACCTCAAACAGTGAGTTTTCACTGAACCAAAAGTCTTAATCTCCCATTTCAGTCACTCTCCCCTCGCCTCACCCTCCTCAGGAACCGGAGTCTCGCACAGATCTCTTAGTCATTATTCTTGTCATCGTCGTCCTTCTGGCCCTTTTGAAGATCTTCTACAGTAGGGCTAGGACTTTCAGCGGGTAGGACAGTCCTTTAATCTTAACGCGATCAATCGATAGATATGAAAAACTGGTCGCTCCTTTGTTATCCCGGTTGTCTTCCTCTTCGAGTGGAGGAGCGGCCGATGAAAACACGAAGGAGTGGGTCTGGCTGAGCAAATCAAGAGTTGACACTAACAGTATAGGTGAGTCTTGAACCACAGTTTTAGTATTTTCGTTGTGGGACCTATGAAGTGGGCTTTTTGATACCGTAAACTGTTACTGCATCGAAAACAGGGAAAGTGGACGAGTTAGTGAAAAATACCGTAATCCTATTTGAGCAAGTTTTGTGCTAATGTGATAACTACCGTTTCCTGCTCAAGTATTACGGTAGCTTTTCCCCAGTACCGTAATCCAAAAGTACATTTTACATGGGAATACGGTATTAAGGTGATTACAGTAGATATTGCCCAATACCGTAAAATATTACGGTAGTTACTATAGTCTACAGTAATTATCGTAGTCTGTAGTTATACGACCATACCATAATCCATTACTGTAGTTCTGGACAATCCGTACCCCAGTACTGGTGTTTTTGGATAATACCGTAGTTTTTTTTTACTGTAGTTTATGGACAAAACCGAAATCTTTACTACAGTATAAAGACTAAGGTACGGTATTATCACAAAATGAACGTAGCTACAATAGTAATAATGTGTATAGTAACCCTTTGATTGGAATTACTGTAGACTTCCATTCACACCGGGAGTACGGTATCTTAGTCCGGTTACGGTAGTCTTGTTTATAAGCACTGTACTCTATTACAATATCCTTACCACGTAGTACGGTAGAATCAAAAACGGGCCGTAGTTACAGTATTCCTGATATACACAGTAAAACTTATCGGAATGTCTGTAGACTTCTTGCAGTACATATATCTGTTGAATACGGTACCATAGTTGTGGTTACGGTACCACAGTAGGTAAATGTTCTCTAGTACCGTATCCTATTACAGTAACCCTCCTAATCCCTCTTTCAGGATCTCGTTATTCCCAAAAATCGACAATTAACGTGCCTGAGCAGTCGTCTCCTTCCTACGACGACAACACTCACACAAGCATCTCCTATCGAGGCTCAGAAATCAGTGTCTTCATTGCTCCAACTCCAGTGGTTACGGTATCAACCCTCAGCAGTCCTTCAATTTCCCTTTTCTTCAGGTAAATGCAGATCATGACAGGCCAGCCGGTGGAAGCTGGCGATCTGGGGGCCGATCTCGTACGAGGGCGGCGCGCCACGCGTTGGTCGATTCGTCGAGTGACCATAATTTGGCTAGGATCGTCGCCAGGAGTGGTAGGACCAGATGAGACAGTCCTTTAATTGAATTTTGAAGGGTCCTGGCGCGACGACGGGTCCTGGCAGAACCACACGTGGAATGCGAAGCGACGGCATGGGCCAAGCACTGCCTACGATGGGATGAGGGAGAGTGTTGCGTGAAGAAAAGAGAGAAAATGACAAAATTATTACGGGTAGACTATGTTTTATAAATATTTGCATAAAGCCTTACGCGAGAGAGGAGAGAGAGAAAGAGAGCGAAATGAGAAGGAGAGAGAGAGAGAGAAGGGTGTGAGTGAGTGATTGAGAGACCGAAAATATGGCATGATCTCATCTATTCTTGAGATATTCTCAAGAGAAAATGAAACTCAGCGTTTTCGCGGTTTTGGTTCTTACGAAGAAAACCGCTAAATTCGGAAATCATAGTTCGGCATATCGGTTTCAACGGAAGATAGCAGGTTTTGATTATTGTCGACCCACCAACGGTGAATTTTCTCCATACCGAATTGTTTTTATCATGATGAGCCCTGGGTAATTTGAACTTCAACATTGTGCTCGATGCAAAAATTGGAATTCAGTGAATAAGATCTCCTATTGCGCTTCATATGCGTTAAAGGTTGAAAAAATGCGAAAAACTGTAAATTTCAAACGGCGAAGTTCCAATTTTCGGGTTTCTGCGCGGAAATATGCGTGCTATATTTTTGTTATTTTTTGTCCATGACAAATGATGTCAAAATACCACTATTTTCCATAGTTTCGGCCAATTGTGAAAAAAAAAATTACAGTAACCAAAGTAAAAAAAACAACGAATATTGGCCTAAAACTTTCACGACGTACACAGGCGAGGCGAAATTCTGCTCAGGAATTCGCAGTTTAAAAAACCGCCAAGACATTTTCAATTGCAATTTTCCGCTATAGAATTAACATTTTCCACCCAAAATCGGACGAGAAAGAAGAAAGTTTTCTGTCCAAAAATGTTGAAAAAACGTGTGTAGGTCCCACCACGATTCCAAGAAATCGCATGCGTATTCTTTTTTTGACGGATTTTTGATACCCTTTAGACACCAACACGATTAGAGCGCGCTTTCAGTTCTTGGTAAAACTCGAAGAATTGAAATGTTCTAACCGGGATATCCCCAGACAGTCCTTTAAGGAGACATTGTCGCTCACGGTGCGGTGGTTATTCGATCAAATCTAAGCTCGCGGGCCTATGTAATTCAGAGTTTGGTTAAAAAGGCGGACAAAAAGTAAATGGGGGCTAATGTTACCCAGGGACACCATTTGGGGGCTTACTATTTGAGCCCCAAACGCTCCCTGTCCAACCATCAGACGCTAGTTTAACTTTTCAACGCGTATCTAAGAAAGATCCTGAAACACAAAAGAAGCCTAGTGGTGAATTCACCAGACATTTTCAGTAAAACAAATTTCTTTTTGCTTTATTTGTAGAGAAAATAACAAAATCAACAGAAAACAAAGTAACAACATGCCAAGAATCGGGGCGAATCAGTGGAAATGCGTCTTCATGTGAGTCTTCAAAGTGGAACCCTGCCTGGTCTTGTGACCACAGATCTTGCAGGAGTAGGGCTTCTCTCCCGTGTGGATGCGTTGGTGCGTCTTCACGTTGCCCTTGTATTTGGAGCTGTAGTCGCAGAAGTTGCACTCGAAGCAACGCTCTCCCGAGTGGATGAGTTGGTGAGTCTTCAGATTGCCGCTGTAGTTGGTCCTGTAGTCGCAGTTGCTGCACTGGTAGCGACGCTCTCCCGTGGCGATGCGCTTTTTCAGGGGGGTTTCTTTGGAATCCCCTTCCTTCGACGGCTCTCCGTCATGGATCCTCTGGTGAACGCGGAGATTTCCCTTCAAGGAACATCGGAATTTGCAAATCTCGCACTCGAAGGGCTTCTCTCCTGAGTGCTTCCTGTAGTGCACGCGAAGGGCAGCCCTATTCCTCCAGCCACGCTTGCAGGCTCCACAAATGAAAGGACGCGGGTGCTCCCTCATGTGCTTCACGAGCTGCTTCCAAGTCGAGAGCTCCTCGGTACACCCGTCGATGGGACATTTCTTCTTCTCCATGATGTCATCCTGAAACATAATGTATCAGCTGAAGACAGAAACTGGGAAGGCTACTGTAGTATAAATTAGATCACAGTTTCAGAATTGGCTCAGATTTGGTATATAACCTTTATAAGGCCAATACAAGTCATTTTGAAAGTCTCAGCATTTTGTTAATCGGAATGGGGATTTTTAATTAGCTTTAATCATGGGTAAACCAAATATATTCGTTAGATCGTGAAAAGTCTGTGTACTTTGACCCAGAAAACCAACAAAAAAAAAGCGTTTTTGACACTTTCCAAGGCAATATTCGTCATAATGGGTCCAGATAATTTCAACATTGAAACATGAGTTCGATGCGCAAGACAACGTAAAATTCAATGAACAAGTTCGAAAACCGCGAAAAACTGCTTTTCAAACGCAAAACTTCATGTTTCTGGCTCCTGTGCGGAAGTATACTCGGGGTTCTCAAATGACGGGTCGGCCCGGGCCGAGGGATTTTTTGGGACGGTCCGGCCCGGGTATAAAAAATAAAATTATAAATTTTGTATAAATCGGTACAATAATTTTTAAACTGCTTTAAATTACTTAATAATGTTTGTTACCAACATAGTCGCATGGGTGGCAATCTGACGGGGTGGTCCCGGGTAAACGGGCCGACCAGGGCCGGCCCGACCCCGTGAGAACCCCGAGTATATTAACTTCTATTTCCCCTCCCGAGTTATGTATCGTGAGCACAGGCTAGAAACAAAAAATGAAAAAGTTAAGACAACTTTTCTGAGTAGAATGTTTACCCCCAACCTTGAGGCGCTCCTCCTCTTCTTTCTCTATGAAGCGCTTGGGCGGCCTTCCCCTTCTCTTGATTTTCGGCGTCTGAAACAAAACTTATTCCGTGAAAACCCCTCTTTTCCAACCTTATCCACCGTGGAAATCTTCGTCTGACTGCCTTCTTCGCCCGAATCCTCGGTGTCGCCACCGCCGCCCATTCCGTCGTCTCCGTACTCCTAAAAACGATCACAATTCGTCTGTTAGACCAGAAACTGACGTCATCCTCGGATTCGTCCTTGATGTCGACCGTGTCGATGGGCATGGCGGGGTTCCTCATGACGAAGGGAGCGTCGGTGATCAGTTCCTTCTGAAAAATAAACATTTTCATTCGAAATACGTCCATTCGAACACTAATTGGGAGGCATGAGAATCGTGCTGCGTAAATCCCAGTCCCCCACCCAAAAATAAACCCCATCTTAGAGCCATAAAGAGACTTTGTTATGATACATTCCGAAATTCGTTGCTATACGGTATTTCGTGCCAGAGATGTGTCAATACGGCCGAAAACCACGCCATTATGACCATTAACGCACGTCTACGGTATTTTCGTGCCAGTCGGATGGCAATAGGGTCCAAAATGACGTCACTACGGCCGTGGACAAACGTCTACAATATTTCGGGCCATGCGGCATAGTTCTCACGATTCCGGCCCGGTTTGTAAACTTGTAAAATTAAATTTTCACTAAAAGGACACTAAAATGCCGTCATTTTGACACCGGCACCGCTTTCGTGCCAGCCGGATGGCAATAGGTCTCAGAATGACGTCATTACGGCCCTTGACGCATGTCAATAGCTTGCCAACAAAGTGCCAGTATGGCATAATTCTCATGATCCCAGCTGATGAGGATGATGATGATAGATGCCAACCGGGTGTCTCAAAAACACAAAAAAACGTTTCTATTATCATCCATGCATGTCAACAGTGTTTTCTTCCAACCGAGTGTCAATAGGGCCCAAAGTGACGCTATTATGAGTTTTGATGCACGTCTACCGTATTTCATGCATACATGAACAAGCTACCCCCTCCCCGGGAAAATCGCGACCCCCCCCCCCCCCACGGAGCGGGCGATTTGAATTTTTCGAGAAGACCGTTTCAATAGTTGCAGAAGGACTTATTCTTTCCCTATACTTCATTTCAGGCAGATATTCAAAGTTTGTGGAGTCGCCCGGGGTCGCACCGGCGTTACGGGTGGCGCCTATATGCCAACCCGTAACTCCGGTGCGACCCCGGGCAACCCCACAAAGTGAATATTTTCGAACTAAATTTTGAATACACTCTCATATGACCCTAATGCATCTTATGATGTACTGCTTCCACCTACTTCGCACATTTTCAAAATTATTGATTTTTACCTCCCCCCCTCCTCTTTGGGGCGACTCCCCCAACCGAATGAATCTACGGGGGCTTGTTCATGTATGATATTATGCCAGCCTTGTGCCAATAAGGTTGAAACATGACATCGTTATGACTACGCGTAACGCGTCATCCATACTTCCTTACAACCGGATGTCAATAGGACCGAAAACTACGTCATTATAACCGCTGACGAACGTCTACCATGTTTCGTGAAAGCTGGATGTCAATAGGGCCGAAAATAGGACACCACGACCGTTTACGCATGTATGCCGTATTTTATGCCAGTCGGATGCCAATAGAACCCAAAATGGCGAGTATGACGTAGAGACGCATCTACCGTGTATCGTGCCAGCCCGATATCAATAGGGCCCAAAATTCTGTCATTATGTCCATCAACGCACGTCGACCATTTTCGTGTCATCCGGGTGTCAATAGGACCGAAAAAAGGTTATCATGACAGTTGACGTAGGTCTGTCGTATTTTGTGCCAGCCGGGTGTCAATAGAGCCCAATATTACCTTGATCGCCCTGTCCCCGTTTCCACTCGCTTCGTGCAAAACGTCGTTGAGGGTGCGATTGGAGTCTTCGACTCCTACTTCGTCCATTTCCATGTCCTCCTCCTCTTTCTTGACTTTCTTCTTAACCTCGAAGCCGCCAGCCACCTGAAAATTGGACTTTTAACTCCACTTATGAAATTAAAAGGTCGCCTTTAATAAGCCCTCAATTAGCGCCAAGAAATCTAGCCTTACCTCGTAATAGCTCTGATCCAGTCGCTCGTGGTCTTCCGCCCTGAGAAGGCCATCTCCGGCCGGCGATTCTCCAGAAGGCACCGGCTCAGTGTTTCCATCCATGGGATGGTCAGACTCGTCCTCCTAAAGATATTCAATTACAAAAGAAACTAATAAAATTATAACGAAATCGAAGATCTCCTCCGTGGCCGCCTTGGCAAAAGAGGCGAGGCCGTCGAAGGAAGGGGCCATTTTGTGGGGAAACTCGTTGGAATTCTGAAACTTGGGAATGTCTGAAGAATCCAAAGGGAAATACCAGATATTTGAGGAGCGAGGAGGGATCACGGGTGGGACGGACGATGGTCAGAAGGTAGGAGACACTGAAAAATTGAAATTAAGATTTTAGGGCCATGGAAAGGTTGGAAAACATAATTTTTTTAAAAATTTTTTTTTTTGGGGGGGGGGGGGGGTAGGTAGACCGCCCAATCCAATATTCAGTTGCCCCCTCTCTCAAATACACTCTCAGTTTGCCCCATACCGGGGTTCTCAAATGACAGGCCGGGCCGAGGGATTTTTGGGACGGCCCGGTACGGGTAAATTTTTTTTTTAAATTTTGTATAAATTGGTGCAATAATTTTTTAAACCGCTTTAAATAACTTAATAATATTTGTTACTATCATATAAGTCAAAATTAGTTGTACATTAAAAAAAATGGCATTGACAATAAACGGGCCGGGCCGACCAAAACTTTCCAAATGGCCCGGCCCGTGAGAGCCCCGGTTCGTTTGTGGGGGCATATCTCAGTTGAACGGGGGGGGGGGGGGGGTTCAACTGAATTATTTGTATGTGGCATAACTTAACCAGCCAGGGAGTTAACAGAAGAAGTTCCGGGCACGCTAGCCAAGCCCCCATTTCGATTATGAAAGCTTGATTAAAACGGGAATTCATCTTAAGAAGTTTCGAATACACTAGTTAAGCCCCCATTCCAAGAAGGTTAAACATTGAATGAGTAAAACTGAATTCTACTCAACCCCCCCCCCTCCCCCAGGATACGCCATTGACTTAAGCCCCCAACGTTTGGGAATCCATAAATTCGTACTGATAGGGGACCAAGCGGAGGTTAAATTGAATCCCTCCCTAGTTTTTGGATTGAAATGTCGAATAGACAATAAAAAAACTCACAAATCGTCACCCTCGTCCTTCTGAGTTCCCTGTTCTTCTTCCAAAACAGCTTTGAGCTGCTTCCAGCTGTTCTCCTCCAGTTTCTTCATAGTCTCTCCGATCGTCTTTTTGATGGCGCCGATTCCGAGTACCCTTCTGTCCAGCTTGGAGATTTCCTCATTCGTTAAGAGCTTTCCGGGGCGGCTGTACAGCCCCTCAGTCTCACTCAACTTCTGAAAATAAAGAATTATAGTAAAAAAATTTTAAAACCTCATCGGCCGTTTGGAGAAAGTCTTGCAGGAGAGAGACGGCTTCAGGGAAGGGGAAGCCTTCCCTCCTTCGGCGGTACTCAAGCGCTTCAGAATCCGGCTCTGAAACACCTTTTTATTTAATTTTAAATTACCACAAACAGACGTGGGTTATAGTTGTAATTACAAACATTTTATGGCAAAAGGGGTGCCAACGGTCCGAAACATCGATCGATACCCGAAAATCGATCGATTTTGCGCAAAAATCAGTAGAAATTTCAGTGATTGTTTACCAAGAGGGGAACAACAGAATCGAAAACAAACTAATGACACACCCGTGTCCACAAGAAATAGGCATTTTAAGTTAAAAACAACTCAAAAATGATAAAAACCGCACCTGAGTCATACTCCATCGGCGGAGAGCACTCCCTGGCAGTCGGGTCGTCCTCCTTCACGACCGTGTCCTGTTTCTTCTTACGCATCATAACTGTGAATCTGAAATCTTATTTTATCCAAAGGGAAGGAATACGCCTTTAGATCCATTAAAGGCGAAGATTTCAAAGACAAGTATGTCTAACTGGTCGTTTTGCGCATTTTGCGACAGTTCTAATCAAAAACATGGTATAAATCAACGTAAAAACTCAAGCGTGATCAGTTTAAACAAAAAAAATAATAAAGAAAAGATTTCGCAACAAATACGATTATGAAGTCGCGGTTTTTCACAACTACGTGGCGGGACCCAGCTCTTGACACAAACTTCGTGGCGGGACCCAGCTCTCAGAAAAAGGTTTTCTCCAAAGCCAGATTTTTCTTTGTTTTTTTCTTCTTCTTTCCAGTCGAAAGACTTCTGGGAGAAAAAAAATAATGCCGATATTTATCTCTCGAGTCTGTGTAACTGCGATCTCGCATAATTTCGAGAGAATTTCCAGAACGCTTTTGATTGCCTTTTGAACCGATGCCTTCACACCGTTCTTACTATATGAAATACAATTTTAGTTTCAAGCAAAGGTGGCTACGGGCCGGGCCGGGCCGCTCTTCAAAAATTCACGACCCGGCCCGGTCCGAGGTCAAAAATTCCAAAAAAGTCGAAAAAAAAGTTTTTCAAGATTTATGTGCAGGAATTACGTTTCTATTGTACCTCATGTATAAAACAACTATGGCAAAAAAAGTTTTGTCGGCCGGGGATCGAACTGGGGCAACTTCGGATTACCAGTCCGACCTCTTAGCCACTCGGCCATGAAAAACATACAAAATTTATATAGGGTATTTCAATCCTCCTTCACTCCGTTTGTTTTGCACACATAGAACTATTTGTTGCAACAAACCGAGCTTAAAAATAACTTTGAAAAGAGTTGTGTTTCAAAATAGATTTTCAAAAAAAAGTGGGCCGGCCCGTTCCTCAAATTTTCTCGGCCCGGCCCGCTGATCAGCCACCCTTGCTATTGTGTCCCTCCTTTTAAACTGTTTCGAACTTTTGGCTTCAGACCCCATTTGAATCCCCGCCGTTTCGTTTCGGGACCCATCCCGTAAAATCTTGCCAATCTCCGCATTTTGTTGCGTGCTTCGCTCACACAAACCCCCTTCAACGTTAACTCATGTCCTTGTGTCCATCGAACACAACTAAAATTGAAAGGATTTACTCGTTCTCAGAAAAAAGCTAGCAATATCCTAAAGCATTTGACATTGATTAAAAATGGCACAAATTGGGACGTAGAGAGAGTGACTCGGTGTGATTATGAAGCATGAACCTGACACGGGGGAACAATTGAGCAACAGGACAAATTGGGAATGAAAGCCTTGGGATTTATCACTGAGGGGAGGTCTCCGGGGCATCCAGCAGGTCCCGTTCCCAGCCGACGCAGTACTCGTGCGCGTTGGTTAGAATGTCCAGCTCGCCCTGGTGAAGCCTCTCGATCATCTTTTCCACGGGAGTGGTTCCCTCCTGGATCCTGTACACCCTGGCCAGCAGGGAGAAACGGTCCTTCAGGAAACGGGCAGCCTTCAACAAGACGTCGGGCTGCTCCACGGCCTGAAAAGGGGAAATATGATAAAATATTGATAAGGGGTAGATCGGAAAGTTTGTAATGGGTTCAACTGCACCCCCCCCCCTTAGCAAAATTTTGAAAAATTTTGCATTAATTTTGTGTGAAATTGATCGATTTTTGGGGAATCGATCGACTGTTTCAAACCGCCGGAACCCCATCTTGACATGAAAAATTTGGAAATTCACAATTTTGGGGTATTTAACGACTTTTCAGACCTCGTGCACCCTCTATTGACAGACAACAGTTTGTAATTACAATCCCTGGTCCACCCCATCAGTACTGATGGTAGATTCACTTAAACCTCCACGAAAACTAAAACGCTAGCTCGCATTGCCTCTCCTTAACTGGCACATCAGGAAGTACTCTGGGCCAAATACACAAAGCACAATTCGTACATAAAGTGAACCCTACATGCTTAAATTAAGCCCCCCTTCGCTGAGTATCTAATCTTACGCGGTTGACTACAAAACCCAACCAGGAAGTGTCAAAGATACCTGGACACGACGCCCCTTCGTTCTTTGAGCGGGGGGCATTCTAACGGGCCGGGCCGTGTGGAAAATTTTGAGAGGCCCGGCCCGCTTACCCTGGACCACCCAGTCAGATTGCCACCTACACGACCAGGGTTCGATCCCGGTCGGTGACATTATTTTTTGTACGACTAATATTGACTTATTATATATTGACTTATTATACACTTTATTAACAAACATTATTAAGTAATTTAAAGCAGTTTACAAAATTATTGTATCGATTTATACAAAATATAAAACACTTTTTCATTCACGGGCCAGCCGAGCTCCCAAAAATCCTTCGGCCCGACCCGTTATTTGAGCCCCGAAATGAGGGGTTATTACGCTTGAAAATGAAAAAGCGACAAGGTACCCTCAAAGAGGTTTCATATATAGTAGCGTCAAACGAGCATCGGTTGTTATAAGCACCCTTTTCTCTGCGTCTGCGCTTCTCGCACACTATTTCGGCCTGAGTATTGCACGGCTGCTGCATTAAGGCCGTTTTTGGCCGGATGCCCGTTTGGCGATATATTCTAAAAGTGAATGGGACTAGCTCAACATCCAACGACGTTAGGGGCAAGGCATGCATGACAAAATTTGGAGCCGGTCCATTGCCATGGTGGGTGGGGGCTTAATTTACTCCCCCCCCCCCTTTGGTCCATTACAAATAAACAAAATCCTCACCTCCTCCGTGGCTTCATCGCAGACGAGGACCTTAGCGAAGCCGACGAGTGTCTCGTGGAAGGGTACATCGCCCATGGACAAGTCGAAGGCATAGATGTTGTCCTGCACCCTGAAACCCACACATTTCTCCGTAATCAACCCATCTCCTACCACCCCTTGAATCCCAGTTGGCTGATGAGTCGCCTCTTCTCCAGGAACAGTTTATCCGACCGAGGCAGGGCTGAAAATCATTAAATTACAAAGAGAATTTAAAAATCAACCCACGTAGCTTGATTTTGTAGCGATCGGCGGGGTTCTCTCCCTCTGGGATGAAGCCATTGTGAAGCAGATGGTCGGCATTCGACCGTTTTCCGTAGTACATCGGGGTGAACTCGCCCTCGTCAAAGTTGCGGTAGGCAGTGATCTGAATCCCCCCAGTTATGCGGCATTATAAGGAAAACCAACCCCGGCTCGAGCCTCGTCGTCATTGTAGCCCACGGAAATGTAGCCATCGAGGTCGATATCGTACACGTGGTTGGCCATGTCGAGGAAGGGGATCAAGGCGGGGACCTGGATAATACAAAAATGACGTTTTTATGAAAGAAGTGGGCGTGACCTATTTTAGGAAGATAAAAAGTTAAGGCTCGTCCCTGGACAGTGTTAAGCGTTAGATCCATAGCTGGACACATAGTGTTTAAGGAGTTCGATCCGTAAGCCCCCCCCCCCTAAATGGTACTTACGAATCAAAATAAGCCCCCTTCAATTTTCGATACTGTTTTCCACCAAACGTTAAAATATGTAGGTACCGCATGTACCTCGTGTCCAGATATGGTTAGATCCGTAAGCATAGCAATATAATACCTCGGAATAAACAATAAACATTCTCAACAAAGCACAGAATCATAGCTGGACGCGAGGTACATGTGGTACCTACGTATTTTGACGTTTGGTGGAAAACAGTAACGAAAATTGAAGGGGGGCTTATATTGAGTCGTAAGTACCATTTAGGGGGGCTTACGGATCGGACTCCTTAAACACTATGCGTCCAGCTATGCACCAAATGTCGCAGGTGCCGCAAGAACATCATGTATCGGTGTGGTAAGGCAAAAACCGAAGTTAGTGGTCGGGGTTTAGTCTCCCTCTCACGGCGGTTCTCACGAACTGGACCATTTGGGCCATTTTTCTCGGCCCAGCCCGTTTTGGTCCATCTACCCGATAGCACCTAGTCAAATGGGCACCTACACGGCCAGGGTTCGATTGCAGTGGGTGAAATTCTTTTCATCAAATAATATTGGCTTCTATGATAAACCAAACACTACTAGCTTATTCAAAGCAGTTCGAACAAATAATTCTAACGATTTAAATAAACAAATCTCCATAATAAAGGGCCGGCCCGTCATTGGAGAACCCGCAATTCTCGCTGCGCATATAATGGGGCAAACGCTCAAGAACTATCAAATTTGGAACAATAGGTTTTCATGGTCGAAAATTTAAAACATTCGACAAATTATTTGACTCAACTCAGATAAGATCAAACTGGTGGGGTTCGTTTTGCGCGACCCCCATATTCCATACGCGAAATGTGAAAAAAGTCCCCGAAATGAAAATTCCAGCCATACATTGCCCGGGGCCGTCGCAATTTTAAGTGTTTGCCAAATATTGTTAAAGAAGGGGTCCGCCACACATTTTCCAAACTCTTTGTAATAGAAGGGGCTATTGTAAAATTGACCCCCGCCAGAATACAAGCTCGGCGAGACCCCGAAACCGAATATGGATGCAGTTTTTATATATGCTTGGGGAACTCCCGCCACAAATAGCACGTGTAATTTGGGGGGGGGGGATCGCGCAAAACGGGCCGCACATTTACACGATTTGCAGTTTGCTCCGAACATTTATTCATCCAAGATGTCTCACTATATTGACGTTTCATCAGCAATTCCAGAACTATACCTCATTATTTTTGGCGTTGAGAATTCCGCCCCCAACAGAAGTTAAAATAGGAAATGAGAAAAAATGGCACGCACCACGTCAAGGAGAGCACCCACCCCGTCTTTGAAGTACGGTTTCGCCTTTCCCTCTTCGGCTGGGAGAAGGTTCTGACGGGAAGACACGCAGCAGACCGCCCATCGGTACACCTCAAAGGTGAAATTGAGAAGGGTGAAGGGCGTCTTGTGGAACAGCGGCGTGTGCATCGTGGCTCGTTTGCCCTGGAATACCCCAATTAAAGCCTGTATTTCCGAAATCCAACCTTCTTGGCGTTATGGAACTCGTCGGCTGAGACGACGCGGGCGTAGAAGTAACAAAACTGGCGGGCGACGTTTCTGTAGAAGAGCAGGGCCTCGACGAAGACAGGCGACGGCCTCAGTTTCTGAAGAGTAAAGAATTCTTATGGAAAGATTCCGAGGCGGCACGGGCTGGTCCGAAAATTTTGGACAGCGGGCCGGCCCGTTGCCCTGGGTTTTTCTTGGGAATAGGGTGAAAGACAAACCTGTAGTTCCTCTATCGACCAGTAAAGAGGGAGATCGAAGGTCTGGGGGAGCATGTTGAGGTAGGGCTTCCACTTGGAAGTACTGCTCATTCTCTCGCACAACAGAAGGATGGCCATGGACACGTTGTCCATGGTGGCGAGCAGCTTGTCTTCCTTGCAGGCTATTCTGGAAAGGTAAATATACTGGGGTGCTAAACACGGGCAATCATATGAACTCAACTCTTTCGCTACGAGACCCAATCATTAGCATACCTCGGGAGACTGTGACAGTTGACTAACCCCCCTTAACTTTTGCGTTTTTGGGGCCTCTACCCCCCGTAACCTGGGGAAGGCTGACTATACTCACCCGAGGTATGCTCATTAGATCACAATTGTTGTGTCAGCGTAAGTTTTTCAAATTTTGAGAATTCAAAAAAAAACGCATTGAAAACATCCAGCTCACGGGAAAGACATACCTCGGAAGACCCTGACAGTTGTGACGGACACACCCTTATCTTTGGGGCCACCAATTGGGTAGCCCCCTTAATTTTTCGCTCTCGGAGCTAAATGTTTTTGAAAATAATACATAACCCCCTTAACCTTTGCGTTTTGGGGGCCTCTACCCCCTGCACCTGGAGTGAATATGAGCGTGGACCTGGCAATTTGCCAAGTTTAAACGTCTTATTCGGGTTGTGCCAGCTGGCTGGCTGCACTGATGTATTTAGAAAGGTGTATACAGCAAACAAAGCCCTGGCGTTTCGAAAACAGATATAGTTTTAAAATCGCAAGCTTCGACGCAAGAATCTGTGAAAACTCACTGGAGGATTGGGGACTGCTTCGCCATCTCAGCTGTGAGCATGAGCTCCTTCGGCACCGTCACGATCACTTCGTCCTTTTCGATTTTCCTGAAGAAGTCCGTTAAATTCGTAATGTATAATCCCAACCTCGTTGCTTTGAGGCCAAATCCACCGAATTTGGGGCATTCGGCCAGCTGGACTCCGTCGTGGTAGACGCCGTTCTTGTCGCACCACTCCACAAACGCATCCGCGTCTTTTTGTGTCCTCCTGTAAACGGGGAAATTGAATTTTATGTCGAATTTAGGGAGACACTGGATCAATAGGGAGGGCAAAAGTCCCCCAAACACCCATTCTCCAACATCGGAGTTCTCAAATGAAAACGGGCCGGTCCGTTTAAGAAAATCAAATTTTTAAATTTTGTATAAATCGGTACAAAGAATGTCACCGACCGGGATCGAACTTTGGTCGTGTGGGTGGCAATATGAATGGGTGGTCCAGGGTAAATGGGCCGCACGACCTTTCTGCTTTACGCAATTTGGGAAGTTCACCGTTATTGCGTACCGGCCACGGACCATTGGCGGAAATTCAAAATTTTCCCCTGTGGGGATTACGGTCGCTCAATATGATGCTGTCGACATGGAAAAGTTGATTGTTGTAAATTGTGTATTTTTTCGTATCTTTGGCACATTTTTTGGTATTTCGTTAAGTAAAGTAAATCAGAGTTGTAATTTTAACGAAATATACCACAAAAAAGCGAAATTTTTTATAAATACGGTCCTTTTCTTAATCAAAGGTCCCCATTTAGATTATAATGGCACTGATCCTTGTGTTTACGTTTTCTTAAGTGTGTTTTAACATTTTTAAAGCATTTGTGCTCTTTTCAAGGCAAATGCAAGGTTAGAACTCTTCAAACCCTAGAAATGTCATGATTTCGTTCGATTTTTCTCACAAAATGAATTTGTTACACAGCTCGCCGAGGTCGGCAAATTAAAGGGCGGAAAGCGTCTGATGGCGTCCCGAAACGAACTATTTGATTTAAGATTTGAAAATTAAAAATGCTTATTTTTAATCTATTTAACATCGAATTTGTTGTTTCGTTGTTTAAATATTTAGAAAAACATTCATTTAACTTAATTAAATAGAGAAACCGGCCGGAAAATGTCGAATTCGCGACAGACAGCTGGTTTAAAAACACAAACTGTCGGCCGCAAACCTGGACGTTCTAGCCGTTTTCACCAACCATTCTTTCTGTCAACTTTCAGCTCATTAATGCCTTATGTGGCCTGAGTTTTTTTCTCTAAAATTCAGCGACAGGAAAATAACGAAAAACACAAAAAACCGTATTTCTTTGACTGTAGACATTTGTGGGTCGGCAAAAAACTCAGGCCAAATGATGAAAGTGTTTTGCATCAACTTTTAAAAAGAAAACTACAAAAAACACCCCAGAATTCTCACATTTGCGGCGGCCGTATTTCGGAAATGCGCCGTTTCATTGAAGCTGGGTCCCGCCACGAAAACCCTGAGGTTCAAGCAGGCGAAAGAAAACGGGCTTTTAAAATTCATTTTAACATGTAATTTTTCATTTTAAAGCTTTAAACGAGAGAATATGGTCCAATACGCTAAATTATGTATATTTTCAATAGTAGTCATCGCTAGATAAGCTCAATCAGGAGCAGCTGTCTCACCGTACTGAATCACTAAACAACGGGCGCCCTGCTAAACGTCGAGCTGAAATTGGCGGACACGTTTTCTCAACGAATACTGCATCAATTTTGACGTTCTAATCATGAAATAGTAGCACACACATTCTTCTCTTGGAATGAGTTTTGGCACCAATAGTTGTCCAGTTGGTTTATAAGAAAAACAAGAAAAACAGTGCCTTTTGGTTTGTAATCACGGTTGTACCGTGAAAAAACTCATTCCAAGAGAATCGGAGGTGCTCTATCGATCCATGAACTCAGATTGTTAAGAAATACAGCAGTATTCTCAGGTTTGTGTCCGCCAGTTTCCATTGTATTCCATTGGCATTGGAGCACGATTACGGACGGCGCCGTCGCCGCAATGGTTGCGGCGGGGTGTGATTACTTTGTTTTTCACTATATACCACTTTTATTTGCTGTATTAGACTTGTTTGCACCGTGAAATAAAGAAAAAGCCGCCCATTTCTGCGATTTCAATTGCTTTTGAGCAGCGCGGCGGCTGCGTCGCGGCCGACGTCTCCATTACCGCCTACTTCCCCTTCAGAAAGCCCGTGGCCGAACAGGCCCTTGAGAGTCCCGTTGTACATCAACGGTCTTTATGGCATTATTTTCTGCTCTATTGACACCCGGCTGGCATGAAATAATGTAGGTGGGTGTCAATAAGTCCGAAAATGACGACACTATGAAGATCCAGCCATTCTAACCTTTGAAAATACACGTTATGATGGACCGATCAGCGAGAGCATAGTTCAATTCCCCTACCCCCAAAAGGTAAATTACTCACGTGGCTGGTTGTTCCTCTGCCTCATGTGCGTGTCTCTTCTGTGAGTAGGTGACGGTGTCGATGATCTTCCTGACCATCTGGTGCTCCTTCCACAGGTCGTTGATGTTGGCCGTGGGAGGGGCGGACAGGTGGTTGTCCAGGAGCGCCTGGAGGGCCTCGACGATCTCCCTCTGAGGCACTACTTCACCCATCTGGAACATTGAAGGATTGTTATTCGAATAAACAAAAAAAAACTAAAGAAAAACGAGTTGCGAATAAACAAAACGGAAGGAGAGAATGGGAACGATGATTAATCGGAGACACACAAGCTCCACCAAATGGGGCGGATGGGCCGTCGCAAATGTAAGTTTTCGGCAAATTTTGTTAAAGAAGAAGGCCTGTCGTGAATTTTCGAAACTTTATGTAATAGAGGGGGCTGTCGCAAAATCGCCTCCCGCGGGAGGTTGCCCAGGTATGATAGGAGAATTCAAATGCCGTTCGCTGAAGCACCTGTTGACGAAAATAATTGCAAACGAAATTGGAGAAGGTGATTCTCAGCACAACAATTTGCGGGGGAAACCAGCTGAGCTAAAAAAATGAATCACAGAGAGCGAACCTTACCAAATCAAAAATCAAAAGAAGAAGAAAAAGAATAGAAGAAATCGATACAATAACTTTTAAGCTGTTTTACATAACTTAATAATGTTTGTTACTAACACATAAATCAATATCAGTTGTGCAAAAAATAATGTCACCGACCGGGATCGAACCCTGGTCGTGTGGGTGGCGATCTGACTGGGTGGGGGTAAATGGGCCGACCAAATTTTCCAAATGTCCCGGCCCGGCCCGTGAGAACCCTTAGACATACCAATTTCTGTTAATATAGGGGAATAATTCCAGTTAAGCCCTACGAATACATGGCAGTCCCAAATTGGGGGGGGGGGGCGTAAAAGAATTATGTATACTTTGGGGGGACATTCACTTTTTTGTTTTTCCCCCACTTTTTATCACTAGCAAATCCAAATCCACGAATTATGAAAGCAAGTGGAAAACGAGATATTTCCCACCAAACCCGACCCAATCGCGAAAAAATAAAATAAAATTTAATCGCAATTTGATACCGTAATCCAGAAAACCTACACATCTAAATGGCCCTTGCTACTGCTAAAGCGGTTTTCGCTTTTCGTTGCGCTAATGTATTGGCTTTGTTGAAAAATGCATTCGAGAAAGCCAAGAATAACCCGAAAATATGCCACGTTTTGAGGTGTTTCTACACCTCATATTTATATTTTTAATATTTTACCTATATAAAACTTTATTAATTAGCTTTAGAAACTATAAAAGTGCATAAAAACGTCGGAAATCGGGACAAAAGGCTTCCAGAACGTGGTGGAAAGTGTAAAAATGGCAGATCCGCCCTCGCAAGTGGGCGGAGCTTCGGAGTGACCGCTATGACGTCACGCGTGGATTAGCATTCGATACTCAGTCGACGCTTATTTGGCTGCTTATCAAAAGTAGGAATTTATGATTCCCGCTTATTTTCCCGGTTTGGCCATTGTTTATCTGTCGCCTCGTGGATCTCTCGCCACTTTTCCGTCTCCTCTCGCGATTATCGATTGATTTCGGTGGAAATTCCTGATTTTCAGGGTTTTCTTTGTATTTTGTGACAGTTTGTGTACAAAGAAGGCGCCGTGGTTCTATCAGAATGGCGCTGGAACTGGCTGGCGGTAAGAAGAAGCAGAAGGCTCCCGGAAAGTACACGATAATCACAATCGATTTATACAAACCTACTAAGAAAAAGAATCCCATTGTGGATTACGAGGAACTGAGGAAGTCACAGCTGGTCAGTTTATTTTATTTTTTAAATTTTTAAAATAATTGCGTTATTCTAGTATTTGTAGTGTTAAAATAAGCCTATTTTACATAAAAAAATGAATTTAAAAAATTTCGGCGTAGTCGGCGCCGCGCCCTTTTGATTGCGGCGGCGCTACCTTTGACGCATTCTTTAAGAATTTTGCGTCATATTTCATTGATCTATAAAAAATACTTCATTTTTTAACCATTTTATTCTATTTTGTTCAGGAGGAAGGCGAATCTAGTGGTGATGACGAGCGTTTCCATGACCGCGAAGCTTTGGAGATGGTCCGCCGATTGGAGGAGAGATACGTGAGTATTTTCATATTTTATTCGGAAATCAGTGGGTTTTAGGGTGGAGCGACGAAAAAGAAAAAGAAGAAACGCTTCGGAACGGAGGAGGATTTCATCGACAAAACGGCCGGCTACGAGTTGGACGATCCCTTCATTGACGATTCTGAAGCTGTGAGTCTTTTTGATCTTTTTAAAGTGATTAAACCGATTTCTTGCTAAAAATTTGCCCCTATGACCTCCGTTTTTTTCAGTACGACGAGCTTATTCCTTCGAATATGGACACGCTGCACGGCGGTTTCTACGTCAACAAAGGCAAACTGGAGTTCAAGGAAAAGTACGCAACCGTGGATATGAGCGACTTGTCGGAGGATGAGGAGGAGCTTTCCCGCAAAAAGAACAAGGTTAGTTTTTATTTTTAAAATTTTATTTTAAAAAATTGTTAAAACACCACTAAAACACGAATTCTCACGGCGATTTTGTCCATTTCCTTGGGTCTGTGTGTATTTTTAAAGAGTTAATTCTGCCACAACGTACCATGAAAGAAATTTGAGCAGCACTGTAAAGGACTGTCTAGACGATTTTAATTAGACATTTTCTGGGCCGGTCCGCTCCCAAATTTCTTTACGGCTCAGGCCCGACCAAAAATTTTTGCCCTTTTTAAATGTAAAAATCTGAAATAACAAAAAATATTTTCGGTCCGGCCCGTTCCCGAAATTTTCTCGGTGTTGGCCGGCCCCAAATTTTGCCATGCTTGCCAGTTATTTTTAGTGTTATCTGCAATTTAATTGCTTTTGAGTTACGTTTGCGCAGATCCTCAAAACAAAAACATGAATAGAGCATACATATCGTCACGATCTTTCCAATTCATGCATGGGCATAGCTTCTTCCCTTGGGCCGTCCTCGCCATTTAAAAATCGCCTATGGGTGAACCTAGCGATACCCCTCGTATACAAAATTCTTCTTGGCGAGACCCCCGAGCCGTCAAAGTGGGGCCAACGCCCTTGCATGCTCAATTGGTAATTCATTGCATTTCGTTGCCTTGGCATTTTGTCAACGCTATTCGTGGCAGGACCAGCGGACAGTTGGCTAAGTACCTTACCGATTTTTTTGGCAGCTGGAGTTCCTGCAAACGTTTAGGAGGGAAAGGCCCAGTAGTTCAAGCAATGCTCTGAAGCTTTTAAAAATATTTCATCCGGGATTTCCTTAGACATTCCTTTAAGGAAAATCTGCTGCTCTAGGCGCGCCGTGTTCTATTTTTTGTTTAATTTTGATTTTCCTGAAGCGTGTCCGTCCCGAGAGCGATGACGACATCATGGAGGTGGACGAGGCGGAGACCGCCAAGGAAAAGGCTACCAAGTCTTCTGAAGCTCCTGTCGCTGCGCCACCAGCTCCGAAGCAGAATGGAACAGCCGAGGTCGTCAGGCCCCGGATGATGGGCGCTCCTCCCACCAAGGTACACCTTTCGCAGACCATTATAGTTGAAAAATTCCAGAAATTCGCGTCTCTTCACAATGACAGTCCCAGTCAGAGGGCGGCTAAGGCCATACTCAAGAAACGTCTCGTCGGCCATCCGTCTCAGAACAAGAATCGTCTCATCAAGTACGACAATCTTTTTTGGCTATTTTAAAATCGATTTTCAGGAATATCGTCCCAGTTGCTGCCACAGCTCTTGCTGTGAATGCTGCACCTGCTGCGACGGCTTCTACCTCTCCCAAGGAAAACATCGCCATTGAGAACGTGGATAAAGAAAAGGCTGCTGATCCATCGGCTTCTGCTTCAGCTAACGCTGCTGCGAATGTGGCCACTGGGCTGCAACAGTCGCCCATGCGTGGTTGGTTTTTCTCCTCTTTTTTTTAAAGAACTGCTACGACTGCTCAAAATTAGGAAAGTTCTTGTTTGGAAACCAGACAATGTTTGAAGGAGAGGATTTGGCATTTCGCCAATTGTCCAGGCTCCCGCCACGAAAAGCAACTAGCAGATAGTCAAAATCTACGAGTGTGTTGAATATGCATACCGGGTGATTGGTATTTGTCCAAGACCGGGAAAAGGGGCGCGGGATTGGCAAACCGCCAGGTCTTTCGGGGTTTCAACAAAGGTAGTCCCAAAAAACTTGTGTTCACGGTCCGGCCCGTTTAGAACAGTTGAGAATTGGGGTTCTCGGACCGTGAACACAAGTTTTTTGGGACTACCTTTGTTGAAACTCAACTTTTTCGTTTCTGAAAAAAGGATATGAAAGATGAATCAATTGCGCGTTGTCTGATGCTTTCAAACTTGAAAATTGTTGTCAGGACAGCGCGCATGGGCCGCGGGCTCTTCTTTTTGGCACACCTCGGGAGAGTATAGTCAGCCTTCCCCAGGTTAAGGGGGGTAGAGGCCCCAAAAGCGCAGAAGTTAAGGGGGGGGGGGTTAGCCATTGTTATGGCAAAATTCAGCTCGGAAGACCAAAAGTTAAGGGGGCTACCCCAGTTTTGGTCCCAAAAGTTACGGGTGGGTCCGTCAACTGTCACAGTCTACCGAGGTATGCTGTTTGGTTGAAAACGGTTTTTGTTTGTATGAAAACATTAAAAATGCCCAGATTGTTTATCTTTCTTATTCTTTTTTTTCATATTCAAAAAAGTTGAGTTTAAACAAAGTTAGACCCGAAAACCTGTTTTCACCTGCTGGGCATACTTGGGAAACCCACCCGGGTGTTCATTTTTGCGACAGCCCCCTTAATTATAGAAAAATTCGAAAATATGCGACGGGCCTCCTTCCTTAACAAATTTGTCGAAAACTCATAATTGCGAAATCCTCTACCACCGCTTTTGGCGGAGCTTGACAATCTATGGGGCTGGGCCGTTGTGAACCCACGTATGGTTGAAGATGTTAACAAAAAATTGATAGGGACTGGCTTTCCCGTAAAGGAGAGTTTGCTGCGGGCCAAAGTAAAAAAAGTAAATTCTCATTGGCCAAACTGAAACATTGGTTTTTTCAGCTCTCGGTATGTCCATCAACGGCCCGCGTATGGTCGGCTCCTCTCCCCATCTGAAGAAGGTCTTTGGCTCTCCCGTGAGTTCTCTTAACGTCTTCTTTATTATCGTTTGTTTCAGAAGAAAGCCTTCCCTCAGCAGTCGGATGCTCTTTCGACCTTGCTTAAGAACTTCAAGGCTTCTACGTCAAATCTTGCTGTGCCTGGAATGAAGAAGAGGCTGCAGAACACCCATGTTGACCAAGTCATAGCGTAGGTTTCACCGTCATTATGATTAAAATCTTTTAATTTCAGTATAGACGAGCAGTGTGTCAAGGACGGAATGAGTGTGCACGAGAAGGCCAAGATATTGCACCATATGGCGGATTACTGCGGAATACAGAAGAACTCCCTCTATGCTAGGGTTCAGAAGAGGAAGGAGGTGGGATTTTAACTGTGTTCGAAAGACTTTTTTCATTCAGGAACTGAAGGGAGGTGTTCAGCCAGCTCCTGCAACCACTGCTCCTGGGGCAGCTGTCCCCGCTGCTAAACCCAGCAGTTCCAACTCTTCCGGAGACGAGTGCGTCGTCGTCATCGATCCCACTCCCAAGACTCCCACTCCATCCACCGTTATTAACAACCGACCGGTAAGATCCTTTTCAAAGTCTTTTGTCCTGAGAATTTGATTCCATGGCTCGCAGAAGTCCATGGCTCGCCGCTTTCAGTGCGCTCGGTGTTTAACGAGCTCACTCTGAAAAGGTCTCTGCATTGCATGCCGTTTTCCGCATCGTTTTTTTTTGCCACGCGGGCACATAATTTCAATAATTTGAATTTTGGCGATCAGTACTGTAGCAGCTAGGGATGGGCCATAAGTTTGCAGTTCGATTCTTCTGCACCCCCTCTTGGCATATTGTTGACAAGTATAAGAATATCGATTGATTTTAATGAAAAATCGATAGATTGTGGGATATCGATTGATGTTTTGGGCCTGCGGCACCCCCTCTTGACTTAAAAAATTTGTATTTACAAACTATGGCCCATCCGCAGCTCCGGGCCCAACGCCTTCGCTAAGATACTCGACATTTCATAATCACAATTTTTTCCGATTTTTTCTCGATTTTAGTTAATTTTAGATTTTAAAAAAATTGGTGTGAAAAAAAACTAGAGAAAATTAGCTAGTACAATGAATTTCCGAAGGCAATTTTCCTAGGCAGCCCAAAAGTGTCTCCCGTAAGATCATGGCTGGACAAGGAGTGTTTGGGGGGCTCGGTGCGTAAGTCCCCCAAATGGTGCCTCGGAGCATACGTAAGCTATATTTACGTTGGTACCGCAATCACCTTACGTCCACCTGTGCGTAAGATATGAAGTTTCTTGTCTATAGCTTTTTATAGGGTGATTTTTTTTAGAATCCAAAAAATGCCCACGAAAGTTTAATATATCAGCCATACTTGGCCACGGAGTTCTCAAATGACGGGCTGGCCCGGCTGGCCCGTTTATGAAAATCAAAAAATTTCAATTTGTATAAATCGGTACAATATTTTTTAAACTGGATTAAATAACTTAAGTGTTTGTTACTATCAAGTTAATATTAGTTTACAAAAAAGAATGCCACCGACCGCGCCCGAGAGAACCCCGCTTAGCCAGCCTCCGCGGCGGGAGGGGGGGGGGTGCCCCACCTTGACTTTTACCCAATTTTTGTAAAGGGCTCGTCGCAAATTTTGAAAGCTAATGCAATTTTTTGTTGGCAGTGACGACATTTTTTGTCAGCAAAAATGCCCAACTTTACATTGACCAGCTGATAAGTTAGCTATTGATCAGCGTTTAAAACATGAAAAAATAGGCGATATGAGCAAATCGCAAATCGTAATTTACAAGCTCCCTAGGTTTTTCCATTGTGCTGCGAGCCGTGATGCGCTAGTTTTTTTCTTCAATTTTTAACATATTTCTTTATAGAAAACTCCAACGGTCACCAAGAACGGCGGCACAAGTCTGATGTCCGTGCTCACTCCTGAGGAGATGGGTGTAAGTACCAAGTCCGCTTCCCTTTTCGAAGCAACCTCTTTTCAGAAGGTGAAGACCGTTTTGGAGCACATAGCGAAGAACGACGTCGTCAGTACCAGCGATCTTCAAATTCTCATCACCAAGCCCAAGTCGTTCGCCGAATTCATGACGCTGCAAAAGGAATTGTACTTTTTTTTTCGTTTTTCCGTGGCAATTTTCTCTTTTCAGTGTGGATAAGAAGGTCGCGGCCAAGCTGGCTGCTGCTTCAGCTGCTTCGACTTCTTCCGCCCTGCCCGCTAAGGTTATTCCGAAGATAGCCACTGCTAGCCCTATGAGCAAGGTCGTCCCGGTAGGAAATCCTTTATTTCTGGCTTCACCCCTTTTTTCAGAAGGCTTCTGATCTGGGTCGTCTGAGCAAGATTTCTCTCGCCGATGTTATCCGCAAAATTGTAAGTTTTGCTCGTTTCTTTGCATGGGACAGTTTTTTGGCCGTTTTCCAATTTTTACAAAGAGGGAAATTCCCTCTTCGCATTGAAATACCTGCCGCACCAACGCTGACCAGAGGCGCCAATAAGCGCAGCAACATGCGGCGCGCGCCGCCCACAGGTCGTGGGATCGATCCCCGCCGATGACATAGCTACCAAAACCACTCTTCGACCATCATATTGATTCTTGAAACCATTTTATTCCTTTTGCTCAATTTTCCATTCCGTTTTATTATATTTACTATTTTATTCCTAGTTAAAATCCACCAGAAATAGTGCTCATTTAAATACGCATACAATGTAAATAACAATTTATTGATATCATTCTATATGTACAATAATATAAAAACAAACTAAATTTATTACAATTTACGCGAACTGGGGGGTTATAAGGGTCTTCTTTGATTTCTTCTTTCCTTGTGCAGCCGCGATAGGTCTCCTCCAATCTGAAAAAAAAAAGAATTTTTTTTTGAATTTTTTAATATGTTTTGGGACCCCCCAAATGCGACCCCCAACCCCTCCCACCCCCAATTTTGCGACCCCCCTGGACCGCCGTTGGCGGTGCTTGCCCAAGTAGGGACTGCGTAATCTACCAGAAGGCCGCCATTTTGGGTCCTATTGACCCTGGCTGGCAACCACGCGGATTTCGCGATTGGGGGTGCGCACTGCACAACGGGCCTGTTTTTCTTTAAAGGACTATCTGAGTGTATCCGGGATGGGTAATTTTTTAACATAGGTGGGCGTGAGCAGCTTGCGGTTTTCTTGGAACTTTGCCGCCAAGTATGCTCTAATCGTATGTCGCAAAGATCACTCAGAATCCTTTACCATCTGTAAATGAAAAATGCAATCTAAAAAAATTACTTGTTATCGTGACCCACACATTTTTTCTGCAGATTTCAGCGGTCTTCTAATGAAACCTTGAATAAAGCTTCTTCGATTTCGAGAAAGAAATTTGGGAATAGGAATGCATAAAAAATTATCCCCACCTGCTCCATTTCAAGTAATTTTTTTCAGGCCGTATTTGCAACAGAAAATAAATCAAATTTTTGCTCAACATTCAAATTTTTTAAGGTTTGTGCTGCATACTTGGCCAACCTCCGCCAGCCGCGGCTGTGGGCTTTTACACATTTTTTGTAAAGAGAGGAGGGGTCCGCCGCAAATTTTAAAGACTTTTTCTAATAGTGGGGGGCTGTCGCAAAATATACCCTCGCGGTACATTGACCTGGGAGTGCGTTTAGGGAGGCTCGGTGCGTAAGCCCCCCAAATGGTGTCTTCTATTCAATGTAAGCCCCCCCAATGGTGTCTTCTATTCAATGTAAGCCCCCCAAATGGTGTCTTCTATTCAATGTAAACCCCTTAAATTTTTCTGTAACCATTTTCAACCAAATGCCGAATCACTTAGGTACCGCGCGCACCTCACGGGTTTTCAACGGGGGAGGGTGGTGTTTCAACGGTCAGAATGAATTTTGGCCCTTTTGACACCCAGTTAGCACAAAATATGGAAGACTGCCCACGAAGTATGGAAGTTGCTACACAAGGGGTGCGCACTGGATATAAAGCAATCTTTTAGTCCATTTCGGTTTCCAGTCGATAATTTAAAATTTTAGGCTCTTTTTCCAACGCCTAAGCTGACTCCGCTCACCGACGACAAGTCGACTATGAAGATGCTGGAGAAGTATACGTGTACAATGCGTGACGGTTGGTCACTTCCCCAAATCCTCCCAATATGAGCTCTTTCAGTTATTGTTGCTGAACTGACTAAGCAGAAGCTCAGTCATGACGCCACTAAGCCTGGACAGAAGATGAAGTTCGAGTGGAACACTGGCATCAGACAGCGTTTCATGGACTGTTTCAACGACTTATGGACTCTCGTGACCAGGGTCACTGCGAGGCAACCCTCCTCTGTCTTCGACCAGCTCGTTCCCTACATAGCCCAGCACGTCATTCCCAACTTCCAGGGCTCTGAGACCTTTACGTGAGTGGCATGCCATTTAACGACTTTTTTCTTTTGGTTTCAGGGGTCTTGTCGTCTTGGTCTGTCGCCATTCTCCCGAGAAATCAAAGCTCCTGCTCTACGACGTGGTTCAGAAAATGATCATGGCCGATAAGATCGACCTCAGCAAGTGCGTTTTTTTTTTAGTTACTAACCACCCTTTTTGTGGATTTTGGTACCTTCGCATATGGGGACATGAGCTAGAAACGCTCTATGTGAAAATTGTTATTGTGTGGTCATACCTCGGTATGGTATATTCAGCTTACCGCATGTTAACTGGGTAGACGTCCACAAAATGGAGCAGCTTTTAGGGTCTAGGCATTATATTTGTGAAATTCACATCAGGGACGGTACTGTTCCATTTTGCCCCGAAGATTAAGGGTGCATACGTCAATTACGGACCCCTCGCATCATATGAGCCAAATTTTAAAGAATCTAGCCATGTTCTTGCTGAGAAAGGGGCTTTGTTTACAAAAATGTCTGTTCGGACCAACTAGCTGGCAGCAGTACTATTATATCGACAAAACGAGCTAATTTCGCACAGTTTGAAATACAAACACCGTTAAAACTCACAAATAATTTGTTACGTTTAAAAAAATTATAGAATACATAAATGAAAAAATTGCGAAGTCAAATTTTACTCTTTTGTTGCATTTCCTACCTTTTCTTGCCTAATGTCATTAAAAGTACAGTATTTAATGGGGTTTACATTATTTTCTATGTATAAAATGCGCAAAAAAGCTACGAGCGGGCCATCTCAAGGTATGCCGTGGTTCTTGTATTCGAGAATGGGCAGTTTTTTCAAAGATTCTGTGCATGCGAGACGAGCGCGGGACCAGATGGTTCAACAGGGTAGACTAGTGAGCAGAAGTTTCTCAGTTGGGATTTCTCCTGCAGGGGGTGGTAAATTTCAGGGCCGGGGCGGCTTGGGCCCTATTTTTATTGAGCGGGCCAGCCCTGCTCTTATGATTTAGTTCCGCCCCAGTTACTGGAAATTTTTTTTACGTGTATACGGGTCTTCTGCGGATTTCGTGTCAAACTGTACTTTGTCCGATTTTTCTGCGTTCGCCTGTTGATTGCCCCATATTGGCGCGTAGTACTCTAACAACATGGGAAAACAATTGCACGTTGTGATCAAATAGTTTTGTGAATACGTGGGCGTATAGAAACCCCATAAGTAATTTTCCTCCCTCTTTTTGCAACCCTCTCGTAAATCCTAATTTCCTTTTTTCAGGGAATTCGTCTTCGAGGAGTCCTTAAAGTCCAT
This sequence comes from Oscheius myriophilus, assembly GCA_964057215.1. NCBI lineage: Eukaryota > Metazoa > Nematoda > Chromadorea > Rhabditida > Rhabditidae > Oscheius > Oscheius myriophilus. The sequence goes on along the minus strand of OZ059904.1, from coordinate 21,319,055 downwards.
CAGCCACATGTTTGCTGCCTCCTCGAACGGCGCTTCTAAATCCGCTTCTGACGACGATATCCAGGTGATTGACGCTCCTCCCCGCCTCACTCCGATCAAGCCCCTGAGGGTCGGCTGAGTTCCCTTAGTTCCCTCTTCCGTTGTGCCCCCTTTTCCCTTACTCGGTTGTGGTGCATGTGCTGTGGCATGTCGGGTGCTAACCTCCCGTGCTTCCGGTGGTTTGTTGTGCTCCGCTATAAACCTCGTTCTGTAACACTTTGTTTGGCTTTTTCTTCGTTTGATGGGGTTATCGATCGATTTACAGCTGCTCGACGATCATGGAAATTTGCCGAAGACATTGGCGGCAAAGCCGCCAGCTGTGAATCCGCCGCAAGAACCGTCCACGTCGACAGCAAACGGTACGCTCCTGAACCTTAAATTAGTCTAGTTTTAAGTATTTTAACAGGGTATCAGACACGCTGGGGAAGTTTATATAAGGGTCAGATATAGGCTAAAGTTTGCGCTATAGCGGGGTGTTAATATGTAGGGCCCAAGACGACGCCATTATGACTGCTGATGTCTTAATAAAGCAAGGTATGATTCATGGTTGGTAAGGGTTAGGAATGTTGAAGGCATTTATTTCTTCATTGTGACGGTTGCAATAATACAATTGTGAAGAGCAAGCATGGCAGCGGGCCGGCCCGCTCCCAATTTTTCCCGGCCGAAAATTTATGCCTTTTTTCAATGTAAAAACAAAAAAATAATTTTTCGTGCCCGCCCGGTTTTCAAATCGTGATGGTACCAAAACTGTAAAATTCGATCGATAACGAATCACAAGTCTAAACTGTTGAAAATAACAAAATATGCTTTTTGCAAAACCTGCGCTAAAAGTTTGTAGTTTGATTCTACTGATATCAATTCTCTTGATGTCTGTTTGGAAAATTGAGTAAATTGCAGTTTGAGTAAAGTTTGCTAAATTGCGCTGTCATCAAAGCGAATTTTACAGTGAAATCGAATATTTGCTTTGAAAATTGTCGTCTCATTTTTAAAAAAAAAATTTTTGTTATTTTATACGGAGTGATAAAGTTGTTATTGGAGAATTTTTTTTTATCTCAAATTTCGGCATAACACTACATTATTTTAATGAAAAAAAAAACTTTTGAGCTGGTTTTCCTCCGGAAAATAATTTTATTAGCTATGTGCTACGCAGTCATGAATAATTTTCATGTAAAAATGACGGTATCCTGGCGTTAGTTTGCAATACGTATTTTTTCACTTTCTGAAAAATTACGACCATTTGAATGCAAAATCTGCACGGATTTCTCCCACGGCGGGGAAAATGAAGCTGGTAAGGCTTTAGATGTCCATGTTGGATTTCCATGTTAAAGGATGGGATTCTATGTTATAGGGTACTATTTTTGAAATTAGCCTCGCGACCAACACTCAAATATGGCTCGTTACAATAGGATATACTGCATTGTAATTTTACTGTTTTCCAATTTAAAACCTTCCTTTAAGCGGGATACCTTGCCCAGCGTGACCCAGAGGTCTACGTCCCACTCGTTAAACGCAGTGCACTGGAACCACCTCAGCGATTCATTTTTGCTCAATTCTTTGGATTACCGTAATTTCTACAGCTAGAACGCATTTCTTTTCCCAGAATACTGTAATTGCCTAATTTTTTGAATGTATGCTAACGGGTTTGATAAGAAATGGCGCTAGGTAGGGTAAAAGAGACAGAAGCAATTACAAATAGTGATAATAAAATTAAAATTTCATAGAAAAAAATAAGCAGGAACTAACAAGGTCATTCCAGGCACCCATTCCGCTGTGACTCCATCTCGTCCTGCAAATAATCTACCTCCGGGCGTCAAAACCACCCCTCCCACCACCTCAAATGCCAGTCCTCTGAAATCAGCTGCCGACATGGTTCAGCTACAACAGGTTTCTTTTTTTTTAAACTAGTTTATAAGTCGTCTTTTTTTAGTTATTCCAAATGGCGGCTGCTTCTGGAAACGCGCAGGCTCTGCAGCAGGCGGCGGCTATGCTGGCACTGCAGGCACAGACGAGCCAGATTGCGATGCAACACGCTGCACAACAGACACAGAAGGAACAGGAGAGGAAGAGGATTCAGGAGGAGAAGGAGAAGAGACAAAAGGAGAAAGAGGAGAAAATACGACTGGCTGCGGAGAAGAAGGCGGAGAAAGTGAGGATGATCGAGGAGAAGAAGAGACTGGCCGAGGAGGAGAAGAAGAGGAAGGCCGAGGAGAAGGCAAAGAAAGAGGAGGTGGGTATAAATAGTTTAACGAGTGAATTGGGAGAGTGGGTCCTTGGAAAATCTTCGGACGGCCCGTTTTGGACCGTCTACTCGGAGCACCGAATCAAATTATCACCCATGCGACCAAGGTTCGAACCCGGTCGGGGCTCTTGAATTTTGCTAGGTTAGAATTAGTTCAGACATGTAATAGAAATATTAAAAAAGAGTTTCGAGGGGTTTCAAAATGTTAATGTAAACTCATTTAGCGATTTTAAGACATTTTAATTGACAAGTTTTCAAAACATGGCCGAGCCGGGCCCACACTTTTCTCGGCGCCCCCGCTTCGGCCTGCGGGCTGGCCCTTCTTGTGGGAAATATTCCAAGAAGGGAGGGGTGATCCCCAACATGTTGATGTCTTTTTTTTCTAACCATAAAGTCCATCCACATAACGGTGATACCTCCCTAAAAATCGATAATTTATTGCCCCAAAAATAAATCAATATTTGATTTCCCAAAAGTAACTCGGTAGCCTTTCGGTCTGCGACGTTGAAAAGTTGTTTTCCTTACTGATATCCAATCATGGCAAAATTTGGGCCGGCCCGGGCCAGGCCGGGACGAGAGAATGTGAAAACCGGGCCGGTCCGAAAAAAAAATATTTTTGATTTTTACATTGAAAGAAGGCATAAATTTTCGGTTGGGCCGGCCCATTGCTATGTTTGTTGATATCGTGTATTTGGGGTGAAACAAACATCGCAGACGTTGTTAATGACATTCAATCTTGGGAATAACTGCCCTAGTTCTTTGGATCTGACATCCTTTAATTATTCGATAATTCATTGATTTTTTTTCACATTATCAGACTCCCACTCCAACATCAATTTTCTACTACAAGACTCGAAATGACTTATTCCCATTGTAATACCAAAAAAGATGTCCCATTGGGCTACCGGGTAGCCCTTCGCCTAATGTATCTCCGACCGCCCGTTGCTTACAAGACTCAGAAAACCAAATACCGATGAGGCTCGTGGAAGGAACATCGTGCATTTGTGCCGACTTTGTATTATTGTGGCATTTATTTTGATTGTTAAAAAAGGACCCCTATGGGTACTGCCAGTTTTGGAAAACCACCCTATTTTGGGTTCCCATCAACCATGGCAAAATCGCAGGCCGGCCCGGGCCGTGAAAATTTGGGTAGCGGGCCGGCCCGCAGCCATGGTTGGATCCCATACATTACGATTTTAAGGAAGAGCGCCAGCGGAGATTGCAAGAACAGCAGGAGAAGGAGCGTCGTATCCAGGAGGAACGAATGAGGAAGGAGCAAGAGGTGAGGGTCTAGCAAAGCCCTATTGACATAGTTCTTAGGAGCGTGAACGTAAGAAGCGAGAAGAGGAGGAGGAGCAGAGGAGAGTCGCCCTCCGAGTGAAGCAGGTAAGATTTTCCCTCCGCACAGCCGTGCCTGCACCTCTTCCACCACGTGACGTGTGTTTGTGCTGTTCAGGAAGAGGAGTTGTTGCGACTGAAGGAGCAGGAACGCCAGAGGCGGATAAGAGAGGTTCGAGGGGTGGAAAAGAGGCGAAAGTAGTTGTGTTGTGATTGTTAGGAAGAACGGCAGGCGGCCATGTTGCTCGACGACGACGTCAGCGACGAAGAGGAGCCGGCCGCAGTGATCCGGGCACGAGAGGTTCATTTTGATGGATTCCACGGGCCAGCCCGGCCCATGGGAACCACAATGCATGTTACTCACCCCAACGCGTGTCCTTTAAGTTCAGCTTATCACTTTACCCTTGGGTTTTTGGGCTTGGGATGGTGTCTTTAGGGAATAGGGGCTGCAAATGATCGAGGATGTTTCAGGAAGCCGTGGCTGAAGAGGAGGAGCGCATCAGAAGGCAGGAGGAACAGGCGGAGGCCGCCAGAGCAGCAGCCATGGCCAGGGATGTGAAACCGATGGTACAGCATTTGGATATTAAACCGGCTCTACAGCAAGGTTTGTTTTTAGAGAGAGACAGAGAGTGAGTGAGAGAGATAGAGAGATTTAAATAACGGATGGGTTTAGGTCCGTATCAGATGCAGCAGCAGTCTATGCAGCAAGGGCAGCCACAGCACCCGCAGCAGCAGGGATTTGTACCACCACAGGCGGGATTCCAGAGTCCGGCACATCCACAACAGCCGGTGCCTCAAAGTCCACAGTTCCCAGCTGGATCGCCGTTCATGGTGAGTGGTGGAAATCGGGGTTCTCAAATGACGGGCCGGGCCGAGGGATTTTTTGGGACGGCCCGGTCCGGTCGGCCCCGGTATGAAAAATTTTATTTTAAATTTTGCATAAATCGGTACAATATTTTTTAAACTGTTTTAAATTACTTAATAATGTTTGTTACTAACACGTCAATATTAGTCGTACAAAAAAGAATGTCACCGGCCGGGATCGAACCCTGGTCGTGTGGGTGGCAATCTGACTGGGTGGTCCAAGAAAAACGGGCCGGGGCCGGGCCGACTAAAATTTTCCAACCGGCCCGGCCCGTGAGAACCCCGGTGGAAGTTTGGGCCGGCTTACTTGGAGTTTTTCCGCCTTAAAATTGCGTTGTTTCCAATTTGAAGCATACCCCGGGACACACTGACAATTGAAGAACCCACCCTTAGCTTTTGAGCCACAAATGGGTAGCGCCCGCAACTCTTGGCCTTTCGAACTGAATTTTAACAAAATAGTGCTTAACAACCCCTAACTTCTGCGTTTTTGGATTTCTACCCCCTTAACCTGGGCGGGGGTTTTCAGATTACGGGCCGACCCGGAGGATTTTCAGATTACGGGCCGACCCCGGTTGAGTCGGGCCGGCCCGGGCCGGCCCGACTCAACCGAAAATTTGTGCCTTTTTTCAATGTAAAAATCAAAGAAAACGAAGAAAAAAAAATTTTGGGCCGGCCCGGACCGGCCCGCTTCAAAATTTTTCTCGGCCCGGGCCGGCCCCAAATTTTGCCATGCTTGGTGGTCAGACAGGAACGGGTCGTCCAGGACTGGTCTGACCAAAATTTTCCAAATGGCCCGGCCCGTGAGAACCCCACTCCCTCAGCCAAAAATCCCAGTCGATGTTTTTCTCTGATGGTGGACGTTGTTTTCAAAAAAAATTTGCCGGCCCGGCCCTTTGTTAAACGATAGGGCCGGCCCGCTCCTAGAACACCCGGCCCGGCCCTTTTTCCATATCTGTACCTAATTTCTCGTGGTATTTGTTTAAATTGTTCTTTATGTCTAAATCTTAGCAAAGTTGCATGGGCAAGACTTCGACGCTGAGGTGTCAGCGACACGGGGGTTAAGCCTACCTAGGCCCCACACCGTCATATTCGGGTTGATAATCTTTTCGTAGAATTCAATTCTTCTGGACCTTAATTTTGGGGGTGATTATGTTTTATCCGCTGCAAACATTAGTTATTTCAGGGGAACCAGGGCGGCATGATGGCTCAGTCCCCGCAACAGCAACACAACTTCAACCAGGTCAGTTGAATTTGGGTTTCTCGTCAAATTTTCCGTTTTTTAGCCTCAGCAGTCGCCGTACCAAATGCAGCACCAGTCTCCCCACCACCACGTGGTTCAGTCCCCCGTCAATCGGATGGCTGCCGTTCCCAATTCGCCGCAACAGCAGTTCGCTCAACAGAACACCTTCCAAAATGGACAGCAACAGGCGATGTTCCAGCAGCCGAACGCCTCGCCCTACCAGCAACAGGCACCGTTTGGTAGTCCGAATGCTATGGTGATTTGGGTCCTGGAGGGAAAATGATTGTGTGATTTGCAGATTCAGCAGAGGGCGATCCAGGAGCAACAGCAGAGGGAGCAACGGGTGATTCAGGAGCAACAACAGAGGGAGCTTCAGGAGCAACAGAGGGTGCTCCAGGAGAGACAGCAGAGAGCGGCGCAAGAGCAACAGCTGAGGGCGGCACAGGAGCAGCAGCAGAGGGCCATGCTGGAGCAACAACAGAGGGCTATGCAGGAACAGGAGCAGAGACGACAACAACAGGCCATGATGGAACAGGTGAGAAAGAAACGTCTTAAGTCTTTTCCAATTTCTTTTGGCGCAGGGGGTTTCAAGTTTTCCCCACGAATGTTCCTTTTTTCGCGGGGATGCCTTTCGGTAGAAATTTGCGCTCTTAAAGAAGGTTTCAGTCGAGAGTGAAAAGGGAAGTTCGCTGAAGTGGAGTGTCAGAATGTGCACAAGGGCACCAAGTTTTACTCCAAAAGATTCACGTTGGGGGGGGGTCGCGCGGGGCTCAGGCTGCATTTCCGGTGCGTATAAAGGGGGAATTCGCGACAGAGCCCCGCGTGACTCCCGAAACTTGAGATATCGAGGTGAGGCGTAGATGGGTAGTAACATTTGATCGGAAAAAATGTCACCTACAGAAAAAATGTCACCCGAATCTGTGAATTGCGATACGCGTAACTTTTACGGCAGCTGGGGGGGGGGCTTTCCCGGTGGGGTAGGCACCTTATTCATGTGTGCGTGGGGGTCGCAAAAAACGGACTACCACACATAATACACCCATACTTGACTAAACTCCGCAAGCCGCTGCGGTGAAGGGGTGTCGCAATTTAACTTTTACCCAAATCTTGAAAAGTATTTTTTCTAATTGACAAGGCTGTCACAAATTATACCCCATGCGGTACGTTGACCAGGAGTAAATATGCCGGATAAATTTCGGTTCATGGAAGCATGGAAGGTTCATGGATATTAGCACAGGCGCAGCAAAATTTTGCCTACTCGAGTTCTGGCAAAATCTTGTTTTTGAAAGAAAATCCACTTCTTGCTTGGTTGATTGGGGATAAAAACCGTTTTTGCTCGCAAGTGTTCATACCCCATTAGGGTCCGATAAATGACCCACCCTTAGCTTTTAGGCTTAAAATTGGGTAACCACCTTAAGCTCTGTTCGTAACTTGCGGATCACTTAAAGGGACAGTCAGGCGGGTTTTACAACATTGGCTCATCTAGGAGAAAAAAATTCGCTGATCAAGAAAATATATATGACTATGTGTCGGAAATGTACCGTTTTCGATAGACCTGGCTTTAAAGTGTTCAAAAACGGCCGACCATCCGCAGATTGTGCGGATGGCCAGTACGCCCTGCGTGTCCGGTATTTACAGGGGATGCTAATGAACCGAATTCATTCTAATTGACTGAGATAGCTGTGAAAATGAGGAGGGTGCGAGACAATTTTGCATAGTTCATTCGCATAATTTCCGACCGTTTCCGATCAAAAATGAAATGAGAAGGTCCCTTACTGCCCCTTTAATTACCCCCTAACCTAAGTTTTTCAGAGGATGTTGCAACAACGCCAACAGGAGATGATGCAACAGAGACAACAGGAACAGATTCAGCAAAGACAGCAACAAGAGCAGATGCAACGGCAGCAGGAGGAAGAGAGGGCTCGGCTTCTGAGACAGCAACAGGATCAGCAGATTCAAAGACAAGATGAAGAGAGGGCCCGTCTTGTGAGGCAGCAACAGGAACACTTCCAACGACAACAGATGCAACAACAACAGCAGATGATGATGCAGCAACAGCAGCAGCAACAACAAATGATCCAACAGCAGGTGGGAGTTTTTACCCACAAAGTGACATTTTCACCTCTTTAGACTTATTTATGTGAATTTTTAGGCTATGATGGAGCAGCAGCAGCGCCAGCAGATGATGATGCGCCAGCAACAGCAACAACAAGCCCAACAGCAGCAGCAACAGCCGCCGTTCTTCCAGCAAAACTTTCCCGGTTTCTAAACCGCCCGCTTTAAGCCATTTACCGGTATTAGGTGGCCGTCGATCTCAAGCATTCGATCACTTTTTTCCTAGGAACTAGTCTCGGTTGCCTTTGATTCTCATTTATCACTTCACTTGTACTATTCAACGACGGGGTCGTGTTCAACTCATAGAGGTTCTTATTTATACACAGTTTTCAATTAATATTAATTAATAAATTATCCCTCTAATTTATATTTTTATATGACTTCTCATTTGAGGGCGTACTTTTTCAAGGCCCTGTCCGTTCGAAAACAACATGGATTTTCCCTAGCGCAATTCGTGGTGGCAGCTCTAGCCTTCGTTCGAAAAGTGCCAAAACAGACTTAAAACGATATTGCAAAATTGTCCTGCATTTTCATGGTGCTTCGGAATGAAAAAAGTTTCTTGTATGAAGAAAGCAAAAGTTTCGACCACGGCAGGATTCGAACCTACAATCTTCTGCTCCGTAGGCAGACGCGTTATCCATTGCGCCACGCGGCCACATTGTGTCGGCCATTCACCCGCGCTAAGAACACGCCTTGTTACACAGAACTGGCCACAGTGCGGCGGACTGCATCTTTTATTCACAGATAGATTCCACAATCATTTTTGATTCTATCGTCCTCTTGATTTAGCCGCGGTTAGGCCTCTCCGTACTGCGGCTCTTTTCGTTACTGCAAGAACGGCCCGTTTTCTCCTTGCCCATGCCCTGAAAACGAGAAATTAAGATATTCCTTTTTTCACTGGTTGCCTTGTTGGCTTCGTCCAGCTGCTCCCGGAGCTCCTTCGCGTCGGGACGCTCCTCGATGTTCTGGCTCCACGCCTTCTCCATAATCTCCGCCACAGCCTCGGGCATGTACTCTGACGCCTGCATACGGTAGCCGGCCATGGTCTTGGTCTAAATGAGATGTTTTAAAGAGAGAGAGAGAGAGAGGGAGAGAGAGAGACAGACAGACAGACAGAGACAGAGAGAGGAAGTGAGGCAAAGACAGAGACAGAAAGAGAGAGAAAGAGAGAGGGAGAGGCGCCTCACCTTGACAGTGAGAGCCTTCCACTCCTGATAGGGCGACTTGTATGGAATCTCAAACATCTCCCACATGAGAACGGCGAAGGCGAAGACATCCGTGTTGTACCTCGTCTCTCCACTGCTCCAGACCTTTAATTTTTGGTTGTAATCGATATATCGATCGTTTTACCTCCGGCGCCAGCCAGCGCACATTCATCGGTTTCGACAGATCCACCTTGTACACGGAAGTCGGACGACACATGCCGAAGTCGGCCATTTTGACGACTCCCTTGTCGATGAGGAGGTTCCTGGTGGCAATGTCACGATGGATGCATCTGAATTTCTCTATTTTCTTCAGACTCCTTCATGAAATACTCTTTCATGTGCAGGTATTCCATGCCCAACGCCGCCTGCAAAGTCCAGTCCACCCTCATCGGAATCGACAGCTTCTGAAAATCTCTTTTTTTAACCCTTTTTTTGTTTGTTCGCAATTTTTCTATTTTACTAATGTGAACATCAACAATATAACGTTTAAGCGATGATTATATCTGCAACGGAGTGTTGTTTTCACGGCATTACTAGGTCAACCAGCGGCGCCGCTGTTGTTATCGACGCACGGATGGCCGAGTGGTCTAAGGCGCCAGACTCAAGCGAGTGCTTCCTGCGAGTGTGCGGGGTTCGGGTCTTCTGGTCCTCGTATGAGGGCGTGGGTTCAAATCCCACTCCGTGCAAATTTTTGTTTGATTTTCAAATGTTTTGAAGTTTCGCTAATTAAAATATTACACTTTATAACCCAGGACATTTCAATACCGTCCGTTCAAGCTAAAGAACTAATCTGTTTCTTTTCATTTTGCAGGGTTGAAAAGTTGCCTATCACGTTCGCGTTGCTCAAGATTCTCAGTCACTAGTCCCCCGTAAAAATTGTTGCACACTCCAATGTATTGCCCTCTTACGTGTAACTTTAGCTACTGACCACTGCTCGATTGAATTGCTACCTGAACGCACTTAAGTCTTGATTTAATTAACAACACGCTCAATTTGGCAAGCAGATCAGCAAAACTCAGTTAACAAACACTGCATTTCTCAAATTAATCAGACCGAGTATCATTCTTTTTGTTGTTCAAAAAGCGGCTCAGACATCCAAGGAAGAACTTAAATTCCACATTTGAGTTTCGGAGGAAACTGCGAAGGGAAAAAGTTTCATCATCGCCAAATTCCCCGGTAACACGCCACCGGTAAAGAGGTAGCGGCGGCCGCCGACTACCCCGCGTGGAGGCGCCGATTTGGTACGCGGGTCAGTCGCAGGGGCGGATCGATGGACACCAACCCTGCCCACGGAGCGCAGTTTGTCCTCGACGGAACCGCCATCGCAGAACTCCATCACCAGAAGATAAGGCATCCGATCGACGATGAAACCGTAGAACCTGAAAATATGAAGAAATAATACTTGTAAAAGATAGCTGAAGTTTCAAAAATAAACAAAATATTGGATTTTTCCATGTTTTTTTAAGAAGGCATACGGTACCTTACGATATTCTTGTGGTCGTAGAGCTGCATCACACGGGCTTCCTTCATCATATCGATCAATCCCTGTTCATCCGTTCCCTCAGAATCGATTCTCTTGATGGCGATCACATTTCCATTCCTCACGAGGGATCCCTTGTAGACGGTACCGTAGGCTCCGGAGCCAATCTAGAACTCAACAAAATTCCATACAAAATCCTTTTTTAACAAAATTTAATCTTGCAAAACATTTCTGCCTCATGCTGGAATCGAACCAGCGACCTTCTGTTTACTAGACAGACGCTCTGCCACTGAGCCAATGAGGCGCTGATCTCTGTATTACTGCGCCGCTTCACATGCGCGCACCTTCTTCTGCAGTTTAATGTCCTGGTGGTGAAGCTGGAAACGGCTTCTCTGGACAGCCTTCTTCAGAAGAACCTTGTCATCTCCGACGACTAGCTTCTCTTTCTGATAGAACTCGATCGCTTGCGCCACAGTGTCGAAGACTTTTTTCTTAAAAGGGCGGGTGTTTCAAAGTTTGTGGTTGGAATTACAGTAATCCTCCACTGGCCTTCGGGGGTCTTCTTCAGTTCGAAACGTTTGATGATTTTGCTGCTTTTCACAGCCAGATGGAGACGGGGTTTTCCGTCTTTACCGTGCTTCGTCTGCAGAAGAAAGTCGCCCTCGCCCTGAAAATATCTCTCGGTCTCTCTCTGTCTCTCTGTCTCTCTGTCTCTCTGTCTCTCTGTCTCTCTGTCTCTCTGTCTTTCTGTCTCTCTGTCTCTCTGTCTCTCTGTCTCTCTGTCTCTCTGTCTCTCTGTCTCTCTGTCTCTCTGTCTCTCTGTCTCTCTGTCTCTCTGTCTCTCTGTCTCTCTGTCTTTCTGTCTCTCTGTCTCTCTGTCTCTCTGTCTCTCTGTCTCTCTGTCTCTCTGTCTCTCTGTCTCTCTGTCTCTCTGTCTCTCTGTCTCTCTGTCTCTCTGTCTCTCTGTCTCTCTGTCTCTCTGTCTCTCTGTCTCTCTGTCTCTCTGTCTCTCTGTCTCTCTGTCTCTCTGTCTCTCTGCCTCTCTGCCTCTCTGTCTCTCTGTCTCTCTGTCTCTCTGTCTCTCTGTCTCTCTGTCTCTCTGTCTCTCTGTCTCTCTGTCTCTCTGTCTCTCTGTCTCTCTGTCTCTCTGTCTCTCTGTCTCTCTGTCTCTCTGTCTCTCTGTCTCTCTGTCTCTCTGTCTCTCTGTCTCTCTGTCTCTCTGTCTCTCTGTCTCTCTGTCTCTCTGTCTCTCTGTCTCTCTGTCTCTCTGTCTCTCTGTCTCTCTGTCTCTCTGTCTCTGTCTCTCTCTCTTTTTCTCTCTCTCTCTCTCTCTCTCTCTCTCTCTCTCTCTCTCTTTCTTACCTTGAGCAACACATCCATGTCCTGATCGAGAAGTGCTCCATGGAAGTAGGGCAGTTGGCTCTCCAAACTCTCCGTAGGCTGCCTAAACTCTTGTTAGAATCAGAAACAAAACCAACTTGGAGACAGACTGAATCATGGAATCTGGCATCGCTACAACCGCACAGCACCAGAAGATGGAGTAAAGTGGGGTGAAACGAAATGATATGAACCCAGGCTCCACGTATACGTTTTAGCGCAGCATTACTCCACGCAGTCAAACGTTTAAACCCAAAACAATAACGAATCAGCTTATTTGTTTGTTCCCCTGAGAGTTTGTTCGTGCTTTACGCGGCTCAGCCCGCCTAATCCATGGGAGTACCCTGAACAACATTTAGACTTCTTAGCGCCAAAGTGGTCGAGCGACTTGGTCAATGGGTTCCTAAAATTAAATTTGTTCTTTTTTCCGTAACAGTTTCATTTGCGTTTTTATGTAAACAATAAACATTCTTGAAACATTTATGTGACAATGCAATTTTTGAGTTTGGCTCTGCCACAAATGAGCTGGGTCCTGCAAAGATTGTTGTCAAAATTGATGTGCAGCTGTGCAGATTTTTGCATTTTCAAGCAAATTTTGTTTTTTTATAAAACTTTAATTAATCAGTTTTCATTGCATTTCCCCCCGAAGACGTGTTTTAAAATTAAAAATGAAAATTTTATTTTCCTCGGGGCATCTCCAACTGCCGTTGTTTACGCATTGACCGTTGTTTAATCGACTTAGACTGGCTCCTTTGGGCGCAGCTTTTCGGGTCCTTTTTTTTAAATCTTTAAAATTCTTCTGTTATTAATGGGGTTTTAAGTCTGTTTTGTGATTTTTGTTGCTTTGCGACTTTCGAAACCAGCTTTTTCATTTCCAGCATGCCGTATCTGCTGCTCTACTATCCGCAATGCAGAGATACGTCTCGAATCATTGACTACCTGGTATGTTTCTTTATTTTTTTCTTTAAATGGCTTTAATTTTTTCAGGAGAAGGCCGAGTGTCTGTTCAAAATGGAGCAGACGTACGAAGAATTGGCACCGTTCGCCGAAGCATGTGCCTTAAAGGAGGGGAAATCCGGAGATACGGTAGGATTTTTATCATTATTTATTTATAATTTTATTAGTTGGGTTCAGAAGGAGACAGTGGATCCCCTACCGGCGGTGGAGGCATCGCCCGTCGCAGCCAAGCGAATCACGGACTCTCCTCCTCGAAAAATGGTACTTTTTTCCTTATTTTTTTTTCAACTAAGTCGTGATTTCCAGCGGGCTTTGGAGTTAACGGTGCCCAAGGAAGAAGTGGGCGAGACACAGCTGACACAATGTCCTTACACGGTTCGTTTAATCGTTTCCGATCCATGGAACCTGCGATTCAGGGCTTCAATCAGATCAACGGCGAGGATTTGCTCGGCTCGCTCACGGATTCTGAGGCTGTGGATGGATTGGAGACAGAAGCAGGGGAAGACGAGGCAAAGAACGAGGAGGAAATGGAACCAAGGCCGAGCAATGTAAGTAAAACCTGCCTGTAATCCGAGTTTTTGGGGGAAATCTCTTGAGTTTTTCCACATTCGATCCCCGTTTCTTCTTACGGAGATTAGGGGGATGCCACGGCGGGGGTCGCAGAAGATTCAGCTAACAGTATGGTTTTATGACCGCACTGCCAGCCAGCTGACTGTACGGGTGCTTGTTTTAGCAGGATTTACACGGAACCAGAAGCCCTGGAATTCCGAAAGAAGCAAATTCTATTTTGATGGCGATCTTTATCTTTCATGTTTTGGGGGATCTGGGTTCAGTTAATTCCCAGACCATAGGTGGGAGGGATTTCCCCCGGAGTGAAGGTGGTTTAGGGATTCGTTGTGGGAAATTTTTGCAACAGGAACCGTAAAAATGTCAGTTCGACAATTTTTGTTTGGGATTGGGCCCCATTAAATCATCGGAATTTCAAATCAGCTACATGGCTGGACAGGGAGCGTACTGACTACATTCGCCCGATTCATGTCACAAATGTGGAACATTCCCGCTCCGCAAGATATTTTTGTTTGACTGCCAGGAAGCGGGCTGGCTCTCTGCCCTATTCTATCGGCTTCGAATGTTGGGTCACTGCCCATTCCCTAATTTGGACCTGGTAATGTCGCAGAATTGGTAATTTTGCGATCATGGTGGTGTTTGCTTAACCATGGTTTTTTGGGTACGGTTTTTGGCACAGCTGGACGTGAGTACTAGGGGTACCTACGTAATTCGGTGGCCGATTTAAAATGCTATGAAAAAACGAAAGGGGGCTTAAGTTGCCCGCGAAGCATCATTTAGGGGGCTTACGCATCGAGCCCCCAAACGCTGCCGTCCAGCTATGGTTTTTGCTGGGTACATGGGGCTTTGGAAAAAGGGGTCCCAACTGTTGGGAAATCCACCCAAATCAGTGCGGAACATTTCTTTTTCACCCTTCCGTACCATTTTTTACCCTTCCGTACCATTTTTTACCCTTCCGTGCAATTTTTTTTACCGTTCCGTACCCCCACAGGGTTTACGGTGTCTCCCAGACAAGCATGGTAACGAGCCGACCCAACCTGGCCCGGGCCGGCCCGACTCAACCGTAAATTTATGCCTTTTTTCAATGTAAAAATCAAAGAAAACGAAAAAAAATTTTCGGGCCGGCCCGGTTTTCAAATTTTCTTGGCCCGGCCTCAAATTTCGCCATGCTTGCTCCCAGACATCACGTGGGGAGCTTGCTCATCGAGCCCCCCAAATGCTCGATGTCAAGCCATGACCATATCCAGGTTGCGACGTGTGGCTGTGACGGGAAAAGTGGGTTTCAAAAAGTCCGGGGGGTATCAGTGACTTCAGGGGCGCCTCGGATCTTCCGAACCCATTGGGCTTCTTCCTTCGTAATTGTCCGGGCCTTGCACAAAAAAGATCTTATTTCAATCTCTATCCCCTATTAATGTTGGTTCTTTTCAGGTCCAATTGCCTGTCGAAGTTTCGTGTCCCGCGGGCGGATGTGACGTCGTCTTTTCCACCGTGGCAGCCCTGATCGAGCACATGGCGCTCCACACCCCTCCGATGGCCTGTAGAATCTGTAACAACAAGTGGCACAACCACACGGCTCTGCGAGAACACTTCCTCCGCCACACTACGAACCTCTTCTGCATATTGTGTCTGAAGACCTTCGACTGCGCCTCCGACTTCATGAATCACCAGAAAATCCACGACGAAGACACGCCCAATGCCTGTTTCGTCTGCGGAGATGTCTGCACATCGAAGGCCGACTTCTGCCTGCACATGTTCAACCGACACCGCACCGGAAGACACTTCTGCAACTTGTGCTGTCGCTCCTTCGACCATTTCAACCAAATGTCAGCCCACATGGCCGCTCACAGCGGAAAGGAGATCTTTTCCTGTGAAATCTGCTTCCTGGAGTATGGATGTGCGGACGGACTGAAACGACATATGAGCATGAACCACAAAGCGGGGAAGAAGTTCGTCGCCTGCAACATCTGTGGAAGGGGGTACGCCTCCCACACTGGACTACGAGCCCATAAGAAGAAAATGCACCCAGGATGATCAAAGTTTAACAGATTTTTCATTGTATCTCATTATATAATGTTGTTACATAAAATCATTTAGGTTTTGTTAATCGAAGTGCAAGGTTTTTATCAATCAAAGGAGGACTAGGTGGTTTTTCGAAATTTGTATGGTAGAGACACACTCGCATAATGAATGCAAAAATCAAGCAATTATCGAATTTATGCAGTCCGTTAACCATAGTTCTCATATGACGGGCCGGGGCGAGAAAAGTGTCGGCCCGGCCCGGTTGGTAAACTTGTCAAATTAAAAATGATTTAAATCGTTATTTTAGCTTTCGGCAATTTTTTTAAACCCCGAAAACACTTTCATTATACTTCTATTACACAGTTAAACTAATTTTAAGTTAGAAAAAAAAGTGTCCCGACCGGGATCGAACCTTGGTCGTGTTGGTGACAGTTTGACTGGGTGGTCCGAGTGGACGGGTCAAGCCGGGCCGGGGATTTTGTTCAAGTCGGGCCGGCCCGTGAGAACTATCACAAACATTTAAATTTCAGTCGAAAAGTGGAGTCTACAGTGTCATACTGTGCTGTTTTCCAGCGGAAAACCCGCTTTGTTCAAAATTGACACTTTAATTATTCAAACTCCTTTTTTTCCTCAACGAGGACGGATCCTAATCGGAGAGTTATAGTCCACCCACATCAGAGTTTTGTATAGTCTTCGGTCTTTTTAGCTCTTCAGCTAAAGATTTTATCTGGTCCCGCCACGAACAGCATTGGGAAAGTGTCAAAATTCTGCAATGTTTTGAATACGCAGTTTCTGACAAACCATCTGGGCGTATCGTGGCGGGACTCTTTGTCCCAAAAAAAGCAAAATACCAGCTCTTTTCCGTGATTTACGTGTGTTTGTGATAAAAGTGTAGTTAACGTTCTCCAGATTCCGAAAAGTATCCGCCTCTTCCATTTGGTGAAACATGAAACAAAATATGGGCGTCTGAAGTTTGGACGAATTAGCCTTGTGGATTTTGTGTAACCGTGACTAAGGCATTTCTTCACAGCACATTTGTCATATACCCAATTATTTGAACGGAAGTGCTTTATTTTGTTTAACAGTGTTTTACGCCAGTCCCTTGAGTAGATTGTTTCTTGGGGTGATTAGATTACCGTGGGGCGGAGTTATCATCTACCGACCCCTGGCGATCCCGGCGGCACCGCATAGCCCCATTGTCCCACTCCGGCGGCACCCATAGGCATAGTCACTCACAAAAGAGGCTTTTTCGGGGGGGGGACGAAACCATTTTTATCACGTACCACAGTCGCTTGAATCTGTCGCTAAATATATTTTTCACGAGCTAGGAAAATTGCTTTGGAAATTGACTTATTATCTATTTATTTATTGTTTAGCAAAGTGATGTTCAAAATCATAGCTTGAAGCCGGGTCTCGCAACGAAGGCATAGGGTCCTGAGGCGATACAGTACCACAAATGCCGATGTTCCAATTATTGGGCGCGTAATTTCGCGGGCCGTTTCGTTTCTTCAGCTTTGAAAGCGCCCACTTTGTAAAGCGATAAAAGTGTATTTTAGCGATAAAAATGTAGCATTTCTATTGTATTTGTAGTTTGAACCGAGAAGACGAAACTGGAAAGGCTCAGAGGGCGGGTGTTTTCTTTGCGGATGGTTTTTTTTTGTTGAAAGTAGTCTCATAACGAACTCCCAAATTTGTTAAACTGTGACTCGTTTTAAGTATTTCGTGTACTTTATTGAAATTTGGCAGTTTTCCCATTTAAAAGCAGTCCTTTAACCGAGTTCCCTTTCATGTCCCTGTCGTGATCCCCCTTTTAAGTCAAATCCCCTTTGAAGTTCCCTCATTTCCCGCCCTTTGTTCCAACCGCATTTCCCAAAGCCGTAAAACCCCAGCATCTTACAGTATCCCTCCCTGTCTGCGCCGCGTTTGCGCGCCATTCCTCGCTTTTTCACGGTGCATTCGTAATTTAGCGTTTATTTTCCCAATTTTCCCTGAAAATATACAAAGTTTGTTAAAATTCAAGCTTAAACTTCAGGATCCTGCCATGTTGGTGGCCTCGCCCTGCAGTCATGAAGACTTCGATAAGAAGAAAGGTATCTTTTTGTTTTATTTCTTTTTAAATTTCTTTTTTTAAGTAATGGTGAAAGGAGGGATAAGTCAGCGAGAGTCGGCGATTCTGTCAAAATTCTTCGGAGAATGCGCTTCATTAGGTATTTTTCTGTTATTTTCTTGTTAAATCTTTCTTTTTTTAGAGATGCCGGTTGTGGAGGAACCGATGCAGGTCAAACCGCCTCCGAAGAAGAGGAAACGCCCCACGAAAGGTGATTTTTGTTGAAATTCTGTTAATTTTCTGTTATTTTTCAGCGGAAAGGGCAGCCAAGGCACAGCAAGCTGCGCAAAGGGTGTTCTCTTCAGAAGTGACTACGTGTGAACCAGGTACTGTAAATTTAACATTACAGACCTTTAATGACCCATTAATGGTCGGATTACGGTGTATTTTTGCATTTTCTCAACTTGGCCGGGGATGTTTGTGCCTATTCTTGCCTGAGGCCTGAAAAAACTAGCTGGAAAGCCTCCCAAGGTGATCCCGCTAAAAGGGGTTTTTTTTCGAAATTGGTCTCACAACGAACACCCAAATTTGGGCAGCTTTGAGTCTTTTTACATAGGAATTTGGCAGTTTTCCATTTTGAAAACAGTCCTTTAACCAGGATCCCTTTTTATGACAGCCTGTCCAAGCCGTGGACGCAATTTTGGTGCCTCCTCCCGCCAGCTGGCTGGAGTGCTTTTCGCTATGTTTTATCAAATCAAGCATTCTTTTTGTTTTTGTAAAAGAAATGCTTCTTTTGTTCCCCAGAACCCTCCGTTTCAGCGAATCTTATCGACATGATCATCTCATACGAGTCCAGGGAATGGTACGATTCCGGGAAAAGTGAGTGTTTTTACTCGTTTTTTTAAAAAAATTTCTTTGCTTTATATTGGTCCACGATTGGGCGGTGGAGAGAATGCAATTAAGCCCCACGCCGGGGTTCTTAAATGACGGGCCGGGCCGAGGGATTTTTTGGGACGGCCGGCCCGGTTATGAAAAATTAAATTTTAAATTTTGTGTAAATCTGTACAATATTTTTTTAAACTGTTTTATATTACTTAATAATATTTGTTACTAACATATACGTCAATATTAGTCGTACAAAAAAGAATGTCACCCACCGGGATCGAACCCTGGTCATGTGGGTGGCAATCTGACTTGGTGGTCCAAGGAAAACGGGCTGACTCGGGCCGGGCCGGACCGACCAAAATTTTCCAACTGGCCCGGTCCGGCCCGTGAGAACCCCGCATCACGCTAGATTTAGTTTTTTTCCAAACTAGCACAAACTCGATACGCCGAATGGTGGGGGTCTTGACTGAAGGATGTATCTTGGGGGGGGGGGTATCTGAATTCAATTTAGCCCCACCCATACCTCGGGAGAGGCCGGTCACGGAGGGACCCCCCATCACTTTTTGACGGAAAAACTGAATACCCCCCTCACTTCTTGTGAAGAAAGAAAGGTTACCCCTCAATTTTCTATGAAATACTAGACTAACCCCCCTCACTTTTGAAACCCCGTTCATTTGGTTCCCAAGGTATGGCCCCACCCGATTGGAATGGGAGCTTAGCTATCGTGAGTTATTCAGTTAGACCCGTGAATACTCAGCAAAGCAGTGGGGGGCTTAATTGGATCAGATGGGGGCGCTAAAAATTTCCTAGTCTGCATTGTATAATGGGGGGGTTATACTTTGTTTTCCCCCTTTTTTTGGGGGGGTTTACATCAGTTTAGCCCCACACAATAAGAGTATGGACAACTAATTTAATCGTAACTTTTTCACATAACCTCCCCCCACCCATAAATCAGTTGCGCACCCCACCAAAATTGGATATCATTATGTCTTGGTGGCCAATCCGTGCACGTGTTTTGGGGGGCTTACTTGAATTTAGTGGGGGCTCAACTTCATCCGTTCTAGTCAAGATGTTCTTGTTTAGACGGGCTGGCCCGTCCTCGAAATCCCATGGAAAAGTAGCTCTTGCTTGAACATACAATGCTCACTTAGCATACCTATTTTAATCTTAGTTTTTGAATATTAGTGTTTTCGACCTTCTGGATATTCAAATGGTGGTCATTTCTCTTCAAAGCCACCACCATAGCTGGTCTTCCCCCATTTCCTCCTCCCCTCAACCTCTTAATTTCAGGTATGCAGAGGCACCGCTTCCTGCCGTCGGGTGCTCTGAACTGCGACCCCCCTGTGAAGAAGAGAAGCGCCATTCAGATGGGTTGGTTTCGTTTCGAAAACCTTGCGAATTGCTTGGATTTTAGCCCTGGAAACGCCGAATCACTACGAGACCTACGTCGCTTCGAACCAGGGTGGTCCTGCCAGCCGGCTGCCTCCGCTGACTCTGCCGCCTCTGCGCACTCCCGACATGTCGCCTCCTATGTCCAACATCCCCACTTACGGTTGGTTTTTCTATCGTTTTAGGACTGAGCTTTGTTCAAACCAACCGGTTGTCTCGATTTTAACAAGGAAATGGGTTGCACAGTTTGCCTTCCAATGACCCATGTGTCCCTGGCGACAGTACACAACCCTTGGCAACAAGCCTGGTTATATTGGGTCCCAACACGAAAGCTCCCGAATTCATTTGTTTTCTTTTGTGTTTATAAACTTCAACAGCTGATTTATGGAACTGTCATTTTGGGACCCGATTATTCAACTATGCTCTTAAGCAAAAACGTGGTAAAAGTCGCGGGTACTTTAGCCAGGCATGGGCCAACAGTTTGCGCTACATCCTGAACGCACCCCCCATTTTGTAATAACTGTGGTACTTCGTGGGTCGTCTACCGTAATTCGTACCAGCCGGGTGTCAATAGGGACTGAAATGACGTCACAATGACCTTTAACGCACCCTCCCTTTGTAATAAAAGTTTGAAAAAGCAAGGCATACCCCATGTCTGACTTTAGCCCTTTCATGAGTATCTAGCATACCTATGGTGCCTGTGGTACCCACGCAAATGAATGTTTGGGCAAAAACCTTAATAAGACTTGGCTGCGGATCTTACGGTGTTTCCTGGGTTCTCCTGCGGGGCCAACAGATTGCACCCCTTGTCTGCTTCATGTCTTGAGATTTGTAGACCTTTCATGAGTATCTATGAGCGTTTCGGGACCAATTGCATACACTTTGTTTTTAAAACATGTAAACTTGTTGTTGATTGGGAATTTGGCAGTTGCCCAGTTTAAAAAGTCCCTTTACCATGCTTCTAATACGACCGCTGCTAAACATCGGGCAACAATGGAATTTTTCCTACTTATAACTTGGGTTGTCACCATACATTGTCAAGCTCCGCTATAAGTGGTTGTAGGGTCGTCGCAAATTTAAGTTTTCGGGAAATTGTGTTAAAGAAGGGGGTCCGTCGCAATTTTTCGCCACTTTTTATAATAGAAGGGGGTGTCGCAAAATTGACACCCGCGGTTGGTTGCCCCAGTGTGTTTGTCACTTTGGAGAAATCCTCTCTGGAAATTCATTGGGCGCTTGAATTATGTTCATTTTTTTTCAAAAGCAAGTGCCTGCGAATGTTTTGATATTGCTGCTAGATTTAGCGTTGTACGTAAAATACTCAGGTCGTACGCACCCAAATCGGCCGAAGTATATACATGAACAAGCTACCTGTGGGGTTCGTTTTGCGCGACCCCCCACAATACAAATGAGACGGGTGGCGCGAGTCCCCCAAATAGGAACTTAGGCTCGGCGCGACCCCCTCAACCGAATCTGCAGGCGCTTGTTCATCTATGCCGAAGTATATTTAGCGAGGAGACTCTATTCTTTGCGCACCACATTTTGTAATAAAAGGTTCACTTCGTTTCTGGCCTACCGTAATACCGACCAGCCGGGTGGCTTCAAGAGCCAACATTACGTTAGTATTAACTTTGGCACACCCTGCCTTTGTAATAAACAGTCAACTACAACGTTGGGTAATCTATGATCTTCCATGAGTCATGAGGTGGCCCTTGTAGCCTTTTTGGCCGCTCAAATGTTAGCTTTCTTCGAACAAGAAGAGGGTCTGCGGGATGCGTTTCTTTCATTCTCTTTCTATCCACACACTCGAGACGTGCTTACTCGTAGGTTCCGAGAACTCAAAGAAACTGTTAGCTCCTGTTGTTCATTACAAAATGAGTAAAAGTTGTGTCTCAGTACCGCCGGGAGCCCTTGGCGCAACTCTGCTCCAAGCGCAACCCAGAACAGCTGAGGGCCGCCGCCGCGAGAAATGATGACTCAACGAATATTTTCAGTGGAATCTCCCTGGGCGTGCGCGTCTGCGTGGCCTGAGCCGTCGAAGTGCAACAACATCCCTTCCTATTACGAAGAGACACGTAAGTCACCGTTTTAGACCTTTAAACGACGAGTTTTAGACAAGGTCCAGCCGTTGACGGATACCAAGAAGCCGCTGAAGGATGTCGTCAACACCCACGATCCGAGCCCCAGGGATTCTCGGAGGCGCCATTCCGCTGGAAACACGAACGACGGTATGTTTTTTATTCAGACTATTGGAGAAAATTGGAATCCCCGCGAACCGGGCCGGCCCGTGCCCCCACCCTCACCCTTTCAGTCTCTGTGCCCCGTCCGCCCCTTGCCCAGTCCTTTAACCCGCCCTCTGTCGACAATGGCTCTTTGTTTTCAAAGCTTGACGTGTCATCCCTCCTGGAGTTTATTAGGAAGCCGGCAGGTAGGCGCCTACCCCCTTCTTTTCCCTTCTAGACCCATGTTCAGTCCGCATTGCCTTGTCTTATGTGAAATTGACCTTTAATCCGGAGGACGTCAAGCCCGTGGTTCACCGTGGGTCCCCTAATGGTCCCGAAGCGAATGGGCTAGTTTCAGGGCCTTTGAAGCGGGCGTGCCCTAAGGATAGTGCCTGGCCGAGTGATTTACCATTTTGTTTCTTATAATTCAGTCGTTTTCAGCCGTCTACGCTACAATCGACGATGTTTCGGACGAGCAAGCTGCGGTTATTCGCGCATCTGCGTCTCTCTCCGCCGGTCCTCTGTTCCACCTCCCCGATGTGTCGAAGCCTCCGCTGATTTCGAAGCCCGGCTGCGTCAAGCGAGCGGCTGTCAGCTCTGCCCCTCCGGCTGTCAGCAACTTCGACCGCGATGCAGCGTCCCCATCTGGTACTTTTATCCCGAAACTTGACTAATCTCATTTTTAGGCACTTTCCCGGCTGGCAGGAACCAATACGAACCGGCTGTCAGGAATCCTTACGCGGCGCCGGCTGTCAGGAACCCCTACCCGCCGGCTGTCGAGAGTCCCGCCGCTTCCTACAGTATCCCGACGAGTCCCGCCGCTCTCTACAGTATCCCGACTGCCGCCCTGAATCAGGATGCCTTTGATTTCCGCCAGAGGCCTCCCAGTCGCGACAACTTCTCGGCTGGCACCAACTACCCGGCTGTCAGCAATGGATTCATCCCGTGTATTCTGGAAGACAACGGTAGTTTTGTAGCTTGGTCGGTATACTTGTAGTTTAGACATTCCCGAGTTCATCGATAAGTTGGTCAGTTGGAACCAGGCGCCCCTTCCCCTGCTCACGTATGAAGACTGTGGTAGGTTTTTATATACTTTTTGTGGAAAAGGAGTTATAAGTGGAGAAATTAATTATTTCCTTTCAGAATTCCTCTCGTGATCCTCACCCACTGCTATATACGGATTATTTATGTGTAATTACCGGACGATCCGGTTCGTCTCCCGGTCATTTAACGGGTCTTGTTTGTATACCATCCATGTGAAGAATGTTTTATATAAAATGTAACATATAAATAAACATTTACTTTTTTGTTTTTTTTGGGCCCGAAAGTTATGAAGGATTAGTTGAGCTAGTTGGCTCCAGCAAAATGAGCGAACACAGAAATGACGGAGGGGGTTCTGCGTTGACTACTTATGTCCGTCTCTCTTTCCCTCTCTTTCTCTGTATCTCCTGTCTTTCTATGTCTCCGTCTCTCTCTCTCTCTTTCTTTCTTTCTCTCTTTCTCTCTTTCTCACGTGACGTGAAATTCAAAACATAAACTGCGTTTACCTCTTTACAACAAGATCATTTCCCTCTCTACCGCCATGGGCGGAGGTTGTTTCAACTTCCAATCTTCCCAATCCCTCTATTTCAGGCCTCTTGGTGGTTATGAATCAACTTCACCCACTCATCCTAGCGTTTTGGCTATTAGTCGTCGCCTACACAACCACAGCGATCGTCTCGTGTTTCAAGAAGAAGAAACCTCCGACTTCTGCTGGAATTACACCTGTAGTAGGTTTGAGAAAAGGTTCGAAAAGTGGTCATCTTAGCCGATCCGGTCCACTCCTCAGGCGCCTCCTTCGGAGACTCCAGATGAGACGCCAGACAAGCCGACGCAAACTCCTGAAGATAAGGATCCTCTCGTCAGTGATAAGGTGGGTTAAAGAGAGACAGACAGAGACGGAGAGTGGGTGTCTCTCTCCCTCTATGTGTCTCTGTGAGGTTGTGTTCAGGAAGATAAAAAGCAAACAAAGAGTAATGATGAGGAAGAGGAGGATAAACTGAAGACCTCAGTTTCCAAAACCAAGATCAAGAAGCCCGTTCGCGAAGACAAAGATCCTCCTGCAGGTAGCGAAAATTGAACATCCAGGAAAAATTACGTTTAAGCTGAGCTCCATATCTCGCCGACGACAATCAAGTGGTACTACGAAAAGGGACAGAATGCAGTTAAGGTAACAAATAAGACGGGGAAGCGATGGGCAGTGAAGGTGAAGACTTCAAACAACGAGGTTTACATGTGAGTTTAGGCACACACACACATGCACACACACACATATGCACACGCGATTTCAGCGACACACACACACATACGCACACACACACACACACACACACACACACGCACGCACACACATGCACACACACACACATACACACACACATGCACATGCACACACACACATGCACATGCACATGCACATGCACATGCACATGCACACGCGATTTCAGCGTGGAACCTGTGATGACCTTCATTTCTCCTGGACAATCGATAAATGTTGTGATTCGTCGAACCAAAGGCCCTTACGCACCTGAAAAAGTCGTCTTTCATCAGGATGCGGTGAGTTTTTATTAAAAATATAGTTATATTTTCGTTTAACTTTCATTTTTCAGGCTTCTGATGGTGGAGACGACATCAAAGCGTTCTGGGCGAAGAAACCCGAATCCACGCAGACCATCATCAAAGAAGTCGGCCCGAAGGGGGAAAGCTCCAAGGAAAAGTGAATTAAGCAAGAAATACAGTCAATTACATTTGTACAAAATGAATATTGTGCGAAAGTTTGTTTTGTTCCCGTTTCACTCGTTGCTTTTTCGGCGCTGCGGTCTACATGAGCCAAGGTGCAGCGCTAGCTTTCGTGATCAGGTGGCCGAGTGGTTAAGGCGATGGACTGCTAATCCATTGGGGTTTCCCCGCGTGAGTTCGAATCTCATCCTGATCGAATTTCTTTTGTCTTCATTTGTGAAAATTATTGAAAAGGAAAATTTATTTTGGCAAACTTTTGTTAAGAAATTTTTTGCTACCATTCAGGGCGTGGCCTCATCGGACAAGTGGGCCCGAGAACCAAATTCTGCGCAAAGTTTGTACTAGAGTCACGGCCTTTCCAAAAAAAAAAAAGCGCTGACGAATTTCCAACATCGGCGAGTGCGCTTATTCAACACACTAGGTGATTTTGGCAATTCGCTTTTTTTTTTGCGAAACCTTAAATTTTGGGCAACTGGAAAGATGTCAGTCTGTTTTCTTTGTACCCCGAGTCGCTTCAAACATGGAAAAGACCCTGTACAGTGGTTTATAGTCTGAAGTGAACTCAACATCGACTAAGAATAAAAAAATCTATTAATGGAATGGAAAAATGATGTACGGCGAAAGGAAGAATCTTTGATTTTCTTTTTTCCAAAATAGGGTCAGGCCAATTTTTCAGCTTTAGAGCTGGTTTCCAGCGAGACGACACTTGAGCGAAAAACTCACTCAAAGTGCTGATAGTCTCAATGGGCCACTTTCCACCAGTCTCCTCGGAGAATGGATAGAAGTCTCATCATACCCACGGCGGTATGGCGGGCGCAGGACTACCCCGCGTGAAGGCGCCGATGTGATACGGGTGCGAGTCGCAGGCGGGCTGGGCGGCCGCTGACTGGCACACTGCTTTGCGTTTCGCGATGCAACGGCCTTTTCAAGAATATTTCGCCAACAATCATTTATTTTCTCTTTCTTATTATTTAAACAACACGCTGTTATACTCGAAAAGTGAAAGTTTTGCTGAGTCATGCCCATTTTCTATCGTAATCTGGAATGCTATCGTGAAGCTCCTGTTGTGTTTTAGGCGCCGAAACGTGGCACTGCAATGTGGCCGCGTGGCGCAATGGATAACGCGTCTGCCTACGGAGCAGAAGATTGTAGGTTCGAATCCTGCCGTGGTCGAAACATTTTTGCTTTATGGCATTTCCATCTTCAACAACTTCTTCGCTTATGATTATGAGTTCGAAATATCTTTTTCAACAGTGTAAAACAATAAAACAATAAAATTTATTCTCGTATTGATAGCAGCCAACACAAAGTGGATCTCATCAAGTGAAAGAAAAGGACGACCAAATAGGATATTCTCACTGGGTGGTGATGTCATCACGGGCAAATAAATCGATCAATATTATTACAGTCACTGGCACTTGAAAGGATATACAGTATGTGAGCAATCATGGTGGCCGTTGGGGTTACGGTACTTTTATCTTTCACTCTCTCTAACAAACATTTATTCCCGTAGGGGTGTGGAGGGGAGGTAGAATCCCAAGTGAACGGAAAGCGGCCGGAGAGCGGCCGAAGGAAGAGGCCGAAGGCTATCAGACTTTCGTCTCGGGACCGAAATCATCTGCCTTCTTGAAGGAATCTCGAAGACGGCTCATCTGGCGGGCGAGGATCGTTCCGTAGACGCGGTTGTACCACGTACTGCTGCGACCTCTGAAACGATACAGTTTAGTAATTACGGCTATTAAGTCGATTAAGCGTGCTAATTGATCATTCGAAAGTCGAAGGGGCGGAGCTTACTTTTAGATGCGGCGCGCGCGCGATGAAAGCGCGAAGTTTACTGAACTGAAGCTACAGAAACAGTTGGAAACGCATTTGTCATGAAATTTTGCTTCTTCAGCCGCAAACTACAACTTCCAGCGACCGCAACGCAACCGCGCCGCCACAAAAACAAGCCATGCCCATTGTCAAAAGCCGGGCTCACCTGAGGTCAATTCTGGAGATGCAGGTGACTCTGGAGTATCCAGACTTCGGTTCAATCAGGAATCGATTATCCAGAACGGCTGCCGAGAGACCTCCCAGCAACTGCGTCTCGCCGCACTGAACCGACCGCTCCGCGACCGCGCAGGCGCCGCGCAGCTCAGAAATGTCGGTGCGGTGGTACCTGAAATCAATCAATAACTTCAAATACGGCATACTGTGTAAATAGAGCGTTCTTTCCGAGTCTTTCTGGTGCAAAAGTGATGTTTAAGTCAAATTTTCGGCAAAACATTATGTTAAAGTTCCTCTAATGTTAGAAAAAGTGCCTTAAACGAACCTAACAACATAGCAGTCCCTGGTCGCGTGTCCCACAGTGTCATTGATCACGAATTGGTGCAGATCCGTGTCCGGCGCCAATTGCATGTCGATGGCGCGCCAATTGAGAACACAGTGGTCCCAAACGGGGCTGAAAATCGATAATTGATTGGTTGATTGATAAGCGGGCCTACCGTTCCTTCATAATTCTGTGCAGGACCTCCTTTGGAGGAGCTGCGACGTCGACCCAGACGCGGAAGGGACGCAGAGGGTGGGGGTCGAAGGACTTGCGGGCGCTGATTTCCACTCCGTCCAGGTTTCCTTCGACGATCCAACTCTTCCACCGATCGTTGTTCTCCTGAAGAGGCGAATGAGGCGGTTATATATATATATATATATATATATATATATATATATCTTTTTTTTCAAAGGGGCGGCACCCACCCCCTCTGTCTCACTCAGGCCTCC
Source organism: Oscheius myriophilus (assembly GCA_964057215.1). Classification (NCBI taxonomy): domain Eukaryota; kingdom Metazoa; phylum Nematoda; class Chromadorea; order Rhabditida; family Rhabditidae; genus Oscheius; species Oscheius myriophilus. Next base: position 21,291,540 of record OZ059904.1, on the reverse strand, counting down.
TCCCTTTGAAATCCCGCTTCAGGCCTGTTTCTCAGCTAAATGCCGCCGGAATGCGAACAAAACGGATGTAACCGCCTTTAGATTACAAAAAAATGTTTTCAAACAGAAGCAAAAAAAAAATTGGGAGAGGGGGGATCCGATACCAACACCTGTAGCTTACTAGTCAGACGCCATACCCACCAGACCACGGGAGCCATCCGGCTGTGCCGCGACTGCGGCTCATACGTGAGAGCGGAGTTCGCGGCTGGCAAATTTTTTAAAATCATTTTTTTCTTGAAGCTACGACGAGAAGAGAATCTCTCTTTACTTACCCTCAACATGTCTCCAACCTTCTCCATGAGGTAGGTTCTGGGTCCAGCAGGTCCCAACTCTTTCAGAATCGGCAGATCATCCTCGAAATCGCACCTGAACCTTGTCTTTACCAGAATCTTCCAAATTTTCTCACCTTTCGACCTGGTTCACTTCAGGAGCCAAGAAAACAGTCCTACAGTGGGTGATGAGGTAGGTGAGGCAGAGCTGAGCCGCCCTAGTCTCCGCCATCTCCTTCTCCGTTGGCATTCCAGAAGCTCCGATTGTCTTGTGTCTTCGGTTGCTGCCGGAGATCTTGTCCAGACGAGAGGCGCTCAAGTGGAAGAGCGAAGGAGTGAAGCAAACGGCAAGGTTGGTCGCTCCCATCTGAAAATTTGTGTTTAAAATAAAAATGACTTGCAAAAGTTTTGACCACGGCAGGATTCGAACCTACAATCTTCTGCTCCGTAGGCAGACGCGTTATCCATTGCGCCACGCGGCCACTGGATTTCTTTGGATAGCCGCGCGTCAAGTTACCGCGCCAACTTGTTACGCGATAATCATCAAACTCACATTATTCACTTCGGAGTACTTGGCAATGTCAGCCAGGAAGAAGAGCAGTGTCTGGAGGGCTTCTCGATTCTCATCGGGCAACAGAAGAAGGGCAAAGCGAACGGCCGAAGCCCTTTCCGCCTCGGGCACGTGGAGGAAGATTCCGGCCAGGACCTCAGACATGCGTGACGTCATCAATCGATCGGGGAGCTCTCTCAGGTACTGCTTCAGCGTGTCAGCCACGTCGTGCACTTGGCCCGCATCCAGACGCATCGCATCGACGAAGATGTCGGCTTCCGCGTCGCGGTCGCAATGCTGGCGAAGCTCCGAAATTCGCGACTTGACTCCGTTCTTGCGGAAGATGCCCACAGTATCCGGAGCCATCGATCGCAAGTAGCGCAAAACCTGAAATATCGATTTTTAGGCGGGTAGTTCAAATTTCGCGCGCGACCGACGAGTTATTGATTAGTGGGCGGAGCTTAGCCCAATATCGATCGATTGCATTTACCAACACACCTCTAGGATCGTCCTCGGCAGACAGTGGCCAGTCCTACGGTAGATCACCTCCAGCGGCTGTCCAAATACCGTACTCTCTTCCGAGTCTGGAAATCGATAACCATTTATTGATTTTCGGATAAACAGACCTTTAACCGTCTTTCCATCGGCGTGTTTGATGCGACGGAAGAGCTTCTGAACGGTCCAATTCTTGTTCGAAGCCGAGTTGCCGGATGACGTCATCGGGTCCAACTTGATGGCGTGACCTGCGCCCATGTGCTTCTCCATGACGGCCGTAATGCGGAGGTAGGCCAGTTTACGCATGCGAGCCTGGAATCGGAGGGTACTGTAGGATTGGAGCAGGGATACCGTACCATTTCGGTGGCTGAGAGAGCGTCCATGCACTTGAGGAGGTCTTCGTCGTTGAAGAACATCTCATCCGTCGAAGAGCTGAAGAGGGAATGGTCCCTGGTCTCTTCCTCTATTTCTCTCTTTCTCTCTCTCTCTCTCTCTCTCTCTCTCTCTCTCTCTTCCCCTCTCTCTACCCACCAAGACGTCAAAGAAGAAGTCATCAGTCGATCCACAGCCGGTCGTCTCTTCGTCGCCCCATTGTTCCACGACCCACTGGAGCAGGCAGAGCTGTTACTACTGCTCGTGACGGAGACCGAGAGGGAGTAGAAAGGAAGAACCGACTGGCGGATACGCTGCGCGGAGGGACCACTACAATCAATCGATAATTGAGGGGAAAGGCGAGAATTCAAACCTGGGAGATCGGGAAAGGGAGGATCCGACGCCGGAATCGCGTCGATTCTGGCTGGCAGAGGCACTGCAGGGTTCTTCGTCAGTGTTGTCAAGGCTGGATTGGCTCTGGAAAAATCGATTGGTAGGTGGGACGAAAAGGGGCGTGGCTTAATTTGGTCGTACGCTTTCCTGCGCGGCGCCTCGTCGGTCTAACTGTCTAACTGTCTCACTGTGTAACTCTCTGTCTCTGTCTCTGTCTCTGTCTCTGTCTCTGTCTCTGTCTCTGTCTCTGTCTCTGTCTCTGTCTCTGTCTCTGTCTCTGTCTCTGTCTCTGTCTCTGTCTCTGTCTCTGTCTCTGTCTCTGTCTCTGTCTCTGTCTCTGTCTCTGTCTCTGTCTCTGTCTCTGTCTCTGTCTCTGTCTCTGTCTCTGTCTCTGTCTCTGTCTCTGTCTCTGTCTCTGTCTCTGTCTCTGTCTCTGTCTCTGTCTCTGTCTCTGTCTCTGTCTCTGTCTCTGTCTCTGTCTCTGTCTCTGTCTCTGTCTCTGTCTCTGTCTCTGTCTCTGTCTCTGTCTCTGTCTCTGTCTCTGTCTCTGTCTCTGTCTCTGTCTCTGTCTCTGTCTCTGTCTCTGTCTCTGTCTCTGTCTCTGTCTCTGTCTCTGTCTCTGTCTCTGTCTCTGTCTCTGTCTCTGTCTCTGTCTCTGTCTCTGTCTCTGTCTCTGTCTCTGTCTCTGTCTCTGTCTCTGTCTCTGTCTCTGTCTCTGTCTCTGTCTCTGTCTCTGTCTCTGTCTCTGTCTCTGTCTCTGTCTCTGTCTCTGTCTCTGTCTCTGTCTCTGTCTCTGTCTCTGTCTCTGTCTCTGTCTCTGTCTCTGTCTCTGTCTCTATCTCTCTCTATCAATCTCTCTCTTCCTCACCTTAGCCCTCAGGGTATCGACCCTCAACTGCGGAACCACAGCGGCAGAAGTCGAAGGCGAGCCGTTGAACTGCCTAGTCCTCCTGGCCAAAGAAGTCTCCGGCGAATCATCAAACTGTCCTAAAATCGATCCCCATTTCTCCGAATGCAATCAATTATCGATTAGATCGGTTACTGTAAGTCGGCAAAAGACATGTTAATGAGTCTAACCATGCATGTAGTATCCGTCGGGCATCACGTTCAATTGGCGCGAGCGCACCGGCGGAGTGGGGAAGGATCGGTTACTGTAGGGACTACTGTAGGCAGGGGACGACTGGCCACTGCTCATCGCACCGTAACCACTCGTGTTACAGATGTTGTCGTAGTAACGGGCGACCGGGGGAGGGGCACGTGGCTTCGCTCTGAAAAACTCACATTTTGAAACATACACAAAGTTTTTTTTTATGTTTTTGCCTTGTAAAACCGTTTTAAAGGATAATGCGGTGGGGTATGGTAGTTTTCACACCCCTTCAAAACACACAGGGGTACGGTAACCAGAGGAGAGGTACGGTAGGAGCTGCCACCGAGCTCAGCCAGCCCTTTAAATACGGGGTGAAAATCGCGCGAGGGGGCGAGCGGACACACGCAAAGCTCAAAAAAGTGCTCGGAACAATGTAGCTGCTAATTGGCTCACTATTTTTGATTGGACGTCGCCGGGATTGCGGTAATTATGACGTGCAGCGGCCAGCCGGCTGGCTCCTGAGAACTCTTTAGGACCAGCCGACCATTACTTCCTACAGAGCTCAGGTTTCTTTATTTTGAGGTCATCTAACTTAAGTTATCTCTTAAAATCCCTAAACTGTATGCACGCCACACGATCCGTCACCGCGCCAAGTCCGTGTGCGCCTAAATGATGCCACTGGCAAAATGGTGCAGCGGTAGCGCTGCTACTTCCCAAGCGAAAGGTTTGGGGCCCGCGCGCTGTTGTTATTTTGCCTTTTCTGTATTAATCAAAAAATCCCACCTGTTGAGTGAATTGTGCGTCGCTCCATAGAGATACTCGTCCATGACAGTGCGTTCCCTTCGCAGCCTGTGCATCGGGTCGTAGTAGGCCGGCTGCGGTGCCGCTTCGCGGTCCACCATCAGCCGCTGAGGCGGAGGCACGGATCTCTCGCGATGTCTCGAGAAACGGAAAGAGTCATCAGCTGAGGACTCCGGAGAGGAGGGAGACAAAAGGACGACTCCTTGACGACGAGCCGACTTGGAGCGAGACTGCCTCACGCGGGGCTCTGGCAGTTAACTGTTAGTCTCACACAACGGGGATTTCGGGGAGTAAAAATCAAATTTTTAATGAAAATCCAAGTCAAAAAGTTACTTTTCGGGAATTTCACACCATGCAGGAGGGAAAGAGAGAAAAGTTACCTGGCATCTGAGAGGGTCGGAGCATCCGCATGGATTCAGGACTGGCCGAGTCATAGCTCACAAGAACCGGCTCGGAGATGAGAAGAGCTCCCGGATCACGAGGCTTCGATTCGCGTCTCCTTCTATAATCAATCAATAAAATCGATATCAGAGTACTGTACCTGCTGTTGGAGCGCGGATTCATCTTCTTCATCAGCGCCTTGGCCGTGTCCTTGATGCGCTCACTCTGAGATCGCTGGAGTTTTGAGTTGTTCGCGCTGAAAAAAGAGTTTTCATGAAATTTTGAAGTAAAAATGAGATTTTTTTAAAGTAAAATCGATCATTGATCGGATAGAATGTAAAGAATTCGATTGAAAAGGTGACATTTTGGCGTCCGGGTCACGGAGAAACCGTCATTACACCGCGTTTTCTGTCGTGAAACCGATGATAGACGCTCGAATTAGCGGCCCATTAGCGAAAACTTCAAAACACATACGACAATGTACTGAGAGAGAGAGAGAGAGAGAGAGAGAGAGAGAGAGAGAGAGAGAGAGAGAGAGGGACAGAGACAGAGACAGAGACAGAGACAGAGACAGAGACAGAGATAGAGACAGAGACAGAGACAGAGACAGAGACAGAGACAGAGACAGAGACAGAGACAGAGACAGAGACAGAGACAGAGACAGAGACAGAGACAGAGACAGAGACAGAGACAGAGACAGAGACAGAGACAGAGACAGAGACAGAGACAGAGACAGAGACAGAGACAGAGACAGAGACAGAGACAGAGACAGAGACAGAGACAGAGACAGAGACAGAGACAGAGACAGAGACAGAGACAGAGACAGAGACAGAGACAGAGACAGAGACAGAGACAGAGACAGAGACAGAGACAGAGACAGAGACAGAGACAGAGACAGAGACAGAGACAGAGACAGAGACAGAGACAGAGACAGAGACAGAGACAGAGACAGAGACAGAGACAGAGACAGAGACAGAGACAGAGACAGAGACAGAGACAGAGACAGAGACAGAGACAGAGACAGAGACAGAGACAGAGACAGAGACAGAGACAGAGACAGAGACAGAGACAGAGACAGAGACAGAGACAGAGACAGAGACAGAGACAGAGACAGAGACAGAGACAGAGACAGAGACAGAGACAGAGACAGAGACAGAGACAGAGACAGAGACAGAGACAGAGACAGAGACAGAGACAGAGACAGAGACAGAGACAGAGACAGAGACAGAGACAGAGACAGAGACAGAGACAGAGACAGAGACAGAGACAGAGACAGAGACAGAGACAGAGACAGAGACAGAGACAGAGACAGAGACAGAGACAGAGACAGAGACAGAGACAGAGACAGAGACAGAGACAGAGACAGAGACAGAGACAGAGACAGAGACAGAGACAGAGACAGAGACAGAGACAGAGACAGAGACAGAGACAGAGACAGAGACAGAGACAGAGACAGAGACAGAGACAGAGACAGAGACAGAGACAGAGACAGAGACAGAGACAGAGACAGAGAATTCCAAAAATCCAAAGAGTGTGAGTAATCCTCAAGGATTCAAGCGATCATTGCAGAGGCTGCCGTCGGAATCGGATCGAAAGGGCTCGTCCCTTCCGCTCAGACGGGTGGCCGTGGGTCTTTTTACGGTTGCCGTCGGCGGGAAACGATCCATCCACCAGATTCCTGTGGTCTCCGGCCGCCGGCGGCGCTCCTCGTGTGGCCGCCCGTGACTCAGAGTGTTTGGAAAGGCCACTTCCGGCCATGAAACCGCTCTCCGACACTTGGGCGAAACACACAGTTTACGATTCTATACTCAAAGCGAGATACGAGTTTTCGTCGCGGGACCCATTAAACTTTAACGATTGCAATCGATATTTATGACAGTTTCTTTGATTAAACGAATTGCACGCTACTCAGTCCTTTGAAGTCGAACATCTATCTTTAAATCGATTGTTTTTGACGAATTTCAAAGAGGCGTGGCTTAGTTACAGGTTAAAAAGTGTTCAAACTCACTCTTCCGGGCGGAGGTCATATCTGTCTAGCCTCCTCTCCTGCCTCTCTTGCCTCTCCTGACGCTCCTCGTAGGGGGAATGCCTCGTATCCTTCACAGCATAAGGGTCCCTAAAAATTCAATTTCTCTAGCCGCCTATGTCTCTATTCTGTTTCGTCTCTCTGTTTCTGTCTAACCGTATCAATCTCTGAATAGCTGTGTGTGTCTAACTATCTCTCCCTAATTGTCTAACTGTCTCTGTCTAACGGTTGAACTGTCTAACTGTCTAATTATCTCTCTGTCTATCTGTCTGTTTCTTTAACTGTCTAACTGTCTAATTGTCTCTGTATAACTGTTTAACCGCCTCTGTCTAACTGTCTCTGTCAAACTGTCTAACTGCCTAACTCTCTCTCTGTGTTTAACTGACTAACTGCCTAACTGACTAACTGTTTTACTGTCTTACTGCCTAATTGTCTAACTGTCTGTCTCTCTGTCTCTGCCTAACAGTCTCTCTGTCTAACTGTATAACTCTCTCTGTGTCAAACGGTCTCTCTGTCTATGTTTCTTAGTCTCTTTGTCTAACTGTTTCTCTCCCTGTCTCTATCTAGCAGTCTCTCTCTATCTCCCTCTCTGTCTTACTGTCTAACTGTCTAACTGTCTAACTATCTAACTGTCTAACTGTCTAACTGTGTGTGTCTCTCTGTCTCTCTCTCTTTTTTACTGTCAAACTCTCTCTCTTTCTCTCTCTCTCTCTCTCTCTCTCTCTCTCTCTCTCTAAACTCACATGTATCCTCCGTAGTTGGTTACTGTAGAAACCAGACGTCCAGGTGCTCCATACATCTGCTCGTTGCCAACACGTGACCACGTGTGGCTGTTCCTTTGGTACTTCCAGTTACCGGACAAGGCGACCTGCAACCGCTCACTCAGGGGAGAAAAGAAGACATTGACGAGTTCCAGGGGCTAACGGATTCAATGCTAATTACCCTTATCTTTAGAATTGATATGTTAAACTTTCAAACTACCCATTTCAAAAACAACCAACTACCGTATTCAAAGTTTCAATTACAAACTCACATTGTCTTCGTCGTCAAAGCTGTACATGTCGTAGTTGTAGTCGTCGTTCTGAAATAATCGATTAGATTGGAAATCTGACAATCAATCGATAACTGTTAAGCCAAGTCAAAATCAATCGATATGGCTCACCCTGCGTCTTAAAACGACGTTGTCAATGCGCATGATGGCACATCTGTTGAGCGCGTCGAGGCGTCGGTAGAGCGCGCGCAGAGAGTCCGCTTCGAGGAATTCGTGGTCGGACCGTACCGATCGCAAATCGATTGGAAATTGGCCTTCTGGAAAAGAGATTATTGATTGATGAACAGAAATTCAGAATTCTTTGCTTCAAGCTTGCCCGGAAGGCATCAAAACAGAGACTAAGTAAGCGGGACATACAGAGAGATATGGAAAAAGAGAATTTCAAAGACCACCCAGGCAGACACTTTTGCAGGTGTGTGGTTTTTGCCGTAAATGAGCGAAAACCGCCGCTTTCGGCTGTCTGCAGCTGGCCCGAGGGGGGCCGGTTGCGCACAGCTGCACTTTGACCCAATCGGCAAACTCTGCGCTAGGGAAATGTGTGGCCGAAATTATAACAACGAAAATTGTGCTTTGAAGAATGGAAGTTCAATTTTTTCAACTTTTAAATTATTGAATCGGTCGGGGATCGAACTAGCGTCGTGCGCGCGGGGTACAGTTCAAAGTGACTTTTCTCGTGCGGCCGTAGGCCGGGTGCGATTTTGCTGCGGGACCCAAATACGCCCATTTTTCGTCTTTTTACACTGAATTTTTCCAGCTTTTGAAAAGATGCCATTTCAACGATTTTGAAGCATATTTAATTTATGTGACTTGGACTGCAACTGGTGCACGGTTATGCGGCCGAGCAATGCAAAGGGTGCACGGTTACACGGCAGGGAAATGCGAGAGAGCGCGGGAATTCGAGAGACGCAGAATGGCGCGCTATTCAATCGATATTTTTCTCAAAACTCTCATACCTCGGCTCATTTGGCTCCAAAATGGGTAAAAGGGGTACTTTTCTGAATCAGGTGAATGAGATCTACACGTTTATCACCAAATGGAAAAGAAAAAAATACCCTGTGGTTCTTTCGAGATGAAAACAAAGCGCTCTGGGCGGGCCTCGGATTTGATTTGTAAAATAGTTTTAAAACGAAGGGAGCAAAGTGGTCATCCAAGAGTGAAATTTCACAAATATTTCAATTGATAACATAAAAATGCTAAAACCAAAGTGTTTTGAAAACTTTTTCGCCTGTTAGGCCGCTTGCGGAAGACTAAAGTTGTGATAAGCCGTTGTTCGCTGGGGGACCAGCTGGATCAAGACGGCTGCTGCGGGCGCCGGAAGCACATCTGGTTTGTGTGACCGGTAATAGGGAGAAGCCCTCGGCTCATGGTCTCTTTTTCCCATCCAACGGCTGTCACCAGGCCATTTCCAGCCAGCTGGCAGAGGAAAAAGTGAAAATTATCGCCAGGTCTATCAAATTAATTGGTTAATTGGTTAATTAATTCAAATATTTGGGGGAACACCCAATTAACGCGATAATTACCCAAACCAGGCGGATTTCGTTTTCCGGTAGCTACGCAACAGCCGCGCGCCGCGACGGGGCGCGCTTTTTGCTATATTTCGAACGAATTTTAATGAAATTTTGTAAAATAAAGTGTTTTCAGAATGAAATTTTGTAATTTCCACAGTGAAAATGAAACCAACCTTCGTACTGCTTGGCGTATTGCGGAAAGCCGGCCTTTCTCAACCACTGACAGCTCTCTAGTGCTTCTTCCTCTGAAAATGAACAATAAACCATTGAAATTTACGATTTGTTGGATAAATCTGTACAATGGCGGGCGATGAATGACAAATGCGAGAGCGCGAGACAAAGATTTCAAATTTGGCGCCTTTTCAGCAAAGGGCAGATGGCCACAAGAGCGGAGGAATCTTCCGCCGCAGACAGCTGCACTTGGAGGGAAATTGTCTTGTCTCATTGTGATTTAAGAGACAATAGGAGACTTAAGAGATAGAGATAGAGATAGAGATAGATAGAGAGAGAGAAAGAGAGAGAGAGAGAGAGAGAGAGAGAGAGAGAGAGAGAGAGAGATAGTCGATGAGCGCGGACAAAGGGTTCGCCAGCAAACAATTCAAAAATGAGATAGCGTGTTTTCATCAATACAGAGATAAGGAAACGCAACAACAATAGTGAACTTTGGAAGAAAAAAGTTTTTTCCGTGGGCGGGATCCGAACCAAAAAGTGTTCGAACCACACACTTAAATGCTAAACACCACACCACAGTATTAACTGAAGTTATGGCCCGCGCAGTCGCTTATAAATGATCACCGCACCCCGCAAAGGAAGAAATCCAAAATCTACCTCTTTGGGAGAATAAATAGTAGGATTATGGTTGTGTGGCTACGGTTTGCAGATTGGCCTGGGTAAAGAAGTAATCGGCCGCCGGACAAAAGTGGGCCTAGCGCTGACAGGCGTTGATTTATGTGCTGCTTGGGGGCCGGTCGCCCCTCGCCCCATCCAAACTACGGAAATTGCGCTTCTCCCACCGGAAACTGTGTTGGAAGTGTTCCAAGTAACGTTTGTTTAAAGAACAACCGCAATGAGCGAAGAATGGTTCAACATGGAGAGCGGGGGGAGAAAAAATAGCTGTACGCTCGATTTGGGTCAGAAAGTGCGCGGATCTCGTTCCCGTGGACACGAAAATGGGATGCTTTGGATGTTGGGCAAGTTGTTTGCTCGTTTCTTTGATGGAAAACGATTCACAGCTACCATTCACGCCTATACACGGGCTACTGGGGGGCAAGGCGGAGATTTTCCATAAAAAACCTTTTTTTCACTGCTAATAAAAGGTTAATATCGGCTTCGCCATTAAACTAATCTGGTTCAAGTGGAAGAGAGAAGGGATACAACTTTGTATCAAAGCATTTTTAGATAAAGCAAAAGTTTTTACCACGGCAGGATTCGAACCTGCAATCTTCTGCTCCGTAGGCAGACGCGTTATCCATTGCGCCACGCGGCCACGCGTGATTAGCATGCTGTTGCGCCCAAGAAATCGCGGCCCACACGCGAGGGCCGAGAATAAAAACACCAAAATAGCAACACCTATTTCTTGCGGTCTGCCGTCGGAAAACAATCGTCCGATCGTAAAATCGAATATTGCGTAGGGGGAAAGTCAATAGAGCTCAAAGCGGCGTGTAGCGGGTGCAGTAAAAGGCTGTCCTAATGCGGTCGAAGGTCGTCCGGCGGCCGGCGGCGTTCCGGCCGCAAGAAAAAGAATGTCAGTTTCAAGGCAAAGGCCATCGGCGAATTTGAACGCTGACAGGTCATTTGGAGTGGGGAAATGTGGCCAAAATAACAGGAAAGTGAGTCAGTAGGAGGAAGTTTGGCCATAAAATGCGATTTCTTCAAGGTGTTCGAACTATGGAAGGCGCTTTCTTAATTTTCTGTTTATTCTTTGAAATTCTAACGCTTTCCATGTTATTTTGCAACCGTTTTCACTAAAAATTGCAATTATCGATTTCTGAGCGCGCTGATGGCGCGCCGCGTGCCAAACTGCGCCCCATGGTTCAACTAAAAGTCCCAATTAGCATGCAATATATCAATCGATAGAAAATAGCCTGCAGAAACCGATTTCAAAGACAAAATTGTCATATGTTCTTATTGCAGTGCCAAAATAGTCACAAAAGTGAAGTTGACGAGGTGAAAAATCAAATTTTCCGTAAGAAATTTGTATTTTTTGTACAAAAAAGTGGTAATAGTAGAAAATACAGGCGAATGGCACTACTTCGGGTATCAAATGGCTAATAATTGTCTCCTCGGGTCAAATGGTCGACCGGGAACGTGACCTAGGAGGAGATGACGATCGATCGGTAGCCTAATGGCACTTCCAGCGGCGATTGATTCCATCAGCACAGGGAATTTGAACTGTGGATCAGAAGAAGAGCAAACACGGGAATTAACGGAGAGATTTTCATGCTACCGAAAAAAAACCGAAAAAATGACGTTCTGGGTGGGAATATCGGTAGTTTTTTGTTGTTTTTGGGGAGTTAAGAAGATTTTCGAGCTCGTAAATTTGACCAAAGACCTCTTGATCCTGAGAACTTATTGTAAACCACTGAGGTATGAAGCATCAAGCGTATATATGAATAAAACAGCTGTGAAACGTTAAAAATCCGTTTTTTTTGCGTTTCTCTGCTATACAACAGTAAGCAATCGTATGTTTTAATGTTGCAAAACATGTATATACTATTTTTATCACTTGAGTGCATAAAAGATCATTTATGGCCTTGCTCGACATTTAGCAGACGTTACGCGCGGCCTGCATTACCTTGCGCGGTATGGCCCCGCCCACTCTTCGCGTATGACCGAAATTGGGTATTTTCCTTCAAAATTAACAAAATTTCAAAATTAAAAAGTTGTTTTACTTGTTTAAACAAGAAGATATGCGAATAATCTTCAGAAAAGTTTGTTTCTTGCTTTTGCAATTGAATTTGCACATTGCTTTTGCAAAATTTATGGTTTCACAAAGGAAAAAAGTTAAAATTGGAGAGAAAGCCATTTTGGAGGTCGATTGGGCGCAAAAGCGTCTATACAGTCCTGGGAAAGTCATATTCTCTGTTTGTGGGGACGCCTGATTCAGCCTTAGCAAACAACGCCTCCAGCGTCCCAACTTTTCAATCCAAAAGCCAAAATTTTCAACGGAACGGATGAATTTGACAGATTACTGTAGTGCTACTTAAACGCAGTAGTCAAAGAACAGCGGGTGGGCTTGGATCGGCTGTCAGAGACGTATCGCAGCTGCAGGCCGGGTGGCAGCAGGCGAGAGCAGAACACAACAAATTCCGGTGTGTTTTCGGTGGCGAAAGTACGCCTAACACTGCGACAGATGGTGCAGTTGACAAATTCCTTTCGTTTCCGGAGTAAAATTAGAAACTGCGAAGCCGCTGGCTGGCGGCGTCCAATGCACAGTTAAGCGGCGCGCGACCAGTAAACAGGCGTGATCAGGTGGCCGAGTGGTTAAGGCGATGGACTGCTAATCCATTGGGATTTTCCCGCGTGAGTTCGAATCTCATCCTGATCGAATCCCTTTTGCCAATCGTAAAAATGATGTTTTCAGTGGGAAAAAGCTAAATATCCCGCAAAAAATGATTGAAACATTTTTCTCGGGAGCAGATGTGATGTAGGCAATTAGAAGAACCGATTACACAACGCCCCGGAGGCGCTAGAAGAAAGCGCTACAACGAGCAGGTTCCCACGCGAGAAACCCAACGGCAAAAACGTGTCGGCAGCGAGGCCGTGGCGGAAGCGACAAGCAATGAAGATTTTTACGAGCTGCGAGCGCCGAAGGCTAAAAAACACGCAATTTTCGGGCGAGAAAAGTGCGAATTTCGCGTTTTTACGTCTTTTGGGAGCGGGGTGTCTGGCAAATCAGAGACCAAGATGTGAAAACTTTGTTGTTTTTGTCTGAAAAGTGTAAATAGTGCTCAAAAATCAAAACTACACGCACGAAAGCGCGCAATTGATTAGGGGGCGTGGCTTAGAGGATCAAAATTGGAGATCTTTCGCCAAAATAGTGTGAATAATCCAAAATTCACAGCAACTTTGAATAATTTGTGCAATTTATTGGAAATTTTTACATATCAAAGGATGACGCGCCCGTATTATCGACTAGAGGGCGTGGCCTAACGCGCACACACATGAATATGGCCCTAATTCACAAAAATCGTTTGAACTTACGAATTCCACGTCAAATTGTATTTTTCCGATCAAATTATTGGAAATTGTCATGATGTCAAGGATAACGCGCGCATATTATCAATTGGTAGGCGTGACCTAGCGCGCCGCGTCTGAAAACTCCAAAATTCTTCAAAGTTGACCATTTCCGGCTTTTAAATAACTTTTCTAATGCTAAATTTAACAAGGAATTCAAATTCATTGCTTAAAACTAAGATTTTCAAATCATTTTCAAGCCAACGTTAAAAAATCTATCGAAAATGTGGATTTCAGGCGGAAAAACAATGCCAGGTGCACGGTGCGTCCGTAAAAGACGGCGACGGATGTCGTAGATGGTGCGGGCGATAAGCAAATGGATAAAAACGGGGATAGCGGTAACGAGGCGGAAAGACAACAGCGGCGGAGGACGGCAAAAGGACAAGGCCGTTCCTTTTCACACTTTTCGAGCCAATTTTTAACAAATTTCCCCATTTTCCCATTGAAAACTTGGAAAACCGAGTGCTAAATGATGAGAAGAGGAGGTGATTTGAGAGGCGCTTCCGTGGAATTAGGCGGCGCCTGGCGGCGGCGTCAAAGGCGCCATAAAACACACGTGTTCCCTCATACACGACTGTTGCCCGCCGCACCGACAAATGTCAAAACGAGGCTTTTTATCTGGGTTTTTGCAAAAAGAGAGAGGAAAGTGCAAAATGTATTGGAGACCATTGGGAACGGTGTAAAAAGGTTGCAAAAGGAGAGCGATCTGCAAAAGGAGCGCCAACGGGATTGCCATTACGCTTGTTCATGGCGGTTTTTGGGTTTTGCCGCCGCTATAGCTACTAGGCTGCGATGCGAAGAGAGAGAGAGAGAGAGAGAGAGAGAGAGAGAAAGAGAGACAGGGTGTGAGAGAGACAAAGAAAGATGTTCTGGAAGCACGTGGGATCTCCTATTGGATGTGTCGGGGATGGTCATTAAACGCGTGGAGGAGTGACCAGAAGGGGCGATAATCAGATGAATATTAGCCGGTGGTCGAGCGCCTTAATTGCGATGGGAGCAATTCCGCCGAGTGAACACTCGGATTGCAAAGAAAGGAGAGATGATGAGACAGAGAGGGAGAGAGATCGAAAAGAGAGATGAGAAGAACGGAAAAATGAGGAGAGAAGAGACATGGAAGGAGAAGATGGATGTAGAGAAAAGAGAGATGAGGAAAGGAGAGAGATGAGGAGAGGAAAGTGAGGAGCAGACAAGTGATGTGGTAGAGAAGAGAAAAAGGAGAAGTGGAGAAAAGGGAAATGAGGAGAGGTGAAAGATGTGGAGAGGAGAGAGAGATTAGGGGAGGTGAGAGATGTGGAGAAAAGAAAGATGAGGAGAGGAGAGATATGTGGAGAACAAAGAGACGAGGAGAGGAGAGAGAGGAGAGAGATGAGTAGAGAAGAAAGATGCGGAGAAAAGAGAGATGATGAGAGGAGAGAGATGTGGAAAGAAGAGACATGTGAAGAGAAGAGAGATGGGGAGAGGTGAGAGATGGGGAGAAGATAGATGTAGAGAGGAGAGAGATGACAGGAGAGGTAAGAGGGGGTGAAGAGAAGAGAGCGACAAAAAGAAAGATAAGGAGAGGAACGAGGAGAGGAGAGAGATGTGGAGAGAAGAGAGAAGAGATATATAGAGAAAAGAGAGATAAGAAGAAGAGAGGGATGAGGAGAGAACAGAGAAGAGAGATGAGGAGGGGTGAGCGATGTGGACAAAAGAGAGATAAGGAGACAAGAGAGATGAGACAAAAAAGAGATGAGGAGAGAACAGAAATGTGAAGATACAAGAGAGACAGAGACAGAGGCAAAAGGAGAGTAGAGAGAGATAGAGGGAGAGGTAGAGGGAGAGACAGAGAGAGAGAGAGAGAGAGAGACCTGCTAAACATTTGCTATGGTTATGAGGCGAAACCAGTTCCTCAAGCGTTTCCCACCCTTCCTTAACTACTCTCTGAGAGAGTGCCTCATTTGCATAAGCAAAGAACCGGTAGCGCAGTGGCTATTTGTGGGAATTCGGGGCGTCGAGGGCCGTAAAGGACGGGATCCGCCGTATGCTAATGGCCTTCTCCGGGTTGTTCTCGGATTGAACGCCCGTTTTGATATCAAATCGGGAAGATTTGGCGATGACAGGGGGATTTCGCAATGGGGCTCGTTTACATTCTATTGGAAACTGTGACGCGAGAGCCAACGCGTAGCGTGTGCTTCGAAAAACCCTTCAAACTTTGGAAATACGACTTTTTAAATTTAAATTTATAGGAAAACCCTGTCAAAACTAGTTTCTGGGAGGAAGTATGCGGTGTGTATGTGACCGCGCATGTGTCCGCTGAGGTCGGCAGTAAATCAGCGCCTCTGCGCCGGTAAAAAGATGAAAGAACGTGAATTCTGGGACAAGTCAATCGTAGTTGGCGAACTCGAAGACTAAAAACACTCAAAAGTCATCGAAAAGTGGGCGGAGTTCGATAAAATGTGAAATTTTTAGAGAAAAACGCTTAAGCAATTTTTTTGTAAGCGTCAAAACCTAGGGGCGCTTAAATTAAGCCACGCCCACTCAAAAGTCTTCGGAAAATTGGTAGAGTTCGGTGAAATGTGAAACTTGCATTGATTTAAGCAGGTTTTAAAAGTCAGTAAGACTTTCTAACACAGTTTTCGTTTAAGCATCGAAATCCAGGCGCGAATAAACTTAGCCACGCCCATTTATCATCCAATGCTTCTGCAACTCGAATTTTCTACACTAAAAGCGTTTTTTTTATTTTTTAAGAAAAATAATTCTCTATTTTATTTTTAAAAAAGTTTGTTTTTTACAATTACTTTTGTAATTTTACGGTATTTCAAATTAAGCCCCGCCCACTTTTCATGCGCATTCCAAAGATCAACAGATGAATTGAAGTGCAAAGGGGAACTTTGAACTTAGAAAAAAAAGATGCGGCAAACGAAGCTCAAGAACCGAGCAAACACATTGTATTCTTCTTGGAAAAGGGGTAAAATAGGCCACGCCCACTTTCAAATGCCAAAATGTGGAAATTTTTAGAATCATAAAGTTTTCTTTTGCAATTTTAAACGGTTTTGAATTTCCCGTAATTGTAAGCCAAAAAAGGGGTTTAAATGAGGTCAATAGTCTCTGAAAAACTCATTAGGCCACGCAACTTTTCCACTCGCCAAAATTGAAAATTCAAACAGCTGTGTTATTGAAGTGGGTCTAATTTAGAAGCAAGACAACATTTGGTAAGACTGTAAAATTCGGTCTTACAACGAAAATCGGCAGAATTCTCAAGGAAACAAATTAAGCCACGCCCACTTTTTACTCGCCGAAAACTGTGTGTTTTGTAAGCCTTGAAACAGGGTAATTGGTATTTTAAAAGACTTTAAAAAAGGCATCATAGTAAAAATCTGCTTCTCGGAAGCGCACTGGGCTAGAAAACAATTTAGGCCACGCCCATTTTTCAAAGGTCGAAATTGGTGGCTGTTTGTGCCATCAAAATGGGATAAGTGTTGTTAAGAACAGACTTATTTGACAAAGAAAAGGTCCCATAACGAAAATCGGCATTTACAAGGTGCATCTTGTTGAAAAACCAAATTGAAAAACCAAATTAGGCCACGCCCACTTTTCACACGCCTGAAATTGTAAAGTTTTGTACCGCGTTAGATATATAAATAAGGGGTCATAACAAAAATCCACTGTGTAGACACGGGCTGTGCTCTCCGGATCAAAGATGCGCCTGTTGGGCGCCGCGCGGAAAACACGGATCATGAGTTTCGTTTGGAGAGGGCGGCAAAGTGGTTGACATAGCGGCGCTATTCCGAGGTTACTCCCGTTGAAAAGGGACAGATCGTGATTGAGAAGAATTTGATGAAAACCGACGCCGAGACGATGGAAATGACGACTTTTTCTTTTAGAGAACGAGAGAAACCGACGAAGACACCGTGTTTTGTCTGGGAAATTACACTGTGTGGCCGCTTTTTCTGATGGCGGCCGACGGGTTGCTTCAGAAGTTGCGGAATTACGATCGAAAATCGTTTTAGTCGCAGCAAAAATGAATTTAATTGCAAAATTAACCAAAATCTTGATGTTCTTCTTGAAAAAGGCAGAAGCCAGGAAAGAGCTAGGGCGAGTGAAAAGGGGCGTGGCCTAATTTGAACCTGTACCATTTAGTTTGCTGATGCACCATGTCGCCTGTGTGCAAAACATTAAGCTGTGATTTTTCAGTAGTTGGTTATTTTGCTAAGCTTAAAACTTACGTTTTCACATTTTAAAACAAAATTCAGGTTTGAAATATGGTGTTCAGCAATATCGATTAGTGGGCGTGGTCAAAATTTGCCGAACTTTTCCGCCGTGCATAACATTTTTTCGTTTCTTAGTAAAAGTTGTATCATCTGTACCAAAAACTTCTCTGTTGTCACATTGAAAACGGCAGTCGTTTTGATAAACTAGTGGGCGTGGCCAACATTGAAAGGTAAATAAGTGGGTGTGGCCTAATTTACAGAATCGTTTGATAAGTGCTTATTAGTGAAGAGACACTGGAGAAACGGACATATAAGAAAATAGTTTTGTGAAAATACCAAGAAAATTTGTTATACTTTTTGAGTGGGCGGGGCCTAATTTGTCTAGTACAAATAGCACAAATTGGGTATATTTTCAAAACCGCCATCCACTTTGAATTTTTTAAAACTTTACAAAAAAGTATCCAATTTTGAAATTAAAAAAAGAAAATAGGGTGAGGGGCGTGGCCTAATACGCTTGGCCTTTTTTTCAAGTTAAAAACTTTCACGAATTAGGAAAAAACGGGAATACTGATTTCTTAATCTTGGCAAATCCGTTGCTATGCTAGAATTTTCTTTCGAATAGTGGGCGTGGCCTATTTGTTATAAACTTTTCGATCAGAAATGTTGGAAACTTTGTGTTTCATAATAAAGAACAGTGGGGGCAAATAATAACAGTGATTTGGTAATGTGGCAAACTGTAAGAAGAACAATGCGTGTTCTGTTGATAAGTGGGCGTGGCCTAATTTGGGTGAGTCGTTTTTGCAAGCAAAGCAGTTGTGCGACGAGGTGTTTATGCCTTAATGTGGCCGAAAAATAATCGCATGTTGTTTGCGGCTATCTGCGTCGACCGGTGGCCAGTCCAGAAGACAAAGAAAGGAAGCAGCGACCGACAATTAGCCGCGAAACAAGATTGATAATCGGATGGTCGATAGCGGCTTACGGCCAGCCGACGATAAACACGCTCCACCGCGAAAAACAGCCCCGATTGACCACAGGTGAAGGAATTCCACAGATGGAATGACGTGGGCCGAGAAACATGAACCCCAAATTAGGCCACGCCTACCAATCAATAACAGAAGCAGGGCTCACATTTCAATCAAAGAAATTTCAAACGACAACAAATCGGTTTACATCCCAAGTTTTGTTTTTTTGTTAAAGAAATAAAAAAAGTCCACGTGCCATTAGTGAGCGTCGAAAAAATTAGGCCACGCCCCCTAACATTAAGAAATATAGCATAAGCCAGTTATTGGGATCTCTTAAAAATGCTAGAGCATTCAATCAGACTGAGAGATTTGAAAGTTTGGTCAAAAGTGTAGGATAGCACTGAGATACAAAATTAGGCCACGCCCATTATTTGAAAAATCTGGTTCTCGTTATAGTTTAGGACAAAAATGTTGTCTACGCACATTTTGATGTATTCCATGAAGATCTACAACTTATAAGTTGGTGTTAAAGAAATTTAGCGATTCGGCAAATTAGGCCACGCCCCCTTGCAACAGGTAACTTCAGAAGCTGCTAAATCACGACGACACTGTTTTTCGGGGATAAGAAAATATATATACAAAACTTTAATTATTTAGAACTTCTATTTAGATGCCCTTTTAAGGTAATTAAACGACTGGGCGAATTAAGCCACGCCCATAATTTAACAAAAAATGCAAATGAGAGCCGGGTGGTGAATTTGTCATTGTACAATGATTTTGCCATCTGCGAACGATATATTAGACCTTTAAAGGGCGAATTCTTTGACTAAAACAGGAAAACGAACGCTCGTCCGGCGAAGTGACAGCCGGTGAGTCAGCTGGCCGGCTGGCAACAAGGATGGAACGACGGTGACTATTGCCAGATGGTCACTTGCGATAAAAAAAAAACGAAGAACGTAGTTTTTTCTTCAACCGGCTGGCTGGCAGTCTGGCAACAAGACGTCCAAATTCTTAGTGCCAGCCGGACAATAAAAGTGATGTCATGAGGACGGTCGGTCGAGAGGAAATTGACTTTTTGGAGACATCTGCGGCTTGCAACAACGCTCTACAATTACCAGCCGGGTGACGTCATGCCAAGGATTACAGTATTCCAAATGACCGACTGAAGCGGCGGTATACTTGCAAACCGGCTGGCACTTTGCCACCGACCAGCCGGCTGGCAGTCATTCCCACCAGCCGGGGAGGAAAATGATGTCATAATTTCAGTTTAAACTACAAAAAAACACCGGGAGGGATTGAACTTGGGTCGTTTGTACGGTATTTCCAATTTTGCACTACACCATGGGTCACGTCAAAAAACGTTTTTTTCAAATTGAAGCTAGTGGTTCGAAAACGAAAAGAAAACTGATCGTCTGGCAGAAAGACGTCTTATTACCAGCCGTTTGCTACCCATTGTTTCGCATCATTCTGTTCAGCTTATTCGGGGCAATGACATCATCTGTCTGATACGATGACGTCATCTACCCTTTCTACAGATAAATAGAATGCTTTTCAATCGATAAAATCATTAATTGGAGAAAATCAATACCTATCGGTGATACTCTGAGTCACGCAAAGAAAAATCATGGTTGGCTTTTCGTTGCGGGACCATAAAGGTACCACTCTGGACTTACGTCTGTAATGTCTATTTGAAAAGTTACTTTCTGGGTAAAAATCGATAATGAAAAATGGATTTTAAAAAAATCAATAATCTTGGGTCAACCGATAAAGAAGTCATGTGTTCGTTCAAAAAATGGATCGTTACGGGACCAAAAAGGTTACCAAGTTATTCACCATGATTTAGATATGTCAATAGGGGAGGTTGTTAAAAATGGTAAAACTAATTAGAAAAAATCGATCGATAAATGAAAAATCGATAATGAGAGTGAGGGTGTCCTCTAATGGGTGGTCTCGTCGTTTTCGCCACTTGGTCGCTGATTCTCTGAGCGCATTTCGACCGCAAAAGAAAACAGAATTACCGTCCCTTCGTCGGCGAGAGAGCGGGCGAGACGATGAGTGCGCCAGACGACGAGAGGAAACCGAATTCAAACAGATTTAAAGGGCGGATTCAGGGCTGCGCGCGCGGGAAATGCACTGCTCATTGAGGGTGATTACGCAAATTACCTTGACTACATCTCAAATTGCATAAATTTATCTTGATTATTGATTGGTTGAGCGTGAAAACGAATAAAACCCAACGCTGCGTCCAAATTACGGCATACAATCGTATTTTTCCAACGACCTTTACAAATGACCTACCGGCTTTGTCCAATCTTTCCTTGGAAGCGGAAATTGCTGAAGGCGACTGAAACAATTAAATAATCGACAATCGATAAATTTTCGAACAACCTTTGGATTGTCGTTCAAAATTTCACAAGATCCCGCCCTCTGCGAAATGTGCAAAGCTCCCAGCGAATTCTGAAATCGCACTTTTCCAATAAATCGATAATCAATTGATACCGTAAGATGGTATTTGTTATTATTGATCGATGGAATAACTTTGCCCTCCAGTAATTCTTCAATAATCCGCTGACTTGCAGTGGGGTGGGGAGGGGAAATGCCGCGCTCTGAAAATGAAAATATTATTGATTTTTACCATAGTTTCACAGAATACATTTTTTAACATTATTAAAAGAATCGATTAATTAAAGTGTCAATGTGAATTGAAATTCAGGCGCTCTGTTGTTTGTCTTGCTGCGCTGAGCCAAAAATGTAGACGGGCCGATGGCGTACTGGATAGCATTTTGGGTTGTAACCCTGAGAGTCGAGGGTTCGAATCCTGCCAGGGGCAAAGATTTTTGTCGACCTATTTTAGCATTTCTAACAATATTTCATTCAAAATTTACAATTCCCACCTTCCGATCTTTTCCTAGCACTACCCATGTTGTCGTAAATACTCTCCGACATCGACAGGGGAAATTGTGGCATAGGTCTCCGAATTTCTAAACCTTTACCAATTTTCAATAATTATGTTTAATTACCTGGTGGAGTGTCGCTAACTACCAACGGCTGGGCTCTTAATTTCTGAAAATTTAAACTTTCACCAAATTCGGATTCAAATTTACCGCCTTCGGGGCTACGGTACCCCTGGGCTTCCTATCTTCATTACCGTACTGCAGAAGCATGGCTATACTTTCTTCCAAGTCGGGGAACATTCTAGAAAATCGATTATCGATTGATCGCCGGCTTGTTCTCACTTTGTCTCTGCGCTCTCTCGAATCGGCACGCTGTCTCGCTGGCGTCTCTGCGTCTCTTCCACCGCTCTCGTCATCTCTGCCACTTCGCGGTCGGCCTCGTCCGTTTCCGACGAAGACTCCACGCGACGGACTGGTAGTTCCGATCTGGAATTATCGATTGAATTTGAGATAGGATCAATCGATTATCAATTGCCGCGCGGGCCGGCCCGTTTTGTGATAACTCTGAAGCTGCGTGAGGGGAAGGTTGAAAGTTGAGTAGGGGAACGCTGGAAATCCTCTCACCCAGGAAACACCGTGTGACAAAAATGAGCCCGTCCGCAAACAGATTACAGAAACGGGATACGTGTCCGCTTCTCCCGTGTTTCTTTCCCTTGTTTTTCTAGAGGATTGGGGTTTTGTCTGTTCTGCGAGATAAAACTGTTGTTTCTAGCGTTGGGAGCGAATAAATACTCTTTTGCTTCTAAAAACGTATTCCTCATTATGAGAACCGAACATACAAATCATTCGAAAAAGGGCAAAAAAGAAATGCCTCGCCGGGGTATCGAACCCGGGACCTACCGCTTGGTAGTCAGGCGCTCTGCCGCTGCGCCACTTGGGCGCCGTCGCCGATCATCTGCAACGGCCGGCCGGTACCAGCCCCCTCCAACTTTGAACGCGCATATCTCGAAGCTGGAGATCGATCAGCAGATTTGGAAAACAATTGTTTGGTATCGTATGGCCTAAGAAGCACCCAAAACTGCTAAAAACACGGTCGTTTATTTGAATAAAAGGATGTTGAAATTCCATTTCGAACCGCCTTGTGTTAATAAAACTATCGTTTTTTCTAAGTTAAGTTATGTAATTTGAACCCTCGGAATCTTGCAGAATCCATGCTTAAGTACATTTCACAAGACCGACCTCGGTGTACTTAGCGGCGTTTTGATGTCCCTGAGGGCTCCTTCGGTGGCGTCATGAACCCAGTCGAACGATGAAGACCTCGATAGCGCGTACGGAGACGTCTGCGTACTTACATCCTAAAAAATTACCCTATACTTCTCGGCCCATAGACCTTGACCGGAAGTATGACGAACCTGCGAATCTAAGCTAATTAGCGTGAACAATCACAGATTTACAAGTTCACATTTTTACATAAAAGTCCATCGTTTATGATTGAAATCTATGCTAATCCCCAATATTTACGGTCAAACTCTATGGGCGAGTAGTATATAGTTTTTGAACCCGCGGTTTCAATGCTGGAAAGTGTTTTATTTAAAGCACCCAATCACACTCACACACTCACACACTCACACACTCACACACTCACACACTCACACACTCACACACTCACACACTCACACACTCACACACTCACACACTCACACACTCACACACTCACACACTCACACACTCACACACTCACACACTCACACACTCACACACTCACACACTCACACACTCACACACTCACACACTCACACACTCACACACTCACACACTCACACACTCACACACTCACACACTCACACACTCACACACTCACACACTCACACACTCACACACTCACACACTCACACACTCACACATTCACACACTCACACACTCACACACTCACACACTCACACACTCACACACTCACACACTCACACACTCACACACTCACACACTCACACACTCACACACTCACACACTCACACACTCACACACTCACACACTCACACACTCACACACTCACACACTCACACACTCACACACTCACACACTCACACACTCACACACTCACACACTCACACACTCACACACTCACACACTCACACACTCACACACTCACACACTCACACACTCACACACTCACACACTCACACACTCACACACTCACACACTCACACACTCACACACTCACACACTCACACACTCACACACTCACACACTCACACACTCACACACTCACACACTCACACACTCACACACTCACACACTCACACACTCACACACTCACACACTCACACACTCACACACTCACACACTCACACACTCACACACTCACACACTCACACACTCACACACTCACACACTCACACACTCACACACTCACACACTCACACACTCACACACTCACACACTCACACACTCACACACTCACACACTCACACACTCACACACTCACACACTCACACACTCACACACTCACACACTCACACACTCACACACTCACACACTCACACACTCACACACTCACACACTCACACACTCACACACTCACACACTCACACACTCACACACTCACACACTCACACACTCACACACTCACACACTCACACACTCACACACTCACACACTCACACACTCACACACTCACACACTCACACACTCACACACTCACACACTCACACACTCACACACTCACACACTCACACACTCACACACTCACACACTCACACACTCCCACACTCACACACTCACACATTCACACACTCCCACACTCCCACACTCACACACTCACACACTCTCTCAATCGCTGACTAATGAGACCTTTCGCTGGTCAGTGAGCAAAGTGTAACAAAAAGTTTCTCTTGCAAAAAGTGATCATAAAATTCGAATAAAAGTTGTTACAAAGGGAAATGTGACTTGCCTGAGGTTTGGGTTCAAGGTTCAAGTTGGCAGGTCGGTCGACGGCTGTGAAGCGAGAAGCCTCGATGCTTTTGATCATCGAAGCGACCACCCGGTCGACGGATTTCGGGTCCGAAGGGGCATTTGACCGAGAACGACACTCCGCCTGAAAATAAACTTTGATTTTGAAACGATTTTGACATTAAATTAAATTTTTGGTATATTTTTATTTTATTTGCTCAACTCTTTCTTCTATTTAATTTTCATCTACTCGACTCGGGCACAACATTTTCGCTTTAAAATCTTAAATCCGTTAATTCTACACTAAATTATGAACATTTCAGCGGCAAATGCTCCTGGGCGCGCGGTGTTTAGCGATTGGCGCGCGATGGCTGCTAAACACCGAGCATTGCGCGTGCCGGCGAGAAATCACCGTAATGAGCCTATATTAACTAAATATGACATTTTTTTGTTAATTTTTTGGTTTAAGAAGCTCATTTTCAAACAACATACACAGGGAAACTTTGGAATCATCTGGATTCAGCCGATTTGGGGGCCAAACAGGCACTTGGGGAAGCTCTCCTTTTCTCTGACAACTCTTTCAGTCCCTTCTAAAAGAACAAAATAAGAAAAAAAACAGGTAAAAGTGAAAAGAACGGGTGGAAATAAGGGTGGACATGGGCCGAGAGACAGACGAGAAGGAGTGTAAAAAATGGCGTTCCAGCTCGGGTTTCAGGATCGCATGTAACGGAAAAGATGAGAAGGCGGTCAACAAGAACACGAGAGAAGGGTACGACGGGATCAAGTAATTGATTTAATTAGGGGGTAATTAAGTTTTGAGTCCATTTTAATTGTCAGATAAGCGACCAGGGTTCGATCCCGGGCGGAGTACCTCCGACCCGCCGTGACTATCGCAGGGCGGGGAAGACCCAGTAAAATTAAATTTTCAAATATTTTTAATAACAACTTCATAGAATAGAGCTCGTGTTCACTATTCTGAAACATACCCCTTTTATATGATTTGGACTGCAACCGATGCACGGTTACACGGCCGAGCAATGCAAAGGGTGCACGGTTACACTGCAGAGAAAGGCGAGAGAGCGCAGAAAATGAGAGACGCCAGAGTGGCTCTTCAATCAAAACTTCAGAAGGTTATAACTCGCTTCATTTTGCTCCAAAATGAGTAAATAGGGTACTTTTCTGGGTACTACCGCAGTTGGGGGGGGGGGTCCACATTTGCATATTCGTACCCTTATTGCTGATTACCTAACGTTCCTATTCTAATGCATCTCACAATCAGAGTAATCGACAATTTCAACAAACTATTTATTCAGCTAATGCATCTTAGGTAGGTAAGGTAGGTAAGGTAACTTAGGTAGGTTAGATAGCTAATCTAAGTAAGGTGAGTAGGGTAGGTTAGGATGCTTAGGTAGCTATGGTAGGTAGCTTAGGTAGGTAGGGTAGATAAAGTAGCTAAGGTAAGTAAGGTAACTAAGGTAAAAAAAAAGGTAGGCAGGGTAGGTAAGGTAGTTAGTATAGCTGTCGCCAAATTGGAATCATGCCAAATAAAATTAGAATGTTCTAGTGATCCTCTGTTGACATTAAAGTTAGTAGTCTAATCAGTAGACGACAGAGCATGATTTGCACATTTCCCCAATTAGCATATGATTTCATTTTGGTGATAGCTATAGGATACGAAATGTAGGTAAGTTAATTTGCTTAGCAGATTCCATCATGATTGTAACCTAATTTTCTATTCCGTAATAATTGGTGAACATATTCTAATGGTGCCCCCCCCAACTGCGCTAGCACCCTTTTCTAAATCATAAGAATGAGATCCACACAATTATCACAAGAAAATTTTTTTTGCGCTGTCTAGGTTGTTTGAGCCTTGTAAACAACGGACAACTTGTACAAAAATGTTCGCTTTCTGAAAAAAACGGAGATCTACTTGCCTATCACAAAAATACAAAAAACCTTTTTCACAAACGAAACTTTTTTCACATAACATGCTCCAGCGAACGTTTTTCACAGTGTAAGCCCACCTGTCTGCTGCTTACAAGGTTCAGCCGGCCTGTAAACATCGGACAGTCGGAGACACGGTGTGAAAAACAGAGTCAATAGGGCCTAATCTATAGGTGATATTGACACTATGATCGAATGGTAGAGGTAATTTTAGGGAAATCAAGTTTTTGGTGTTTCCATTTCAATGTTTCCGTTTCAAATCTATGCCAGAATTTGTGGATTTTTCTCAACGTTGATTGGGAAAAGGCGTTATTTGTTCAAAGCCATCGGTTTTTATAATAGAAAAAAACCCTTATGGTTCCTTTAGAGGATTTTTTCAAGCAAAAAAGGGGACGGTGCTCGTTTAAGATGGCGGAACTAACAACGCCGTGTGAGAGGGAGGAACGGCGCCTGATCTCAATCAATTGGCCGCAATTTTGTCGGTTTCTTTCGGTGAAAACAGCCGAGGACTGGAAAATAACAGATTTCCATGCAACTGTAGCTTTTCTGATGGCGCGGCACGGTGGCGTCGCGCTTTCTGACTGCTCGGGGCGGTCGCGTCGCGGTTGCGTTGCGGTCGCGCGGCGGCCGCAAGTAAAACCGTAAAATTTTGCAAAAACCAACTAATCTGCCGCAAAATGGCTCGGAATTTGCCGAGAAACACGGCGTTGAAAGTGAGAGCAAGCAGGGCGTCAATATTTGCTCTGAGCATCACCCCCGCTGTGTGAAGAGAGACTGGGGAACGCCGATTACAGTACACGAAAACAAGGCCCCAAAAACACTCGAAAAGACGTTTTTTCTGGCTGGAGAATGAGGAGAAATTCGAATGAAAAATAGAGGGGAAACAGTGAGGGAAAGTAGCGGAAGAGTCATCAAATGTCGCGCGAGAGGTCAAAGACGGTCGTAAAAGACGGCAGCCGTTCGCCAAGTGCATTAGACGACCGAACACCTGCGAAGAAAAGAAGAGAGAGAGAGAGAGATAGAGAGAGAGAAAGAGAGAGACAAAGAGACAGAGAGACAAAGAGACAGAGAGACAGAGAGACAGAGAGACAGAAAGACAGAGAGACAGAGAGACAAAGAGACAGAGAGACAGAAAGACAGAAAGACAGAGAGACAGAGAGACAAAGAGACAGAGAGAGAGAGACGCAGAGACAGAGAAGAGACATAGGGGACAATAGGAGGTAGAGATATAAAAGAGGAGTCGGGATAGAGAGAAAGAGAGAGGGAGACTGAGAGAGAGGGAGACTGAGAGAGAGAGAGAGAGAGAGTGAGGGAGTGAGAGAAGAGTGAGGCAACTTGAGAAAAGACAAAAATCGGCAGAAAAAGCATCCATTCCCACGATTCCCATTCAACGAAATTTGAATTTCCCGCCGCGCCGACCCCATAAAACCGATAATGTCTCCTTTTTATCACAGAAACGCTCCCAAAGTAAGAAAACGCCCTTTTAACTTTAAAGTGAAAACGTGATTTTCAAAAAGACAAAAGAGAGTGAAAGTGATCTCCTGGCACCCGGCCATGGAGGGGGCGTGGCCGCCGCGTGGGAAAACGACACCAGGGTGGCCGGTTCGTGTGAAATTAACCCTCAAGATCAGATAAAACCACCGGATTCTAATTAAACAAGCGCTCTTTTACTAAAAATAAGTTATTATCTTGGTGGCCGAGTGGGTAGCATCACAGATTTGGGAAAAATTAGACCAGGGTTCGGCCCCCAAACCAATTAAACCAACAAAAGGGTGATAAATGAAAGAAACAGGGAAGAAAAAGAGGACCTAGAAGGGAAAATGTTTTTTCAACTTTTCTTGTGACATATGTTGGCCGGTGGTATGCATTCTGTCCGCCTCCGAACGTCAAATAGAAGGACAGCGAGGAATTTCTTAGTGTAATGCATTTTTCCAAGATTGGGTGGTCCAAAATGACCGAAAAATACATATAAGTGACCTTTATGTAGTTAAAAATGTAGTTTGTAACAAAAATAGTAAACGGGAGTTGAAGGGGTGTCTCAAACCTTTTTTTGTGGAAAAATCGCTTTAAAGTTGGGGTTTCTAGAAATTTCCGGCCCACAAAAGTCATCAAGATTAACTTTTGGATTTACATTTCTATTAATGTTACAAAAAGCAAAAATATGCGGGGGGGGGGGGGGTGAGGAATCGAACCAGGGACCTCCAGCTTATGAAGCGAGAGCCTTGCCGTTGCGCCACATAGGCACTTTGGCGACAGCTGCGCCTGGCGCGGGGCTGCTGGCGCTGAGAAAATCGATCAATACTCGAAAATAAAAGCAGCTTAGCAATTTTGACTCATACTGTTTAGTCAGAATTAAATTCTCTATCAAATGGTATAAGGCTCATCTTGATCAATTACCACCGTTTGTAATCATTCCTCAAAAATTGCTCAAAAATGGGCTCAAAAGGCAGTTACTTAGCGGGGTACTTCGTTTTTCGAACGAAAACTAAGTTATCAAGAAAAAAAACACAAACAGGTTTGAAACCCCTCGGAAACACGGCTTTTCCGGGCAACTGTTGCGGTTTGTTGGCCATAAATCCGGCTGGAAACGAGCTGCGCTGATCTATTTCAGCCGTCATCTGTTTCTCAACGCCGGATTTAACGACGGAGGGGGGATTTTCGATCAGACGCCATAAAAATAGGTTCGATAGGGGAAATGGGGGAAAGTGAAATAAACATGACGGAATGACCGTAATTGATCGGCTGTCGTCGGCCGAAACATTGCGGTGTCGGATTCGGGTCGGCGGGGATTTTATCGCGGGCGGTCCAGAGAATGCCGTGACCGATGACGCCTGATAGCCTCGGATAACAGAAACAAATTGACCGGAAAATGAAGAAATTGGAGGTTTGTTGGTTTTTCGGTTGTTTCAAGGTCTCTGTCTCTTTCACTCCCTCTATGCCTCTGTATTTTTCACTCACTCTCAGTCTCCGTCTCTTTCACTCACTCTCTGTCTCTGTCTCTTTCACTCACTCCCTGTCTCTTTCACTCCCTCTCTATCTATCTCTTTCACTTACTCACTCTCTCTCTCTCTCTCTCTCTCTCTGTCTGTCTACATATTTTCTTTTGTTATTTTTTGCAATAACTCCCATTTTATCACAAAAGTCAGCGAGTTGTAACAGAACCAGCAATAAAAGACAAGTTTTTGTGTGAAAATCGTGCAAAAACTGACCAAACAACATAAATCTAACCAAAAATCACAGTTTCTTCCAAAAATAGGTAAGAGAAAAAGAAAATCAATGGCCAGAACAGTAAGAACAGTTTCCGTGGGCGGTTTTACAGTCAGTCAGTGTGAAGACGGGAGTGTCCCCGCGAGAACCGGAAGGAGATACGCCATAAATTGGCGCCCGGGAAGGCGATAAACACCCCCAGCGGTCAGTTTTATTAATGAAAGTTTAGAATCGATAAAATATACAAAAACGGCTTTTAGCAGGCCGTTAGCAGCCGCTTCTGACGCCTACATTATCGATTGGTGCGCGCCGCGGCGCGTAAAAACGGTAAAATGATAATTTTTCATTAA
Source organism: Oscheius myriophilus (assembly GCA_964057215.1). Taxonomy (NCBI): domain Eukaryota; kingdom Metazoa; phylum Nematoda; class Chromadorea; order Rhabditida; family Rhabditidae; genus Oscheius; species Oscheius myriophilus. The sequence continues at coordinate 21,261,836 of OZ059904.1, read as the reverse complement.
TTTTAAGTAAGTTTAGGCAAAAAGTGAGAAAAAGAGAAGTTTATGGCTAAATTTAAACTTGAGATTAGCATAAACAAACGCAGGGTCGGCTGGGGCGCAAATGGCGCCACAATGTCGGCCGCGC